>LPNX010869631.1:147572-234926 GCA_001517045.1 Pseudotsuga menziesii | reverse complement strand
GTTAACATTTTATCCTTGGGTATCATATAGCATGATCCCTAAACATATGACACTTTTCTTTTAGCTTAGTCACTTTCTTTAATAAGGACTTTAGGTAGGGGTTAGGTCAACTAGGTTAGGTAACTCTAAATCTCTTTGCATGTTGGATTCCCTTGTATAACATGGTAGTTATTCAGTACTTGATGAGATACAAAAATTTGAAATTTCATTTAATAACTTAAAAATAAGTAAGATGAGATCAATGTTTTATCCGAGTCATTTTCAATCGACATAATAAACTCTTTTTAATAAATCCTAGCGCTTATATAGAGCCCATACTCAACGCTAAAAAAATAGAGTTACAAACTTACTGCAATTCCTAGGCTTATCTCTCAACACTAATGCTAGGATGTACTTGTAGGATACACCTAGGGATACAATGGCCAAGGATCTGATGCTCTAGAGCTTAGGCTCAACATCAACTTGGAAGGATCGAGGGCTTATGCCCAAAACTTCCAATTTTATCTTTTCATGTGCTTCAGAGCTTTATGCTCAACACAAAACATCAAATACCCATGTGCTCCACAGCTCCTCGCTTAACATAAAACATCTCATCAATTATTTGCTTCTGGGTCCATGCCCAACACATGAATTCATATATATATATATATATATATATATATATATATATAGCATATGCAATTGGATTACACCCAATATATCAAACAATCATCATGTTCATATGTAGTGGGGTCTTAGACCCATTATACCAATTAAAACATCAAAGTAACATCATAAGAAAATGGGGCTTAGGCCCATAAGTGTTAGGTCAAACTTTCGGATATTACATATCCACATAGATGTCTCTGACCATGAATGCTTTTCTAGAATCTGCTACAAATCTAACCTCTACACAACTCTATCACTCACTACACTCTATTAAAAATTCCACAATATATCCTTCCTTAAAACTATGGACACAAAAATATATTTCTCTAGACCATTTAATATCTAGATTCTTCAACCTATCTATCTTCTCCTAACTCCACACTATCAGTTCATGCCTTCTCCAAGTGATATTAATCTCATTTTGTCTCTTTACCCATTCATGCAAAAGATGAGAAAAATCACCAAAGATAATTTCATTCAAGTCAGAATATGTGTACCTATGTTTCCACTTTTCATGATTTATATGCAAGCATCTAGTCTCCTACTACGCAAATTTGTCTTCTTTTATCTACATCCATTCTTCAATACCTCCTTTAGACAAATTCCATGCCATCTCAACATTGTTCAACTATGATCCCAATGTCATGTCCCAACAATGAATCTAATTGTTGGATCAAGGAAGTCATAACTAGTGTTTGGAAGGCTTCACCAACAAGTACCCAACAAGATCCAACATATTCAATCTCTTGATAGCATCATAAAGTATCACCTGATATGCACATAGGAATCACAACGACAGACGCAAGGGTTGCACATGGAAGGATGGTGCGTTTATCTATATCTACTTAATTACTCATTCATTCATCTATACATTAAAAATCCTATTAATCATATATTTTTGTGGAACATACTATAGTGATTATACTTCTATAGTGATTTAAGTTGATTTGTTTGGGATTATTTTGAATTTTGAGTGAGCCAAGTAAGTTGATACTAAGATTGCGCATCGATGTTTATTGAGAGCACAATCTGACTATAAAATGTAGATTCATTCTATTGGTATGAAAATGTCGAAAAAAGTTATTTGCATCGAACTAGTGTTGAAGAATGTTGTCTTCATGGTGTTGGTGTTGCGGAAGGTTATTTTCATGGTGTTTGTAGGTTATTTTCATGGTGTTGGTGTTGCGGAAGGTTATTTGCATGGTGTTTGTAGGTTATTTTCATGGTGTTGGTGTTTTAGAATGTTTTCTACATGGTGCTACTATTGTAGAAAAAAATTTCCTAAGAAAATGTGAATACAAAAAATTAGTAAAGAAAAAAAAAGTATATAGCTAAGTTTGTTGATTTCTTCCTAAAAACTGAAATGAACATCTACTAAGATTTGTCTAACTTAAGGCATATATTTCCTATAGCAACTCAATTATGAGAAGTTAGTTGCTTCAATACCACTTTCTAACAACTTATCCCATAATGAATTGAATAGTAAGGTTGTTATTTAATGAGAATTTTATCATAACCCATTCAAATTATTTCATACTTGAAAAAATATAATTCATTAAAAGAAATATAATAATCATATACATATAATTATATACCTTGATGAATACCAAGTACTCGTGTAAGAAAGTTCTCTAATCCAATTATGACAATGTTTGTGAAATCACTACTAGGGGTAAACTTTCTATTGAACTAATGAAACAACAAAACTAAAGAACTAATGGATTTTCTGAATGAAAATACATAGAAGCAATCACGAAGTAATTTAAAAAAATCAATACACTCTACCAAAAATCATGGCAATGGGGTACATAGCTAACTAAAATAACAAATGTGTAGTGGAGAGGCCTTTAGACTTGCAGAAATCAAAAACCTCCTAGGGGTATTGTGTGCAAGAGCACATTCGCTTTAAATATTCCTATCGTAGTAGCTCGAAACATGGATTTCTTCTCCCAATCAATAATAGAATAAATAATGAAGTTTCCCTCTTAAGTTCAAGTATGCTCCTAAATTCGTGTACCGCATACCCACCTTGATAATGTTTTAGTAGTTTCAAAATACTCTTATAAATAATTTTCCAAGGCTATTATTCTTCATGGAGGCTTCACTTGTTGACCAATATACTATCACGTTAGCTCATATTGTGGGTTTTAAAATTATAAAAAATCGAACCAATATATTGTAGGTATTGGGGGGATGAGGGGTTTAATGTGGGGCTGGGTAGGGTGGTTTATAAGGATTGAGCTATAAAATGGGGTGGGGATGAGGTTTTAAGTATTGGGAGGGGGTTTCAACAAAAAGAGTTTGGATCAATATCTCTTGAAATTAAGGATATTATTTAATATCCCATGATCGCACGTGCTATGTGAGAGGTTCACTATGTGAAGTCCCCATGTTATTCTTTCACAAGGTAGTAGTCAGCAACTATACATCCTTGTAAATCAAGGAAACATTCCTCTTTCATATCCCATAAAAATTCACATCTCATTCCCAAGATTACCTTTTGTCTTTCCCATCCCCCTTTCAAATATTATTTACCATATCAAAATATAGTTGGGATGAAATTCAATTTAGGGATAAAAATACAAAAGTCATAATGTGGTAATTGTTGAGTTAGACTCAAACTCTTTGGTCCTCAACCCATGAATCAAGGTACAATTTTTTTTTCAAGTGTTCTCTAGATCAACATTTCCCTTTTCCAAGTATCACTCGGTGTTGTTCTCTAGGTTGGCTAACCTCATTAAGAAAAAAATGTTTCCCTCATGTTTTATTGTCACCACATGACATCATTCACATTCTTTTGGGATACTCCCAACATCTAATCGAGGTTAACATAGGTCTTGAGAACATAAATGCACAATAAATGTTATCTTTTCAAAAGGAAATCATAATACTTCACTTAATTATAAAAAAAAATGAATCATAAACACATTTTACCTTTCAATCATTCCTTGAAACTATTTTAAGAATGCATAGATTCATTGGAATAACAATTAATAACAACACCAAATATATTTAAGCAACATGAATATTGAATGTATATAGAAAAATGATATTGGTCAAAATGCAACTAATCACTAGGCAATAATGAGCCTAATATCTAAAGTAAAAACCAACAAAATGCATTGGAATAGGATGATAAACCTCAATTTTAGATATTCAAGTCACCCCTTAGAACCAACAATTTAAAAAAAAACAATATTTTATATTAAAGGCAACTATTAATATATATAATCACTTTATGTGAAAATGCTTTTACTCACTCTAGTTCTTGATATTATAATGCCTTCGTTTAATGATTTCTTTCCTTAATTAATAAAAGACTCAATAATCGATATAGTGTCTCCCTTCACATAAGGTATGCTCCTAGATTCCTCTACCAACTTAGATAATGATGTAGCTTTTAGATTCCTCTACCAACTTAGATAATGATGTAGCTTTTAAATTACTTATATATGTGAGAAATTGAGAAAATTCTTATTTCTACGGTAGTAATCAATAAGTATCCATCCTTACTTAGTCAAGGTAGAAGTCCTCTTTCCTCTTCCCATGAAAGTAACAACTCATTCACAAGAATGTCTTTTCCTTTGTGATCCCTCTTTCCATGGTTATTTACCACACACAAATATACTTGGGGCATGATTGAATTGAGGGCTAAAAATACAAAGGCCATAAAGTGGGTAATTGGTAAACTATGCTCAAACCCCTTGGGACTCAACCCCTAAACCAAACTAGGAACAAAGTGTTCCAAATCAACATTTCAAATTCCTAGGTTTAACTAAATATTTTTCTCTACGTTGGTTATCTTCATTAAGAAAAAGTAATTTCCTTATCTATGAACTTCATCAAATGACATTCTTAATATTCTTTTGGACTACTCCAAACATCTTACTAATCTTAGTGTTGGTTTCGAAATCATAAACTTGCAACAAAAGTTACTTTTCCATAAATAAATAACACTTAGTCATAAAAAAAACTTGAATCAACAAAATATTTTATTTTAATAGGTAGATTTTAATCACAACAGTTCATCCAAATAACATTAAATATATCTATACAACATGAATGGTTAATGTATATAGACCAGTGTAGATCCAAATCCTAGGCTTTATCAAGTGGCGAGAGAGATCAAATATCTTCTTAGGTATCCATTGATTTGATTCAAACCAAAAGACACATCTTTTTATTTAAGGTCCACATATAATATTTTTATTATTAATATTTAATATTATTTATGGTCGACATATAATATTTATTATTATTATTTATTTTATTAGGAACGAACATTACAACATTTCCCCATACATGGTTTTAAAACGACATGCAAGGCCCTCCTACAACCATGGGCTGTTTAGGAGGCCTTGCACATGGTCTTAAAACCATTTTGCAAGGCCCTCCTAAACCATGTAAAATAAAACCATGAGTTGTTTAGGAGGCCTTGCACATGGTTTTAAAACCATGTGCAAGGCCCTCCTAAACCATGTACAATAAAACCATGGGTTGTTTAGAAGGTCTTGCACATGGTTTTAAAACCATGCACATACCATGTGCACATGGTTTTAAAACCATGTGCACATAGGTTTAAAACCATGCACATGGTCTTAAAACCATGTGCAAGGCGAACATTTTATTGAGGATAATTCAAACTTTTATTTTTTATTATTTTGTTAGGTAGGAACATTACAACATATCGCCCATATTGTGTTTTTTTCATGACCCACATTTTTTTTACGGATAATTAAATTTTTAATTTTTTATTGTTTTGTTAGGTAGGAAGATTACAACATCTCTCCCATATTAGGTTGTATTTTTGGCCAACATTTATTTTGGCCTATAATTAAAAAAAAATATTTTTTATTAATAAAAATAACCTTACATAACGTTACAAGATCTCCCTCATGCTGGGTTGTAGAGTTACAAGATCTCCCTCATGCTGGGTTGTAGAGCGCCTCTCGCAGCAAAAATTTATATGAAACAAAATCAAACTAAACATAAATTAATCATAAGTTAAATATATATAACATGAGCAAACAAACAAAATATACACAAATGTTACTTTTCAAAATTTTACACTCACATAAAAATATTACTAAAAATATTATATAGAAAAATATAATTTATTTTTTAATGCCTAAACTCTTCGAAAAAATATGGTTTTCCCTAGTCAACACATAGTATTTATACATATAAAAAAAGAAATTGTGAATTTATATAGCTGTAATTAAATTTAATTATTTTTATTAATTAAAAATAAAAGATTATTGTTAATAGGTATGTTTTTATTTTAATTATAATTTAAAAAAATAAATTTTAATAATTTATTTTAATTATCAAAATTATCTAAATTAATATAATATATATAATAAAAATAAATTAAAAACATATGAAAACACATAATAGGTCGATTGATTTTTAATATATTACAATTTAGGATGCTATTTAAATATATAACAATTTACAATGTTATTTAAACTTTTGAACCTTACATATGCATAAGTTTTACACATTTTAATTTATAATGATATAATTTACAATTATTTTAAGTTAAACATAAATTAATAGTTCTCGGCACAAATCCTTTCAGCTTTAGTCAAAGATAGTTGAACGGTCTGATCCTTTTTATTAATCAAAAATATAAAAAAGTCATAGACTAATGACACTAGTCAATCATCTAAATAGTAATAAAAATGATATATTAATAATAATAAACATACCAATAAACATCCTAACGGGTCAAACATGTTGCTCCTGTTCGATGTCGCACCATGATGGGCAGTGGGCACTGACCAACATCATTCATCATTCGTTGTGTTTGACGGTAAACCTTTCATCATTTTGACAGTCAATAATAATCATTGTCAAAGATCGAGGAGTCCTTCTATATCCATCGCGGCATTGCCCATCATCTCGATTCTCTTCTACTACATATACCTATTACCCAAGTTCTATTTTCTACATTCTTCAATCATTTCAACTCTGTGGAAACCTTAACGAAAACGAAAGAAGGGAGTATGGATTGCACTACGGAGCTCTCCTTAGGTTTGAGAATTGGTAATGGGACAACGACCAGAGACAAAGATCGTGAGTACGCCTCTCAGATAAATGTGAATGGGCCTCCTGTGCAGTTAGATCTGTTTCCCATAGCCCCCTTTCTTCCGCCAGAGGAGAAAAACTTACGCGGGATCAGTATATTTCTGCCCTCTTTAACTCTTAATTACACTAATCGTTCGTCTCCGGCATAGCACGGATTCACTTTTATAATTGACATGTTCGGTAGGTTTTCTTTTGTTTGGTTATTTCAGATCATGATGTGATAATCGTCATTTTCAGATCGCAGTGGTGGTGGTAGCGATAGATCAGCGGCAAAAGCTAAGGTTCCAATTCTTCCAGTACCTGTGTCAGGGCTATCCGATGCTTACAAAATCCCTGTCTCCTGTTATTACAACGAACACGCAGGCACACATACCATCAATGTGTCGTCCAGCTCGAACAGCACCGTTGATTCCGCGGCCAACCCAGTGAGTCGGTACGACATGTTCAAGAGAAAGCGGGGTGCTACCCAGGAGTTGGATAATGACCTAGTTTACTCGACGGTACTCAGCAGCGTAGAGGAAGAGGGCTGCTCGAAGAAGAAGCTCAGATTGTCCAGAGAGCAGTGTGGTCTATTGGAAGAAATCTTCCTAAAGAACAAGGCCCCCGAACCTGTAAGTGTAATCATGGTATTTATTTACTACTTAATTAGTGCTCTGGCGCTTGTGCTTCGTAGTGATTTGGACTGCTGTAATTCATCTTTCTTCGGCAGGATCAAAAGCAAGCCTTGGCCTTACAGCTCAATCTCCGTCCACGACAAGTTGAAGTCTGGTTTCAGAATAGGCGAGCAAGGTAATTAGCTGGTGCACTTTATTGATTCATTGCGTTTTACATGTCGGTATTAACATGGAAAGCCTCTCGTTCGAATCAGTTGTTACATATAACTCAGTGTGATTTAGAAATTAAAATTTCATCCAATTTATCATTCAGGAAACTTTGGATCTGCCGAAAACCCTATTTTAATGGCTGTTTTCTGTGTTGAATCTCTATTTTAGTTTATTGAAAGTTTTCTGTTTTAGTTTATTTTAAATGTGATGAATTTGTTTCAGAACGAAGGTCAAACAAACCGAAGTGGACTGCGAGCTTATGAAGAGGTGCAATGAGTCACTTGTAGAGGAGAACAGAAAACTGCATAAAGAGCTGGAAAACCTAAGAGCTCTGAAGATTTCGTCGACGCCTGCGGCAACGCTTACCATGTGCCCCTCCTGTGAAAGAATTTCAGATGCCGACACTAAGTCGCATTTCACTTTGGCGAAAGTCAAGTCTATGTTTATGCGAGGGGCGCATTGAATTTTTGGGAATAGGTCAGAGTATTTTCATACGCATTCAACATTCATCCATAGCATGTGTAATAACACAGCTGGACTTAGTTCACACTCTGAATCGTTTTAGGGTTCCGAGGTGAAAAGTTCATTTTGTGAAACATTTTAGGATTTTGCTGCGTAATATCTTATAATAACGCAGCTGGGCTTTGTTCACATTGTGAATCGTTTTTAGGGTTTTGAAAGCTGGGGCTGTCTTTCCGTTTTGTTTTGTTTTTGTTTAGATAAATCGTCAAACTTTGTTCATTTAATTGAATATATTTTTTTGGAAATGGTTGATGTAATTTTTTTCTCATATCTATTATAAATATTTTATTATTAATTTGTTTAAATTTTTTTTTTATAAAATTTGGTTGATTGAAATACACAACTTGTTATCTTAAATCATTAGATAAAAATATTAATATAAATAAATTACTTCATAATATGTCAAAATTGTTTAACTCAAGTTAAATGTACTGAATTTTAAATAAATAAAATAAGTATTTATATAAGCTATACTTTGTCTAATGAATAAGATAATATTTTATATTTATTTAATGAATAAGATAATATTTGATAATAGTATATTAAAAATGTTTTATACTAATTAGATATAAATAGCTCAAATAGATGAGATCAATGTCAATTTGAGTAATGTTTTTTGTAATGAATAAAATATTATAAAAACATTTTAGTAACATTTGTAGTGAGCCTTCTTTTAAAACCTCCATATAGTTTATCCATGAAATTAAATAAAGTTAACAATAAAAAGTTGATAGTATATATATCTTTTTGCTGCACCTACCATAGGCTTCACCAACCCATCTTGCTCTACCAAAACTTGACCAAGGTTAATCCTATATTGATTTTCCTTGCATTAATAATTATTTTATGTACTTCATATTCCTTATATACATTAAATAATAGTAGTAATTTAGATAGTATTTTATAAGAGATAAAAGAAAATTTAAAAGATTTAATCCAAAAAACCTACATCACAATTTAATTAAACTTAATATAAAAATATTGGGTAAATATGTGTATGAACTTGTTTTTCTTTTATAATTTATCTAAAAGTGAATGAGAATTGATTTTTATTGTTTTATTGTTGGTTTACATTTTTTTATTTTTAGATTTGAGGAATGTGAAAATTGTTTTATAGTAATTAGACTACATATGAAATAAAATGTAACATGATCCATGCTTTGCATAATGAACTTAATATTATTTAGGCATAGCTTGTTAAAAATATTTTATACTACTTAGATGTAACCATTTCCTAAATAATTGTGATGTGCCATGGTATAATGAAAGGAATAATATAAATAACTTTTATAACTACATTTTTAGTGATTATTTGAGTTTTAGTAATAATTCACTCAATGTTATTAGACATATATTAACAACCTTTGCTTTATAAGTAGGATACCATTTAGAAGTAGACATTTTCAAACAAATGATATAATTATCATGTGTTATGTTTTATTGAACAAATAAACTAATATAAATAAACTTTATAACAATTTTTTTAGTGATTATTTGATTTTAGAAGATATTTCACTCATAGTACTATATAGATTTAACAATTATAGATTTAAACTGATTATTAATAGTGTGTCAAAATTCTCTTATACCACATAGATATAGCAAATTTGAAATAAATGAAATATTTTTCATGAGTTATATCTTGTTTAAAATGAATGAGATAATATTTACAATAGTGAGTAAAAAATGCTTTATATTAATTAATAATCTCAAATAGACATGATATTGGTCCTCCCTAATGCTTTGTTTAATGAGTCAATTAATATAAAAAAAACTTCTTAAATATATTTTTAGTAATTATTTGATTTTAGAAAATGACATAGTACACCAAGATTATTTTACATGGATTTAACAACAAAAGTTTGAAGTGCTTGAGTTGGACCTACATTAATAATTATTATATTTTATTTTAAATTATTAAAAACATTAGATTTTATTAATACTTTGAATAGTATTTTGGAAATGTAAATTTTTTAAATGAAAAATGGATAATATTTACATCTTAAAATAATTAAAATGAATATAATTTTATTAGATAATTATTAAATCTATATTTTTCATATATAATTTATATGCAAATTGTAACAACATCTGAACTTCAACTTTATCAAAATTGATTTATGGTTACATAATAAGTTTTAAACCATTTATTTAAAACTACTTCATCTCGAATGTAACCCATATATATATCTACTCCAAAATGTGATACAACTAAACTAAAAATTTATTATGTGTCACCCACTTTTTTAATATCTTAAAGTTATTATACTTATTTATTAGCCTAACAATCTTTTACCATTCCAAGATATTATGGTGTATCTTTCTTTTCTATAAACAATTCACTCTCTTTCTTTGTTCCCTTTGGAGTGCGGATGAAGATAGTGTTCAGCATTTATTCTTTCGCTGCTTTGTATGGAAGAACATACTCTCTATTCTCAGTGATCAGCATCATATTGCACCATTCTTTGAGTCTGATAGTCTGGTTCTTATGGAAAGCAAGAAATTACAGTATTTTTGAAGGGAAAAAGCTGTCTGCCCTTAGTTTGATTCAGCAGATTGCATACTTGTTGCAGATGTATTGTCCTCTAGCAAAGAAGGGTAAAAAATAAAGATCCTTGGGCCCTGGCCCTAAACTTGTCTATCCTTGTAATTTTTTTGATGGAGCATCAGCAAAAAATGTTGGAGGAGTTGGTTTCTGC
The DNA here is from genome assembly GCA_001517045.1 of Pseudotsuga menziesii. NCBI lineage: Eukaryota > Viridiplantae > Streptophyta > Pinopsida > Pinales > Pinaceae > Pseudotsuga > Pseudotsuga menziesii. The sequence continues at coordinate 224,143 of LPNX010869631.1, read as the reverse complement.
CTGTACTTGAATAAGTCACATTCCTTCAAGTTTGCTGTGGGGGTTGGATTGTGCACCAACACAAAAGAAGAATTGGTTGGGCTTTGGGCTCTTCTGCATACCACCCAAATGATGGGGATTCCCACACTCAAAGTATTTGGTGACTCTTCAGTCATCATCAACTAGAAAAAGGGTACTGCTACCCTTTCTCCACCTGAACTCCATCACTGGTGTAGGGAGACTAGAAAGCCCTGCTCTCGCTTTCTATAGCTGTCATTTTTCCATATCTACCATGAACACAATCAGCAAGCAGATCGTCTTTCTAAAATTGCTCTTTCTTTGGCTCCGGGATTTGGTTCATACTATAAATTTTTTGATGGTCTTTTGGCCTCACATGACAATTTCAAGCTCATTTGAGCTGGTGTGGGAGCTTGCTCTCCTTATTTCACTTGCACCCTTTCTTGTTTTGTATGGAGCGGGCTCCTTTAGACTGCTAATCTGCACTCTTTTGTTTACGGTAGATATGTTTTGAGTGACAGTACATACTGATGGGTATTTTGATATTGTTGGATTAGCACTGGGTCCTCCCCCTAGTAGTACAGTTGAGTTGTGACTCTTTCTTGTTGATCGGCAGTATGCCACTTACTTGAACCACTTCTATGACTGTAACCCATATTTTGAGCTGGCTCATCAGATGCCCTTTGATTCTAATGAATATAAAAAACACGCTTTTTTCTTTTTGAAAAAAAAACAATTCACTCTCTTATCATTTCTTTATTAGTTAGCCCTACATTGGGTTTGAATAAATGAATGTGAACAAGTCACACTACACTTAGCCCTGACTATTGAGATTAATTGTCACCAACTAACATCGAAACTTAGGCCTGACAGTTGCGATGTGTTCAGTCATGCTAGAGTTATCCACTTGGGTTGAGTCATAAATGGCATGTACTCTACTCGAATTTGATGAGAAGAGGGTCTTTACCGATGTTTATACTACGATTAACCTTACTTTTTTTTTCTCGTGTAGATATTGATTTCCACAATATTTTAATTGTTGGTTTGGGTGTATTTTTGTAAAGTCCTAATTTTTAAAATCCTATCGTCTCTGTATAGAGCCTTTGCGCTCCATTATGATTTTTTTTTGTTATAGACTCTATGCTTGTTATTCAATTACGCTTTGAACATCTATTTCCAATTAATGAAATCAAGCAATTTATTTAAAAAATTAGTTTGATAAGTTATTATCGTGAGTCTCTATTTATGTTTATGTTGTAAGGCATTTTTCTCTCAGAAGCTGCGTTTGGGAACACTGTAGCATCGTCGCCCTTCAGGCGAGTAGATATCTACCACGTGTTCTCGGACACGTTTCACGCCATGTAAACTGCCAGGTTTCATGTTTTTCTTTCTTCTACAGTCCAGCGACCACGTTTCACGCCGTTTAAACTGCCAGGTTTCACGTTTCACGTTTTTCTTTCTTCTACAGTCCGATGATTTTTGGATAGCCGTGAGGTGACTCTTGAGTTGGTCAGAACCGCAGTTGTCTGGAAATTTCTGGAGTGTTGTGAGGCGATTTCTGGAGAGCCTGTCATGTGATTTCTATAGAAAGATCCCATCCGATGATTTCTGGAGAGGTCAGAGCAACAGTTGTAGAAAGAGCCCTGGTGCTGGTTTAATGGTCGATGTTGAGAGCTAACCGAACTGGGAAGGTAACCCTAACTCCTTTAGGGTTCTCAACAGCTTAGTCATGTGTTGTAGCACATTAGTACCAGAGAACACAACACATTATGAAGACATTTAGGGTTTATCGCTCATAACGCTTTCTAGTTACACTATTCCTTTTTCCCTTCAGTTTACAATCCTCGTTGAGCTTTAAGGAAATGTGATGTGACTCTATAGTTGGTCTGATCAGATGATGGCGTGTGTTTTTTTCTTAGTTTGGCATTTATTTTGAGTTTATTAAACCACATAGATAGCTTTCTATTCATGGAGGAGGTGGTTGAACATCTTGTCATGGCGACCGCCCTTCCCTCCTGCATTAATGGTGTTTACTCGTCACATTTAGTTTGCAGTTTTAAAGGATTTGCACTATTTGGGTTTGCATAGAGAAGTTGCATTGTTTCTAGGAATACCTTTGCAGGAATTCTGATTCAAAGAGCCAAAGAAGAGGAAAAAAGCATAGGTACTTTGTTTTTCAACTCCTCCTAGATTTCATTCCATGTAATTTCATTTCTATGCAAATTTGTTGTCTTTAAAACGTGGAGTGTCCATCACTTTTTTTTTTATAAATTTATGCAAACTCTCTTCTAGTGTTCTGTGGTTTGGTAAATTATATATGCTGTTATGTTTTTATAAGAATCCCTCTAGTTTAACTATTATTTTATGATGATTCTCACCTGGAACATTATCAGTTACAGTTGTTTGTAAAACCACTCAGTATGCCCAATCAGATCCATTCTTTTAGTATAACGGTATTTTCTTAATCTATTTCTGGATCAGGAAGAATTATATTGATTTGGAATTCCTAGTTATGCTTGCACGGTGATTTATTAGTCGTGTTGATTTTGAATGCTGAATACTGTTCAGAATTGTTTTTATCATTTGTTTAGATTTGTTCTACTTATTGCTGAACAACACTAAGAATTCTACAAGATTGGGGAAATTTGTGGAATAGTTTCATAACCTCTATAATTTTCCATGAGATTGGGGCAATTTGTGGAATAGTTTCATAACCTGTGTAATTTTCAACATGGTATGGGAGCCAACTGCTAAGGTTGATTAGCAATAGGTAAAACGCTCGTGCCAAAGTGAGGCATGAAGGGGATGTTGGAAGTAGCAAGTCCTTATTTTCCTTATTTTCGAGATATCTATTGTTTCCCATCTTGCACCCATTTAATGTATCAAACTTTACTCTACACCCTACTTATTTTTGTTTTACACTTGTTTTCCCATCTTCTTCCTTTGCAGTCTACATAGTTTAAGAAGAGGAGGAATCATAAGCAACAAAAACAATCCTTTCTCTTATGCTGCTCTTGCTTCTACAAGAACCAACTTTGACTGGACATGAATTCCTAACTAGCATAAAATGTAGATGAATTTCTATGTAGATGAATTCAATATGCTTAGTTTTATTGCAAGCATCTTGAATTCTGCTACTCTTATACCTAAATAGCATAAAATGTAGATGAATGTCTATGTTCAATGCATGGAACACATCTTTTAGATTTAGTGAACCTTCTATAATGCACATAAATATATGCATGTAGACACCAGACCAATGGAGTACCCTTGTATTCTCCATGGGGGCTTCACTTTTTGACCAATATCATATCATGTTAGTTCATATTGTGGGTTTTAAAATTATAAAAAATTGAACCAATATATTGCAGGTATTGGGGGGATGAGGGGTTTAAGGTGGGGGTGGGTAGGGTGGTTTATAAGGATTGAGGTATAAAAAGGGGTGGGGAGGAGGTTTTAAGTATTGGGAGGGGGTTTCAACAAAAAGTGTTTGGGTCAATATCTCTCAAAATTAAGGGTATTCTTTAATATCCCACGATCGCACATGCTATGTTAGATGTTCACTAAGTGAAGTCCCCGTGGTATTCTCTGGGGGCATAGTTATTTAAAAATGCGAGGGAAATTGCATATGTAATAATCTTTTGAAGATTTTATTAATAGGAATCAAATAAAATAACAAGCTACGTAATAAAAATGAAAAGGTGGAAGTATTTCATGGAGTTTTTGTAGATTCCTTAAGTCAACCAGCATTTTGACACACGCTGAAAACTTTTTATCTAGAAATGTTTGTAACAGAAGTTGTGATAAGTCTTTATAGATTCCCTGAGGGAACCTGAATTTTACACAGGAGGAGGAAGCCTTTTTTTATTTGGGGACTTTATAATCCATTCAATGCAGAGTGCACTGTGCAAGTCATTTTCCCTTTTTAATTAATGGATTCTAAATTCATTGTAGTCCAGAGAGCTTAAAGTTATGTTATCACTTTCATATGAATCAAATCAATGTCCATAGAGTTCTGGCATGCCGAGGATAAATGACAAATGAGTAAGGCAGGTTTCCTAGCCAAAAGGGTGCAAAAAGCTATTTGAAGAAGGAGAAAGAGAGAAATTCAAACCCACTCTTTTCGTTTGTAAGTTTCAAGTAGAAATTCTGCAAAAAATTGATGTTTGGCATAGTTTTATAAGTTAAAGTTTCAAAGATAGTTTTTCATGTCCCAGAGGTTTTGAGGGTCTCTAAAACTTTCAAAAATCCTAAAACAATCTAAAAGAAAAACTAAAACTGTGTCCCCTTTGGAATTTTTGCTTCACCAAACTCCAGTAAAAATGAAAATTTCTAAACTATTTTGGATAAAGCATTAAGTCATAAGTAATGAAATGTAACAAGAGAGATGGATGATTCCATAGGAAAAGTAAAGAATAAGCTTAAATATAGACCACTGTACTAAAACTTAGAATTGAACATATTTTAGAATTTTCACTTGCATCTTCAATCAAATCAAATCACAAACTTCAATGGAAACAAGAAGCATTCTCAATATGCACTCTATAGTTCAATTCAAGTCATGAAGAAAAAGTGTTTTTCAACATTTCCAATCCAAATACCAGTATGAACTAGAAAGTACTTTACATAAGACCAGAATGAACTAAAAAGTACTTTACATAAGAGCAACTTGATTTGGTTCTTGTGAAGGTCCCTCCTATGTTCTCGTCTACTATAGTTTCTTGTTGAGATTAAGGTATAAGAGATGCTGAAAAAATAGGCCTTTACGTTGAAGTTAAAGTTGGATTTTAAAATTATGAATAAGCAAACAAGAGGGGTGGCTTGATTTTGTGAGAAAATGGGCTTGTAAGATAAGAATATGAAAGATCAAGCGAGACTCAATGTAGGGTAACAATGGCCCTTTGAATAGAAGTAGTTTACAAGTTAATTTTGTTCAAATGGACACTATGCCTCGACACAATCATGTACCAAAAGTTTGGTACCATTAATGGCTAAAAAAAATAGGAAGTGTTAGAGTTTATATCATTGCCCTGTGTATAAATTGTGAGATTGAAGTATGGCACAAACTTACAATTATATAAAAAAATATGGAGTTCAGACGTCCATGAAAAGAGAATTCTTACCAAATTTTTTTTATGATAATTTAAAGTTTGTTGGTTGAAACTATGTAATACGTGTTTCAGTCCAACGGAATTTGTAGTCATTGTGAAATGGAAATTAATGTAAAGAAAATAAAGATAAGGTAAATTTACTCTGAAAAGGATAGCACCATCCAATTTTAATCGTAACAAAATGGAGTTGTCTCATGCTTCATCAAACTATTGCTTCGCTCATTTTCTTTTCTAGGCTGACGTTGGATCTAGGATGCCACTTACTTGGTATTAGAAACTGGCATATTTCTATTGGTTTCATCTGTCTTCCATATATTATGTGGAGAGATACGCTCAACCTTTGTTTTGTTTATGAAGCTTCCTGACTTTTCTCTTTCTCCATATAATTCTTTCCTTGCGGTGACAAACTCACAGTAGACTCACATTAGGGCTAGATGCATCAGTTGCACCAATAGACCTCAAAGTGCAATCCATAAATTTGATGACTCTCTTCATTGAATAATTATATTGTTTTGACTTCTAGCCTTCAGTGAAAAAAATAGCCCAAGCTGGATAGTGTTGATTAGGCCAATGTTGATGGCATCTAAAGAGTGTTCTCAATGAAAGGCATTTAAGTTATTGACATTCCTGACTTTTCTTTTTCTTTATAGAATTTTTGCCTTGCATTGACAATCTTACATTAGGTTCAGATGCATTAATGGTAGTAGCATACCTCTAAGTGCAATCTTAAAAGTTGGTAGCTTTGTTCAATGAATAATTACATCGTTCTAATTTTAAGCTTAGGTGAAAAATGGTGCAAGTTGGATAGTCCTGATCACATCAATGTTTTTGACCATATAAAGAGAGTTCTCATTAAAAGGCGTTGACATGTTCTTGCCATTCATGATTATGCTACATGGGCTTGAGTACCGAAAAATATTTGTGTTGTTAAACATTGCGTATTTTGGCGTTTTCCTTCTGCACATAAACATCTATTGGCATGGATTTAAAAGGGAAATCCTTGACATATTTGGGTTTCCCTTCTTTAGTAACACCACTAGGTTGTCCATATGCTTCAACACCTCTGTTTGCTGCCCTGTCTCTATTTTCAATTTTTATGTTTTCACTAAGTTCTTTAATAATGCTGCATCTCCCATGTCTTTTGGATAAGTATTTTCGGTAGATGCTATATCGTGTTATTAGTCATTGCTTAACTTGAACTAAGAGTCTTGGTAATATATTTGCATCAATTTGTGAGTTTTTTACTATTAGTACTTTATTCTTTATTCAAAGTGTTCAAATTTTTTCACTTTTCCATAGTTCAACTTAGGAATCATATTCATTTTTGCAACGTGTACCCATTTCCTCATTTGCAATAATATTGTCAAGGATTTCCTATTTATTATGGTTTTGATTTAGATTTCAGTTTATTCTAGCTTTTGAAGTAGTAGAGGATAGGAATTTAAGGCATAGTTTTCTCTAACAACTTTTTCCAAAATGAAGCATTTACTTAAAATGAATGCATGCATAACTTGTTCTGACATTGTGACCACTACCACTTCTTGTTGGCACTACTTTCATGTAAACTATTTGGAGCCTGGAGCTTTATGTAACAATTAATAATGTTGGTTTTCATGGAAAACTGTTATGTGTGTTATTATTCTTAAAATATAATATATTCAAAGTTTCTGTTTAACAATGTTGCATCCTTTGACTTCTATGGACGGTTGTAAATGGAATATGTTGAACCTTTCATTTAAAATTTGTTACCTAGTATGTTGGATCCTTTTATTTATAACTGGTTTTGGTTATTCCTACATACACAGTAAACATTACTAAGTGACCCTACCAACTCCTCTTAACCTCTATTCTATATTCCTAACCTTATCCCATTGCTATCAACTCTTATTTATTCTTCATCCATTGCATCATCGCTTCTCCCTCGTTACCTATCCACTACAATGAATAAGAATTCCATTACCCTCTCCCACTCCATTGAGCACATAAAGGTTGTATATAATGTACATATATTGTGATAGGAATTTGATGTAAACTTACAAGGTCATTTGGCTAAATAATTGAAACATTATATATTTTTAGTATACATTTTGTATATATTATTAACCATAGTTATATTAAACTTTTAGAAGAATATGATCAACTCAAGTGGTCTAAGAATAGTGGAACAAGGGTATACACTATCAAGTTGGGTTATGCTGCAAGCATTGAATATTGCCTTCCTTCATATAGAGTCTATTTGGGGAGAGTTGTATAGAAATCAACATTTCCTTTAAAAATAAAGATTATTTTATGGTTATAAATAGCCAAGAAGCTATTAACCTAGGATAATAGACATAAAATAAACTATACATGCTAGTAGGTGCATACTTTGCAAGCATGATTTAGATATTGTAGATCACTTGTTCATGGCCTTTAATTTTGAGTTATCTGTTTGGAAGGAGGTAGCTCTTGTCTAAGAAGGATGAGATAAGAGTAATTTGGTGAACAGTCTCTTCGCACACAAGGGCCCAAAATTTATGCAAAAAACTTACATATCTGACATAAAACACTTTCTTGTGAATTCTCAGGGTGCTCTCAGAGAGGAATGTAAGGAAAAAATGTGGCAATTTTTTGCAAAGAAAAGCCTTGTTTTCAGTAGACATATTTGAAAGTTTGTTGAAGGGTATATTTGGTATGAAGTTATGATGCAAATGTGAAGTAGCTATTGAGGATTTTTTTGGCACATTTCACAAAGAAAATAACTTTTCTTATGCATGGAATTAAAAAATTATTCCCAAGAAGTAATGAATATATGAAGACCACAAATGTTTAAGTGTAAAAATTTATCTTAATTAAAGGGTCATGTAGAGACCTTGAAGTTGTTAAGCTTGGATGTGGGAGCAATACTAATACTAGAGCATAACTTTTAGCACTTTGGGCATCATTACGGTTCACCAAAGATATTGGGTTGCCTTACCTACATATCTTTGGTGACTCCTCGATGACTATAAATTTGGCAAATGGGGAATCCACCCTTGACATGGTGAACCTTGAGGCTTGGTGCTACAACACTAGATTACTCATATCCTCATTCACCTAGGTGGATTTCAGTCATGTCTGTAGGGAACATAACAAGAGGGAAGACATATTATCCATGGAGGGTTTGTGTATGGCTCCTGGTCATCTCTTACTAAATCTTATGATGATGAGTTTATTGGGGAAGTCTCAATCTATCTTTTTTAGAATTTGCTCATTCTATTTCAGATATTTATCTTGTGGATTTTTTTGAGTTATTTCTAGTTATACCGAGCAGCAGTTACAGGAATTTTGAGAGTCACTTTCCTGCTTTGGATGAGGTGTCTAAGAGCTTGTTATGTTATTTATGGACATTTCTCTAACTGATATATATACTGCTCACTTCTGAGAGGAACTTTTCATGTATTGATACCCAGGTGCTGATAGTATTTTTTCACATCTTGGGTATAGTTATATTTCTATTTTGAACTGCATTGTAATGTAATACTTACTATTCTGTCTGACCCATTGGGGTATGGAAAATTGTTTGATGATGTATAAGGTTACCTTTGATTCATTAGAATATCAAGGAACTATATTTTTCGACTGAAAAAAAATCTTGAAACCTCAAGTGAACTTAGGATCAAGAATATTAACTTCTGTTTTAGATACTCTAAGGTCAGGAAGACAATGTGATATTAACTTTTCCATTGACAATGTGATATTAGCTTTTTTCTTCATTTTATCTTAGTTTAGGGTTGGGGAAGAGAGAAATCTTTGTATCTTTACCGAATGTAATATTCTCATCATCCTACCACAATGACAAGGAATTAAGTCTAGAATCCACTTAAAGTCTTAAAAGTGATTTACAAGTAGTAGATCAATGAACAGATCTAGTATTATGCCGATTTAATATTATGATTTTTGTCTTATATTACAAGTAGTAGATCAACAAGGATATCAAGAGTAGTTTGATATATTTAAACTAATTATATAATTTTGATTCAATATTTTGAATAACACACCATAGCTTTTTCATTGTGGACCAAAAAAAAAGGTTCAAAATCCATTACAAATTGCAAATTTGCTTTGATACGTTTTATTATAATCAAACTTTCCTTACTTTCTTCTTTATATTTGTTTCTTTTGGCATTTATAAATTTTCCAATATTTTTTTTATTTTATACTAACTTTAGCTTTAGAAGTTTTCACTTAATGGTAAAAATATAAACTCCTTAGTCTTCGTGTATGAAACACCCACCAAACTGCAGGTTATTCATGTAGCAAAAAATACATGTTTTTATGTGTTCTTTTAGAACTAAATCCTATCAAATTTTAACCAACTGCAAATTTTTAACCATATATTGACCACAATCTACCCATGTGTTTATATCTAGATTGATCCATGGCTTTCACTTTACACTCTTGAACAATCAATACCATGTGGGAGCTCTGTATTCTTCTTTAGTTTGCACTTTCTTTTCTCCAAGAATCAAGTAAACACATCCTTTTTATCTCAGGGAAAAAACAACATATCCTTTTGATTTTGACACCTTTTTCTAGCATTGATACTACATTGTTTTCATGTTCCTTCTAGACTTTCTTTCCATCCTCTTCGTGACTAGCACGTGACTATGTTTTTCCTTTAACCTTCATTCCCATCCTCTTTTTGGTTGGTGTGTGGCTACGCTTTCCATTTAGGGCTGGGCCCTGCCCTTTGCTGGCCCTCCAAGACCTGGGTCATGGCTACTATGACCTTCTTTTGTTGGCCATCGAATGAGGTCTTCACCTCCTTTTGCCCATAAAGAGCTATATTTTTTTCCTTCCCTATTCAGACTTGATGCTTGTACTTGTTGATCTTGCTCATGCCACGTCCCGCCCCCCAACCCTAAAGGAAATACACGACCACTCTCCACTCCAGGGAGGTCATAAAATTAAACATATTCTTTAAGAACTTCAACTAACCAACAAGGTTATTACAATTTCATCGTGTATGCCTTGCCTTATTAGACAATGAGATAGGTAACTGAAATGAATCTAACATGTTACTTGGTAGCAATTGCACAACTTCCATTGTCATTATTGAAATAAATAGGTAGTCATTAATAGAACTTATGTCTTCCTAGTGCTCATGAGTCCTATCTCTTGTTTACTCATTTATTTTCTACCCACGTATTTATATCTGGATTGATCCATAAGTTCGACTGTACACTCTTGAACAATCAATACCCTGTGGGAGCTCTATATTCTTCTTGAGTTTGCACTTTCTTTGCTCCAGGAATCAAGTAAACACCTCCTTTTTTTCTCAAGGAAAAAACAACATATCCTTTGGCTTTTGAATCCTTTTTTTTCTTGCTTATACATTGTTTTCATGCGCCTTCTAAAATTTCTTTCCATTCTCTTCGTGACTAGCATGTGACAGTGTTTTCCCTTTAAAATTTCTTCCCATCCTCTTTGTGCATGGTGGGTGGTTGTGCTTTCCCTTTAGGGTTGGGCCTCGAGGAACTGGGCCGTGGCTACTATGACCTTCTTTTGTTGGCCATGGGATGAGGTCGTCACCTACTTTACCTACCCATACAGAGCTAGCTTTCCTTCTTGCGCTGTTCAGACTTGATGATCGTACTTGTTGAGCTTTGTCATGCCACGCCCCGCCCCCCATCCCTAAAAGGAATACACAACCACTCTCCACTCTAGGGAGGTCATAACATTAAACATAGGCTTTACGAACTTCAATTAACCAACAAGGTTATTACAATTTCATCATTTGTACCTTGCATTATTAGACAATGAGATAGGTAACTGAAGTGAATTTGGCTTGTTACTTGGAAGCAATTGCACAGCTTCCATTGCCATTACTAAAATAATTAGGAAGTCATTAATAGAACTTCTTCTTGCCTGGTGCTCCTTAGTCCTATCTCTTGTTTACTCAGCTATTTTCTTTTGCTATCTTGTTCTACACAAAACATGAAACACATTTATTTTCTAGGTTACTTGTCTTCAACATCAAATAATTCAAATGTGCATCCTTGTTTGACCCTTTTCATATAAAATGAAATTTTGATTTCACAAATACATAGTGCTACATATAAAGCATGTGCACTAACCTATGATCACATTTGTACCTTTTGGTTCATATTTATGTCTTCATGACTTGGATTCCTTTCAATGTTTTTTTCACGTTTCCCCCCTTTCTTAAAATAGAGGTATGCAAAGCTCAATAACCTAGATTTCTAAGAACAAATGTCTACTTTATTTCCCCATTAGTAAAAATTTTATGAGATTTTTTGTTTTTCTGCATACACTCGCTTCGTGGAAAAAAATTCTTTGGTGCACTCTAATATAAAAGCCTTTATAGCAATGTAGCACAGGGAACCATCCACACTATTGATCTGGATTGACACGTTTTTTTCAAACACATTGCTTTAAGTTGTTAACTTTTGTTGTTTCAAGTAAAATATGAAAAACATAAGTATGCATTGATGCATAAGTTTATACATCTTGGAAATAGTTTTTTACTTATGCAGGTACGCGCATATGACATCTTCATTTTGAATTCTATTGTTATATAGTGATGACACACAAGAAAAAAATACATACATTGAGCGAGAAGATAATCAATCCCTTTGTTGACCTGTGCATCACATTGTTAGTTTGAAAATGTGAAGCTAGATATCAAAGATTAGAGGACGAACAGAGTGTGTTGCATGAGAAAGGTAGAAGGAGCAACTTTTAACCATATATTGGCCACAATCTACACACGTGTTTATATCTTGATTGATCCATAGCTTTCACTTTACACTCTTGAACAATCAATACCATGTGGGAGCTCTGTATTCTTCTTTAGTTTGCACTTTCTTTCCTCCAGGAATCAAGTAAACACCTCCTTTTTATCTTAGGGAAAAAACAACATATTCTTTGGCTTTTGACTCCTTTTTTAGCTTGCATATACATTGTTTTCATGTGCCTTATAGAATTTCTTTCCATCCTCTTTGTGACTAGCACGTGACTATGTTTTTCCTTTAACCTTCCTTCCCATCCTCTTTTTGACTGGCACGTGGCTGTGCTTGCCATTTAAGGCTGGGCCTTGCCCTGTGATGGCCTTCCAAGACTTGGGTCATGGCTACTATGACCTTCTTTTGTTGGCCATGGGATGAGGTCTTTACCTCCTTTGCCTCCCCATACAGAGCTATCTTTCCTTCCTGCCCTGTTCAGACTTGATGCTCATACTTGTTTATATTGGTCATGCCACGCCCCAACCCCCAACCCTAAAGGGAATACACAACCACTGTCCACTCTAGGAAGGTCATAACATTAAACATAGGCTTTAATAACTTCAAATAACCAACAAGGTTATTACAATTTCATCGTATGTGCCTTGCCTTATTAGACAATGAGATAGGTAACTGAAGTGAATCTGAAATGTTACTTGGCATCAATTGCACATTTTCCATTTCCATTACTAAAATAATTAGGTAGTCATTAATAGAACTTGTGCCTTTCTGGTGCTTTTGAGTCCTATATCTTATTTACTCATTTATTTTCTTCCCATGTGTTTATATTTGGATTGATCCATAACTTTGACATTACACTCTTGAACAATCAATACCCTGTGGGAGCTCTATGTTCTGCTTTAGTCTGCACTTTCTTTTCTCCAGGAATCAAGTAAACACCTCCTTTTTATCTCAGGGAAAAAACAACATATCCTTTGGCTTCTGAATCCTCTTTTTTGCTTGCATATACATTTTTTTCATGTGCCTTCAAAAATTTCTTTCCATTCTCTTCGTGACTAGCACATGACTATGTTTTTCCTTTAAACTTTCTTCCCATCCTCTTTGTGACTAGTGCATGGTTTTTCTTGCCCTTTAGGGATGGGCCTCCAAGAGATGGGCCATGGCTACTATGACCTTCTTTTATTAGCCATGGGATGAGTTCTTCACCTCCTTTAACTGCCCATATAGAGCTATTTGTCATTCATGCCCTGTTAAAAATTGATGCTCGTACTTATTGAGCCAGGTCATGCCACGCCCTGGCCCACAGCCCGAAAGGGAATACACAACCACTCTCCACTCTAGGGAGGTCATATGATTAAACATAGGCTTTACGAACTTCTAGTAACCAAAGAGGTTATTACAATTTCATCATTTGTGCCTTTCCTTATTAGACAATGAGATAGGTAACTGAAGTGAATCTGACATGTTACTTGGCAGCAATTGCACAGCTTCCATTGCCATTACTGAAATAATTAGGAAGTCATTAATAGAGCTCCTTCCTACTTGGTGCTCCTTAGTCCTATCTCTTATTTACTGAGCTATTTTCTTTTTCTATCTTGTTCTACACAAAACATGAAACACATTTATTTTCTAGGTTACTTGTCTTCAACATAAAATAATTCAAATGTGCATCCTTGTTTGACCCTTTTCACATAAAATGGAATTTTGATTTCGCAAATACATAGTGGTACATATAAAGCATGTGCACTAACCTATGATCACATTTCTACCTTTTGGTTCAGCACTTACCTTTTGCTCATATTTATGACTTCATGAGCTGGATTCCTTTCAATGTTTTTTTCTCATTTCCCCCCTTTGTTAAAATAGAGGTATTGGGTCAACAAAGCTCAATAACCTGAATTTCTAGGAAAAAATGTCTACTTTGTTTCCCCCTTAGTAAACAATTGATGAGTGTTTTTGTTTTTCTTCCTACACTCCCTTCGTTGAAAAAAATGCTTTGGTGCACTCTAATATAAAAGCCTTTATAGCAATGTAGCACAGGGAACCATCCCCACTATTGATCCGGATTGACACTTTTTTTCATACACATTGCTTCAAGTGTGTTAACCTTTGTTGTTTCAAGTAAAATATGAAAACATAAGTATGCATTGATGCATAAGTTTATACATCTTGGAAATAGTTTTTTACTTCTGCAGGTATGCACATATGACATCTTCACTTTGGATTTTATTGCTATACAGTGATGACACACACACAAAAAAAAACATACATTGAGAGAGAGAAGATAGTAAAGCTCTTTGTTGACCTGTGCATCACATCGTTATTTTGAATATCCTCCCTATACAGTGATGGAAAAAAATGCAAAGCTAGATATGGAAGATTAGAGGAAGAATAGAGTGTGTTGGAGGAGAAAAGTACAAGGAGGGGTGTATTGAAGCGAGGAGAATGAGACTAAATAAAACAAATAAAGAGGGTCAGAATGAGGCAGTGTGTTGAGGAGAAGGGATATGTCGAGAAGGCCCAAAGTATCCAATAAACTCCTTGCTGGATCATACCTCTAATACACTTGGTAAGCCTTGGCTTCTGGTGCAGTGCTGGAATTTTTAATCTTTTCTCAATTTTTCATGCAAGATCTGTCAAAAAACTTGTTTTTGAGAGATCTGAGCTTCATCCCGCCATGAGCTCTTATACCATATTAATTTGTCATAGTGGTCTAGGAACTGAAAAACACAGTCTCACAAAGAATTCATACAAATATGCATAAAATTGGAAAAATGGTACTGCAACGGAAGTAGCAGCTCTGTATAATCAAATGAATGAATGATGATACAATACAATGATCATGCTAGATGCATGAATCCCAAGACAATTCGAATTCCCAAGGAGGTCATTCGAATTGAATGAGTGATTCTAGCTTAACTAAATGTAACCCACAGTGAAAACTCCAGTTAACCACTTATCAAAACCCTAATTGACTCAACTGAGCCCTAAATGAAGTCGAAGTGCAATAAATGACTGATTCTAACTGAAATTAGCTCACTACAAGCCAACCAACAAGTGGTAGAACATCAATGACTCCAATGAACCCTGATGAGGTTAACTGAAGTGTAACTTACCATGATAAGTGGTTGGAGGCACTCCTGTTAATTCCAATTCATTAAATAATGATTAAATAATCAATTTAATGAAACGAGGCATGTTCACTGCTTTGTTTAACTGATTGTAATCATCAGTTAGCGATAAAGTACATTTATCACACTCAGATCACCCCTGAAGTGCTCCAGTTAGCCTCCCCGAATGTAGGAGAAGGCTAAGTTAGCCTCCTTGACTGAAGGTGGGCATGGGTGTGGTCATGCTGATGTCATACATGTTAGGATATTTAGACACTTAGGAGTTAGTTAATATCAACTTGTGTAAT
Source organism: Pseudotsuga menziesii (assembly GCA_001517045.1). Classification (NCBI taxonomy): domain Eukaryota; kingdom Viridiplantae; phylum Streptophyta; class Pinopsida; order Pinales; family Pinaceae; genus Pseudotsuga; species Pseudotsuga menziesii. Next base: position 208,892 of record LPNX010869631.1, on the reverse strand, counting down.
ATATCAGTTAGGTAAAAGTTTGTTTCTTTAGTATACATTAGTATGCATTTGTAAATATTCTAATCCGACGGTCAGGATATGTTCTAGACATAGAGTGATCCAATGGTTCAACTTCTCTTAGATCATACCTACCATTGATCCATGGCTTAACACTTGATTGGTATATGATCTATATTTAAAGAGCATAGAGGGTCCTTGGCTAGTTGATTGATTATGAGAAGCTCATGTAACTTTCTTTCTTTTGCATAATAAATTGCTCCAAGTAGCTATTTGGCTGGGGTCATGGACTGTTTCCCTCTTGAGGGTTTTAACCACGTGACAAACATCGGTGTGTTGATCTGTGCTCTGTTTGTGTGAAGCGGTATCTGAAGGAAAACCAGATTGAGATGCAGCTATGGATGAAGAATATCGTTCCTTAATGGCGAATGATACTTGGGATCTTGTTCCTCTTCGAAAAGGAAGAAAACTTGTCAGATGTAAATGGGTCTATAGAACTAAGTATGCATCAGAAGGAAGTGTTGAAAGACTTAAGGAAAGGTTAGTTGCCAAAGGTTTTTCCCAAGTTGAAGGGATAGACTACAATGAAACCTTTTCCCCTGTAGCAAAAATGAACTCCATCCGCCTTGTTCTTTCCCTTTCAGCCTTACATAACTGAGAATTCCATCAAATGGATGTCAAGTCTGCCTTCTTACATGTTGATTTACATGAGGAAATTTACATGGAAGAACCTCCTGGATATGTTTAGAATAACTCTAGCCTTGTTTGTCTCCTTAAGAAATCCTTATATGGCCTTAAGCAAGCTCCTAGAGCTTGGTATGCCAAAATAGATAGCTTTCTCCTTGACACTGGTTTTTCTAGATGCCATTCTGACCCCAATGTCTATACCAATAAACTAGGAAACCATCTCATCATACTTGTTCTTTATGTTGATGATCTTATCCTTACTAGTAGTGACCCTAACCTTATAACCCATGTGAAATCTAGTCTTAAGCAAAATTTTGAAATGTCAGACTTAAGACATTTGCATTATTTTCTTGGTCTCCAAGTCTTGCAAACCAAAGAAGGAATCTTTCTTTCCCAGTCTAAGTATGCTTGTGACCTTCTTCGTCGCTTCCACATGGAAGATTGTAAACTAGCCCCTTCTCCCTTCAAGTTTGGAGTCAAACTTTCTGCCACTTGTACTTCCCCTGAAGTAGATGCCACCTTGTATCATCAACTTGTTGGTAGTCTTTTATACTTGACTCATTCCCGTCGTGACCTTTCCTTTTTCGATGGTCGTGTTTCCCGTTATATGCAAACTCCTCATGAAAGTCACTGGAAAGTAGTAAAAAGAATACTTCGATATATTCGAGGAACAATTTAGTTTGGTATTCATTACAGTACAGAGGGGAAACCTTTGTTGGTTGGTTTCACTGATTCAGATTGGGCCAATTATGATCGAAAGTCTACTGAAGGTTATGTTTTTAGTTTGGGATCTGGACCTGTCACTTGGGCTTGTAAGAAACAACAAGCTCTTTCTCTTTCTTCAGCAGAAGTAGAATATCAATCCATAGTTAATGCCAGTCAGGAATCTTTATGGCTTCGGCAGATCCTTTTAGAGTTTGGATTCGAGCAGCAACAACCTACTCCACTTTGGTGCGACAATCAAAGTTCCATCAAGCTTGCCAAAGATCCAGTTCTACATCAGCGCAGCAAACACATTGAGCTACACATGCACTTCATCAGAAATCTTGTTCATGATAGTGTTATTGAAGTTCTCTATTTCCCTAGAGATGATCAAGTTGTAGACATCTTCACCAAGTCTCTTACAGAAGTGAATTTTTCTAAACTTCGGTCTTTTTTAGGAGTTTAGGAATGTGTCCTTAAGGGGGTATAGGCTCTAATGCCTCCTTCCTTCTCCTAATAGTGTCACTTTTGTAAATCCTTCAATCCTATCCCAAGTTGTTCTTAAGGGGGGATGTTAGGATATTTAGACACTTAGGAGTTAGTTAAGATCAACTTGTGTAATATATCTGTTAGGTAAAAGTGTGTTTATTTAGTATGCATTAGTATGCATTTGTAAATATTCTAATCCGACGGTCACCATATGTTCTAGACATAGAGTGATCTGACGGTTCAGATTCTCTTAGATCATACCTACCATTGATCCATGGCTTAACACCCGATTGGTCTATGATCTCTATTTAAAGAGCATAGAGGTTCCTTGGCTAGTTGATTGATTATGAGAAGCTCATCTAATTTTCTTTCTTTTGCATAATAAATTGCTCCAAGTAGCTATTTGGCTGGGGCCATGGACTGTTTCCCTCTCAATGGTTTTAACCACGTGACAAACATTGGTGTGTTGATCTGTGATCTGTTTGTGTGAAGCGGTATCTGAAGGTGTTCGGTATTTTGGGATTACCCTGTGTACCCTAACAATACAATGCTCCTCTGATGCCAATTAAGTCAATAAAACTTAGGATAGTGGTTTAACTAGACCAAATTGACAAAAATGAGTGTGTATGGTGGTAAATGTCTCCAACACAATTCATGTTTGTACACAAAACATTCCAAACACAAATGTCAAGGTTAGAACAAAACCTTTCCATAATGTCATGGAACTTAGGTGTTCCCAAAGGGTGATAGGGGTGAACCTCTAGCTATGCTACCATATGTAACATCCCCAAATAACCTAATAAAATGCATATATAAAAAAAAAAATTCAAGTATAATTTCTTTCACAATAATTTTGGCTGTAACCTTTCATAACAATTCATTATTAAGCTTAAGAAGTAAACAACATTAATTTCCGTAACTAAATCCACTTCTGTAACTAGGAAGGTCATTTTCACACAAAAACTAAATTTTCCAAATTTATCCCTCTTCTTTCCTCCTTCTATCACAAAATGTGGGAATGACAGACTTAACAACCGATGAAATCATTTATCCACATTTCCTCCTTCAGCATTTCATCTTTCCTCCTTTCACTATAGAATGCGGGAATCTGAAACTTAACATGTAGAGGAATCATTTATCCATATTTCCACCTTCTACATTCCTACTTTCATCCTTCCAATGCGGACTACAAGAATCAAAAACTTCACATGAGATGGAATCATTTATCCATATTTCTGCCTTTCGCATCCTGTCTTTCCGCCTTCCGATGTGGACTATGGGAATTGAAAACTTAACATGCGACAAAATCGTTTATCCATATTTTATCCTTTTGCATTCTTCCTTTCCCTTTTCTGACTTCCAAATTTGGGATTTTTTGTTCGAAAATACCAAGGAATGCATGTATTTATCTTTTTGTTTCCTATGTTCCACCTTCCTACCTCTTCATTCCACGGCGGATACCGGGATGTGAAAAACTAACCCTTTTCGCTAACATTTTCATCTTTTTTCGATTTCCTACTTCTGACTTTCATCGTCTACAGTGGACATAGGGTGTGAAAACCCAATTTTTCCTTGTCATTCTCATTTCCTCCTTCTGAATTTCACCTTCTGCCTTCCACAAGCGGATTGTGGAGTGCGGAAAACCCACTTAATAATTTTCCTTACGACATCTGGAAATTGCGGATGTCCACGAATTCCTGGATAAAGAGTTTATCTGTAGATGCCTTAAGGAAAATTAATAAGTGGGTTTTACACAAATGACACATATATTTCTCCTTGTTCCATCGTACTCAGCGGTGTCGTTCCTCCTAGCATATGCTTCCTTATTTATCATTTTTTTCCTAGGTATTTTTGCAGCCATTGGCCAATTCCCCCAGGAGTTTCCACTCCACTATATATTTGATTCCCCAAGGTACTTCTAGCACCATACTGGAATTCCCACACATGGTGAAACTTCCCTGAGAGTGACCCTTCATGTCCCCTACTCTTGCATGCATAGTTTCCTCATTCAACATAGTTGTACCTATCATTTATATATATATATATATATATATATTGACTAGGGGAATTGGAAACTGAGGCCGGGATGGTACTCATGTGACACAGGGTCCAGGGATCCATTCTCACTACCACTATAATCCTAGGTTCCGCACACTTGCTGCAAGACATGGGACATAGGTAAACCCGGGTGGGCTTGATCTCATGACCTCCAATTTACAACAAGTCACTTCATAACAACAGAACCGCCAATGAGCCACACCCATGCAGGCACCTATCATTTAGATTTTTATTACGAGTACAATGTTTCAATTATATTTGTCCTCTAAGGTCTAATTGGCATATTCTAAGGTCGCCAATCACATTCAAAACAATAAAATATTCTTTTCGAAAATATTACAAATAAAGTTTTGAATGTGATTGGTGACCCTAAGATGTTCTATGGTGATATTACATAAGCTTTGAATATCTTATGTTCTGGCTAAAGGAGCATTGATTGATTTAAATGAATAAATAAAAATATTTTCCACATATACATGTTAATAAACCAAATGTTAAAACCAATATCACAATCAATCACCCATGCGACCCAAGATCAAAACTAATAAACGCAAGCTTAAATATTTACAACATTTAAACAGTTTATTAAACTAAATGTTAAACAAACAAAGCCAATTATGGCACTTAGCTAATAGCCATGTGATTATTTAAAACATTAAGCCGTAGCCAAGAATTTGACCCGGAATTGAATCACGTAGATCCAACTAGGAGAAACAAATAAAGTTAAACCAAATAAACTTAAGTCTGTATATTTAAAAACCAACATCCAAACCCAATGCACACGATTTGTTATTTACACAGTACTAGGGCCAAGCCATTACGGTTTCCCGTGAAACAACCATTTATTCATTTCTAACTTATAGATAGATCTAGGCTCTCCAATTTAAAAAAAACAAACATACAGACATAAATTCTTCCACAAAAATGCAAACCTCATACGACTCAAGGGCTTTTCCCTTGGCGTCATTCTTAACAAAGGAAATTTATCCCCATTACAATTAAACGATCCAAATTTAACATATATTAAACCATAATGAATCATTCAATTAATCGTACAAAAAGTGAAAACACCCATGATATATTTTTCCACTGTCAACCATAAAATCAAAATAACGACATTGCAGTTCCATTGCAGATAAATTATAAACGCAACCATTCCCATAGAGTTCGTGGTAAACAATGAAAATAGAGAGCTAAAATTTATTTAAACCCAAAAGCCATTACATAGTTAATGTTAAAAAAAAAATCAAAGACCTCATAAAATACCGAAAATGTAGAGCCGAGTCTCTATTTAACCAAAAAATTTCCATCACATTTATACATTGCAAAACCAACAAGTTTTATACACAGTTACATTGAATTCCCGAATGGGATGAGAGAACCCCAAACCAAAACCTACATCGAATAAATTAAGTTTTTCTATCAACATTTCCCCAAACCCGTGTAGGAAACTCTCTAGCAGAATAAGAAACTAAGCATCTGGTAAAGGGCATTCCTCTACGTGGGATTGATTTGATGGTTTTTGTAATGTCCCAAAATTTTGACTTTAACTATAATGGGCATGAGTCCCATTGCACATGAGTTACTTGGATGTTTATGTTTGTATATTGGTCATAAGGCCTCACTGCACATGAGTTATGTTGATTAATTAGATATATTGGGAGTAATCTAATGCATATTTTTTATTATATTGTATGCAATTGTATATCTTTGGAATGGACCCTGATGGACAAGTATTATTGTCCTAGCACGATGTACTGGATGTATTATGTGATTTACCTTAATGCATATACTGAGATGATTATTGTGATGAAATGTGCATAGGACTGAATGCATGATTGAGTTCAATAATGTGTTGGGTGTAAACCATGAAGCACATAAGTGATGAAATTTTGTGTTGAGCGTAAGCTCTAGAACACATGAGTTATGAAATATTGTGTTGAGTGTAAGTTCTGGATCATATGAGTTATAAGATTTTGTGTTGAGCATAAGCTTTGCAGCACATGAATTATAATATTGGAAGTGTTGGGAATAATTCCTGGAGCATTCCAAATTGATGTTGAGCATAATCTCTATAGCATCATATGATTGGCCATTGTATCCCAAGGTGTATTATACAAGTACATCCTAGCATCAGTGTTCAACAAGAGGCCCTAGAATTGCACTAAGTGTAACTTTCAATTTTTAGCATTGATCTTGGGCTTTGAATAGTGCTAGGATTACTGAAATTAAGTACTGTTGAGTGAGAATGACTCTCAATAGCATCGACCTCTACCTTACATATTTTTAAGTTGATTAAATGAAATCTTGAATCTACTTCTCATCAACTACTGAAGAGCTACCATGATACATGAGGTAATTCAACATCCAGGGAGGATCAAGAGCTACCTAACTTAGTTGACCAACCCTACCTAATGCCTTGATAAAAGAAATAGTATAATCTAAGGAAAGTATCAAGTAAATGATATCATGTTATATGCTACGTAAATAAATATTAACAATAATATATATAGTTTATATATATTATGAATAAAAGAATAATTTTATATATTATATATATAAGAAAATAAATATAACTAAAAATTAAAAATAAGGATTCTATGTATTTATTATTTACTAAAATGATTAAATATATATTCAATCTTAAAAGTCAAATTAGGAACTAGTTAAAAGTTCATAAGTTAGACAAAATAAATATTAAATCCACATATATCAATTAAAGATTATTTTTCAAGAAAATAATGGATTCTTGATCTAACTGAAGTTTTAAAACAACTTCCCTTTCCTAAAGACTGTCTATAAATACCTAATCCAAGAGAAGTCTTAGGGATATTATGAGTGTTGATCAGTATTCCTAATAATTTTTGGAGAGAATTCAGAAAGCAAAGCAATCTTATACAAAGCCCGATAATCCAAATAAGAGAAGCCTCACCTTAAGGAGCTCTAAACTACATGCATGTTGGAGCCAGCTCAAGGGGATCCATATTAGAACCAGGAACAGTTCCAGGCCATGGTTGGAAGGAACGTGGTAGTTCCAAAGTTATCCAATTAACAGACCTAAGGTCAAAGATAACTAGTTTTTATTAATTCTATGTCTTTAAGTGTGAAGGGATTTTAGCCATTAACAAGCTGAATAGTTGTAGGTATGAAGTTTCTAGCCTTTCAGGTTTATTAATCATATTGTATAGGTTTTACTTATAATTATTATGATCTGGATTAAATATCTGCAAATTTTACTTTCCAGATTGAATACATGATTCAGATTGTTTCATTTGTTTAAATTGAAACTCGGCCTTTAAATTCTTAGGCAGGTTTTAAGGTTAAATTTCTCTTAGCATTATATTTAAACATTTTTTATAATATTTATGTCAAAAGTTTAAATATAGATATAAACCCTAGTTTCTACATAAAAATAATCACCGCATCTCTGTCAACATGTTTAATGAAACTAAAACCCTAAGTATATTTTCATAAAAGAACTTGCACAAGTCCATGACATTATTATAAATTAAACCATATTTTAAACAAGATTAAACTAAATGAACCTAATGATAAACAAACACATTTCATTTCCTTAGATTGATCACTATTTAAACTATGTTCCAACATTAAAATACTTATTAAATGACAAAATTACAAACGTATTTATAAACATTCAGTCCAAGGATCAAATCCCTTTTAATCCAAACTAAAAACTATAAATTAAACGAAGTTCTAGAACATTTCATTTTCTAGTGAAACACGGACCTAGATTTCAAATATCCTATCTACGTAAGAATCGTAAACTATTAAAATAATCAAGCATAACATTATAAATACGCTACAAAAAAATATATGGACGATTATCAAGATACCAAGTTACCATAAAATGCTTGCATGAAGGCTAAGAGCCTATCCACGATTTCAAGTTATACTATTAAATTCCAATAGTTATAAATATTATATACACCTTCCCAGCAATTGAATCATGTTAAGGATTGGCTGTCATTCATTTCCTTTTATAAACAAATTCTATCTATAAAACCAATTTAGCATATTAACAAAACATCCCAATAGATAAACCAAACACACAAGCTACATTATTTACGCAGTACCTAGGCCAAGGCATTATGGCTTCCCATGAAACAACAAATGTATCTCTGGAGAGAGCTAATATCTTCCATTTCAAACCATATTATTCCATAAACATAACATCTCCATTATAAATTGACAAATCAACCAAACCAAATTTCCATAGTTCTTATCGAATATTGAATCAATGACATCATAAGTGCCATTGGAGAGCAATCGCACTATTAGCAATTATAAATGCATCCACTCAAATTTACATAGCCATAATAATAATAAAAAACACAGTAAGGTTTATTTAAACCCAAAAAACCATTAAAGAGCTAATGGTAAAACCAAAAACACAGATTTCAATCTCTATTAAAGTTTAACATCACATATTTACATTATAGATCCATACAAGTGACGTTTACATAGTCTCATCGAAAATTCCCAAACGATTTGAAAGAACCCCAAAAGCCAAACCAATAGCGAATAGCTTAAGCACTACAGCCAACATTTCCGAGACCCAGAATCAAAACAATGTAACAGTAAAGAAGGTTAAACATTAGGTACATTCCCTTGCTATAGGTGGTCTTACCTGGATGGTTGCATAATCAACCCAATATATTCCCTTTAAAGTAGATTACCCATGCTACCTAGACCTGCAATGAACAAAACCAAATAAAATATTAGAAGTATGAAGAAAATTGTAAATCCAAGCAAAGGTTAAAGAGTGAAACCATACTGAGCATTGGCTCACCTGTCAAAGATTTCCATGGACATCACTGTAATCTATGCATGGTATGCACAACTCCCATATGTATCATGAAACATCCCTCTAAAACCAAACAAAGAAACAAACAAATGGCCGTCGAACCCTAGTGCAATGAATAAGGAATGAAGCATGCGCAACATGAGGAGAATTCAATTTGCCAACCTATCTGCCACCTTCATCAAATTAAAACCCACAAGACTATAGTTTATCTTCAAACTAATTTGATCCAATTCATTAAACCCTCCCATAAGTTACAAATTTTATATGCTATAGTTTAAATTGCATAGGTATGCAATAGCATAAACCCTCCATGAGAGGATAAAGTTTAAAAGAATTTCAGCAAAATTTTTAAACCCTCTTTCCCATAGTTCAAACATGCATATAGTATTAAACTACCTTCACCATGGATTATAAATCATGTGTTCTTACATTAGACGTAGGACCCTTGGATCCTTTATTTTGGCATAGGATTAGCAATTTTTAGGTTTAGATAGATGTAGATGCTAGGAATATGTTCCATCGCAATCACAAGACTAGGTTCATAGGAGAAGTCACTTGCAAAAAAATAGGTACACATGCATTAGTTCATAATGAACTAAGTAAACCTCGTAGCACAGGAACCTTAACTTTCTGAGTGAGTCAATAAGGATTACAAACCCTGCCACTCCACCCCTTGACATACACAAGTAAGTAAGCCTCTTTGTTATAAACAAATAAATAACTAAATAAACATAATATGAAAGTAATACATAAACAAAATAAGGATCGACAACGCCAATAAATAAGATAGAATTGTAAGTAAAATACAAGTGTATCAATGTATAGAATAGTGACATGTAAACCTCATCATTATACAGGAAAAATAAAACATAACTTAGGCTTAGTTCTTATCCAAGGTTTTATTCCACAATAATAATAAGATGTCCTTACGATCTTAACAGTTTTATTAGTCTACAATTTTTTATTTTTTTATGAATTTTAGCGACATTACAAGCAGTATAACATCCCAAATTCAAACTCTAGGAGACCTAATGGGCTCTACTGAACATTCGTTGCAAAAATAAACATTTCAAAAATGTATTTGAATTTTTTTTAACAAATATAAATTTACTTGTTACTAAATGTTTTATCTATGGGATTAAGGAACAGAATAGATCATGAATACAAAAGAAGACAACAACCGACAAGTAAATATGAATTCCCAAACATAGGAAGAAGAACTGGTGGTAGAATTAAATTCCTATCTAATCAAAACCATACATAGTCTCCAAGCAGAGTTGCAAAGCTTCAAATATGACAATATGAATGAAAGAAAGGAGAAGAAAGCAATCAATGAATATTTACTTCAAAACATGATGGGAGGAAACTCTTATGGATAGCCTACCCATTCCACCAATAGATCTAAATAAAGTTGTCATCGCAAAACGACCAACAACCCAAAGGAAAAGGGATTTTCACAGTCTTTCTAGTGATAATTCACTTTTTCCTTATAGAAAGAGGCAAAAAAATGATAACAACCTCCAACGAGAATTTCGAAAAATAAAATCCACAACTTGTGAGGAGAGATGAATACTGAGAAGAAGGATGCAGAATGTATTCTAGGTATGAGAAAATACTTTCGATTACACAACTACTCTAGTGAAATGAAATCTTGGCTAGCCATTGTTGATGTAATTGTAACTTCAAAATCTATTCGTCCGTATATCTTATGTATTGTACCCCGATGTTTATTTCGGGATGTGTCTATAATGTACTTGATTCATGTCATTCCCTGATGTTCCTCTAGGGAGGTTCTATAATGTAAACAAGTCATGTCAAGTCATTGCGGGTAACCCTCCTATTGGTCAAGGGTTAAAGTCCCCGCAGTTTTGGGGCACTAGGGTAATTAGAATCTCCTAGAGAAGTCGTCCCTAGTAGGGTTTTGTCAAGTCAGGAATTAGTATAAATAGAGAGTGATCCTCTCTATTTATCACACACTCACTCACACTCAGTTGTATCGCATAGCTGAGGAAGAAGAAGACACTGGGGCTAGGAAGAAAGAGGTTACTGCTGTCAGGATATCATCTTACTATTTTTGGGTTTTACTTTTGGTGCTGATTCTATCTCTGAGTAAGTTGCGGGGTTTTCTCCATTTATGGTTTCCCCGAGGAAAAACACTATGTTAATTGTCTCTTGTGTTTGATTGTTGTGCTTGTTATTCTCTTAGTTAAAAGATCCTAATATGATGCTAGCTTAATGTTAAAAATATAACATGGTATCAGAGCTAACCTGAGAAGAAGACACTATGCAGCTGTGGGAACTAGGGCTTCCTAATTTGTGTATCTCTCTCCATATATTTTCAGCAAAATAAGTATGGAATAACTCTCCTCCCTAGGGAGAATCTTTATGTTGTAGCAGAATTCAATTATGATCTTTTTCAGTTTTGGACCCGACATTGCTAACGAAAATTGGGGCTTTCCAGATAAGTGGAATTTTTTAGTGAGCCTAGGCCTGGATTGATCTCCTCCTCAAAATCAAAGTTTAAAGATCAATAGCAAATCATTTGGTTTGATAGAACTCCAGAAACGCCAAACCCTAATCTACTTCTGAACCAACACTACAGAATTTCAGCTCCAAATCCAGATCTGACATCTTGACATGGTAAGATCTAAATATTTTGTATTTCCATTTGAGGTTATCAATTAAGATGTATCGTCATACCAAGCTTGAGGGAGCTGATAACTTCCAATACTAGAATTATAGGATCTCCCTTGTCCTGGAAGAAAATGAGTTGGACTCCTATATCAATGAGGAGGTTCCAGTTCCAGAGGGAGATGAGGCTAAGGCCTTACTCAAGAAGAATTTGGTTATGGAAAAGAGGATTATTGGTGATTCAATCAAGGATCACCTCATACCACAGGTATCCTCCCTAAAGAATCCTAAAGCTATGTTTGATTCCCCAACCAAATTGTTGAAGGAAAGAACATAAACTGGAAGATGACTCTGAGAAACCAATTGAAGAATGTAAAGATCTAGAATTCAGAGACCATCCAGTCTTACTTTACAAGGGTCTCTGAGATCAAGGAATAGTTGGAAGAAGTAGATGAAGAAGTGGAAAATGCAAAGATTGTAATGACCACCTTAAATGGTCTCACTAGATCATGGGACTCCTTTATTCAAGGAATTTGTGCTAGAAAGAAGTTATTCAAGTTCAACAAACTTTGGGAAGAATGCTCACAAGAAGAAGCTCGGATAGAAGCTTGAGAAGAAAAGATGGGAAGTGAAGATAAAGCTCTCATTGTTCAATCCAAGAAGCCCAGAAGGCTGTCATCATCATCATTGTAAAGGTAAGCAATCTTCCTACAATAAATCTCAACTCAGATGTTACACTTGTGATGAAATAGGGCACTTTTCCAAAGATTGTCCTAGAAACAAAAGAAGCTCTCACAAGAAGAAAAAAAACAAGAGAAAACATCATGCTCATGCTACAGAAGATGATGAACCTTCTTCAAAGAGAAATAGCAAGAAATTGATTATTCTTCAAGTGATGAATAATATGTTTTGATTTCCGCTCTCACGAGAAACATCACACATGGAAGCAATGATTGGCTTATAGACAGTGGGGATTCAAAGAGTCTTTTGTGAGACTATCAGAACATGAATCACCTCACAAGGTGGAACTTGGAGATGACTACCAGTATCCAATAAAAGGTAGTGGGGAATACTCCTATAAACTAGACTATGGAAAGTCTATGACAATGAAGGAAGTGTTGTTTGTACCAGGACTAAAGAAGATCCTTCCTTCCGTATCTGCATTAGAATCAAAAGGCATGGGGGTTGCATTTATAGATGGCCAAGTTATCATGTGGCCAAAGGGAAAGACTATTAATGACGCAGTAGTGATTGGGGAACAAGAAGGAGGTATATAAAGATTGAATGGCCATCCAGAAAAAGCCTTGGTCCATGACACAATAGAGCCAAATGAAATTTAGCATAGAAGGCTTACACATGTGCATTATAGAGCATTACCACTTGCAAGAAAAGCTATTGAAGGTCTTCCAGAAATTGAAGGAAAACATGATGGAGTCTGCAAAGGATGTGCAAAAGGAAAGAATACAAAGAAGACATTTCCAAGTAGTGAGAGCAAGGAAAAAGGAATCTTGGAAATCATCCACTATGATGTATGCAGACCAATGTCATCAATCTCACTAAGCGAGTATGTATACTATGTTTCTTTCATTGATGACTTTTCTTGGAAGACATGGATTTACTTCATGAAAAACAAAGATGAAGTTTTCAGCAAGTTCAATGAATTCAAAGCCTTGATCGAGAACCACACTGAAAAGAAGATCAAGACCTTTCGATCAGATAATGGTGGAGAATTCACTTCAAATGAATTCAAAGAGTTATGCAAATACTCAGGGATTAAGAGGGAGTTGTACGCTCCATATAATCCACAACAAAATGGGATTGCATAAAGGAAGAAAAAAACTATCATCGAAGCTGCAAGAGCTATGCTTCATAATCAATATCTTCCCATGCATTTATGGGCATAAGCTACCAGAATAGTGGTGTGCGTACAGAACCGTACTCCACATAGAGTACTTGAGAATAAGACACCTGAAGAAGTCTTTTCTGGCAAGAAACTAGAAGTCAACCATCTCAGAATATTTAGCTGTCAAGTGTACATACACATTCCAAAAGAGAAGAGAACAAAATTAGGTCCTTCAGGAAAGAAAGGTATATTTGAGGGATACTATGAAAGCTCGAAGGCTTACAGAATATACTTCCAAGGATTCAAAAAGATTGACATTAACAGGGATGTGATATTTGATGAAGACTCAACTTACAAAAAATCCAGAAAGAGACCTGTTGAAGAACCTGAAGAAGCAGAAGCACCCAGAATTCATGATACAACCATGAATGAATAAACTCAAGAAGAAGATCAAGAATTTGAAGAACCTCAAGAACCTGTAAATCCACCTCATGAGAAGAATCCTCATAAGAGGAAACTTGCTTGGGTATGAGAAGCTATCCAAGGTGTGGAAAGATATGGGGCTATAGAAGAGAATCACAGAGAAAGAAAGAGGACCAGATCATGCTATGGGTATGTAGAATTATTATGTGATTTCATCGATAAAGAACCTTCCAATTATGAAGAAGCGGAAGAACGAAAAGAATGGAAGGATTCTATGAGCGAAGAGTATCAATCGATCATGAAGAATGATGTTTGGGATGTTGTCCCAAGACTAGAAGGGAAGTCGGTTGTAACTTCCAAATGGATCTACAAGATCAAGCATATTGCAGATGGTAGCATAGAAAAATATAAGGCAAGATTTGTTGCTCATGGCTTCTCTAAGAAAGAAGGAATAGATTATGAAGAAACGTTTGCACCTGTAGCCAAATACACTTCCATCATATCAGTACTTGCTCTAGCTATAGTAATGAAATGTAATATACACCATATGGATGTCAAGACTGCCACTCAGTTTTGAGACAAATGACAGGGAGTCTCATGTGTGTAGATTGAATAAATTCCTATACGGTTTGAAACGGGAACCCAGGACATGGTACAACAGAATTGATAGCTTTTTATCCAGTTTCGGCTTTGCCAAGAGTAAAGCAGATTATAACCTTTAATACAAGGATGAATATGGAAACCCAGTGATATTCCTACTGTATGTAGATGATCTATTCGTTACAGGTATGAATGGGTTGATTGCTGATACGAAGAGGAAGCTTTCTGCCGAGTTCGAAATAAAGGACTTGGGTATGATGCATTATTTTCTAGGCATGGAGGTGTGGTAGAATGCAGATGGAATTTCCTTAGGACAAGGGAAATATACGATAGAGATCTTGAAGAGATTTGGGATGATGGAATGCAAGGCCATGACCACACCTATGGCATCGAACCTGAATCTACTGATTGATGCTTCATCAGAAGTGGTTGATGCTATGATGTATCGTCAGATGATTGGGTCCTTCATGTACTTGACGAACACAAGACAAGATATTTTCTTTGTTGTGAACAACTTGAGCCAGTTCTTGACAGATCTGAGACATGTTCACTTGATTGCTGCAAAGCATATTCTGAGGTACCTTAAGGGTACAGTTGACTATGGGCTCAAGTATGAGGCGAATCAAAATATTAACCTAGAGGGTTATGTTGATTCAGATTGGGCAAGCAATGCCATCGATAGGAAGAGCACTTCATGGTGTTGCTTCAGTATGGGATCAGGTGTGATCTCTTGGTTTACCAGGAAGCAATCCTGTGTGGCACTGAGTACAACTAAAGCACAATATGTAGCAGCTTGTTCAACTAGTTGTGAGGCAGTATGGCTCAGGAAGCTACTGTCTGATTTATTTGATCTCCAGTTGAATGCTACTTGTATATATTGTGACAACCAGACTTGTGTGAAGTTGTCGGAGAACCTAGTGTTCTATGACAAGTCGAAGCATATCGAGATCAAGTATCACTATATCAAGGATATGGCGCATAGGGGAGCAGTGAAGCTCTAGTATGTTGCGACGAACGAACAGATAGATGATGTGTTGATGAAGCCATTGGCCAGAGTGAAGTTTAAGTACTTTAGGGAGAAGCTTGGTGTTCTCTAGATCGAGGTTCCCTCCAAAGGCAAGTGATGAGTCCGTGAGCCATTATGACGAGTAGGTCAGATGTAAGGGCTAATCCATTCTATCATGGTGAGAGGATTGGTTCGTTCCATGTCAAATATGAGTGCTGATCCATTCTAATGTGATTGTAGGATTGGTTCCTACATTATTTAGTATAAGGGCTATTTCCATTCTTGGAATGGAGGTGCCTGGTGAGTTACCAGGAATACTCGGTCTAGGACTAAGGTCCTTTCTTATACGAATGTAAGATGTAGTCTTACATGATCAGATGTGAGTGCATGGAAATTTTGATGTGATTGACGGATTGGTTCCCACTTGATCGGATATAAGGGCTAATGCCATTCTATGGGAGAATGGAGGTACCTGGTCAGTTACCAGGAAAGCTCAGTCTAGGACTGAGGGCCATTCTGATGTGACTGTAAGATGTAGTATTACATGATTAGATGTGAGTGCATGGCCATTCTAATGAGTAGGTCAGATAAAAGTGTTGGGCCATTCTGACGAGTAGGTTAGATATAAATGCTGGGCCATTCTGACGAGTAGGTCAGATATAAGTGTTGGTCCATTCTGATGAGTAGGTAAGATATAGGCGCTGGGCCATTTTAACGAGTAGGTCAGATGTAAGGGCTGGGTCATTTTGACATGGTGAGAGGATGAGGTTCCTTCCATGGTTAGATGTAAGGGCTGGGCCATTCTGACATCGTGAGGGGATTAAGTTCATCTCATGTTCAGATGTGAGTGTTGGGTGTGCCTTTCTGACGATTCAAGGTCAAATGTAAGTGTTCAACGGGCCATTATGACTTAGGGTTGGATATAAGTGCTAAGGAAGACATACATGGAGGCTAGGCCTACACCCAACATGAAAAAGGGCTGGCTCTATAGAACTTCCTGTGACGAGAAGAGTCATGAGATAGCACTCGTGATGATGATTCAACAATTATGATCTAGATAAAGTGATGATCTAGATCCAGTGATGATCTAGATCGAGTGATGATCCAGATCCAGATGAAGATGAATTGTAGATGAAGATGAATTGAAGATGACGAGGAATCGATGATGATCTAGATGATACATAAAAGAAGACTTGTGCTGATAAATTGTGTTGAGAGAATACCTTCCTAGTTAAGAGGGAGTGTTGATGAAATTGTAACTTTAGAATGTATTCACTTATGTATCTTATGTATTGTACCCCGATGTTTATTTTGGGATGTGTCTGTAATGTACTTGAGTCATTTCATGCCACGATGTTCCTATAGGGATTTTATATAATGTAAACAAGTCATGTAAAGTCATTATGGGTAACCCTCCTATTTGTTAATGGTTAAAATCTCTGCAGTTCTGGGGCACTAGGGTTGTTAGACTCACCTAGTGAAGTCATCCCTAGTAGGGTTTTGTCAAGTCAGGAATTAGTATAAATAGAGAGCTAGCCTCTCTATTTATCACACACCCACTCACACTCAGTTGTAGTGCATAGCTGAGGAAGAAGAAGACACTAGGGATAGGAAGAAAAAGGTTACTACTATCGGGAGATCATCTTACTGTTTTGGGGTTTTAATTTTAGTGCTAATTCTATCTCTGAGGAAGTTGCATGGTTTTCTCCATTTATGGTTTCCCCGAGGAAAAACACTGTGTTCATTGTCTCTTGTGTTTGATTTCTATGCTTTTTATTCCCTCAGTTAAAATATCCTAATATGATACTAGCTTAATGTTAAAAATCTAACACAAAGTAGTGAAGTACTTTAGCATACGTAACATGTCATTGTTTAGTTATTGTAACTAGTTTGTTCTCACCTAACAAACCTGAAAAAAATAAAGAAGAGATGCATGAGTTCAGCATGAACTAAGTAAAACCTATAATGCCAAGTAAAACTAGTTACCTCTCCAAGTAATCCTATAACATATACAAGTCCCGCCACTCCACCCCTTGACAATTACAAGTTAAGTCAGGACTTCCATAAACTAGTAAAAAAAACTTATAACGAGTAAGATATAAACTGAACACACATACACGTAAATACATGATAAGAAGTAATCAATGAACAACGTAACCATCTAAACCAGAACAAGTAACTCAGATACATTACAAATTTACACTAATAATCACATCAAGAAAAGCATCTAGAAACGGTAAGAACAACTTACGACATTTCAGTTCCGCAAACAAAACTTTGACACATTCCGCAAAAGATAAGTTAATGTCTAGTTCAGGAAGTAATTAACTAGCCTAATAATTTTTATTTTTTTTCAAATTTTGGGGACATTACAGGATAAAGATGATGTTTGTGAAAAACGGAATAATTACCATGCAACCTAATACCATGGAAGTGCAAACCACACGCTAATGAGCAATGTTATTAAAAGGTGGGGAAGTAGATAAAACAATAATGAATCTAGAATAAAAAAGGCTCTATAGGGAGGAGTGATATGAAAGAAGAGTCAAGATGAGATTGTTGTCCAGAAAAGAAAAGAGAGGATATTTGTTGAAGGGGGGAGGTAGTTCTGATAGGAGAGGTAATAATAATGTAAGAGAAGAAATTGTACCAAAGAGGTGTTTAGTAGGATTGGAGGTGCCAGAAGGGTGCATAGAACATGTGCAGGGAGTATGCACAGAAGAAGAGAGATATCAAAAGAGGCATGGGATTTAAGATACTAGCACCTTTGAAGAGGTTAGTAAGACCAAAACTTGATGACAAATCAAAACAGAAAATGCATAGGACTTGGAAGAAGTAGAAGTGTAATTGAATGGAGACACTGTTCTAGTTTTCCTAGAGACCAATGGTTAGAAATAACTTCTCCTAGATTTAGCACTATATCGAAAAATATATCTAAATGAAACCTTGTTTTTATCTCGACCCCTTGGCTCTCCTTAGTTGATATAGAAGTAAACCTATTAAGCAATATTGAGATAGAAGTCGGTCTTCAAGTTGAAAGAGAAGCAACATGAGAAGGAGTAGAAATAATTCCTACTCAAGAAACCCATAATCTATAGGGGAACATTAAAATAACGAACCAACCATTTCATTCAAGAAGAGGTAGTTCACTAATGAAAAACAAAATGGTGAGAACCTATGATTCAACTTTGAGATTACTTATATTGCATGGACAATGAAGAATGATGTTGGGGAATATTATTTTACATGCAAATCCATTTGATTAGCAAAATAGCTTAATGATGAAGTTGTGAAGATAAGACAGTTAGAAGTACCTTTCAGAGATTGGTCTCTAACTTGGTACATGAAGTATAAGATGAAACTAACCCCAATATAGGAAAAGAGCGATAACAATTATCGAGAAGTATTTATTGAAGTAATTACAGAAACTGAAGTTAGAATCATAGTGCATAACTGAGATAAAATAGATTAAGTAGAGGATTGGTGAGGTCTTATGGGACTACCATTAGCAGTTGAATATTTTTCTGGACTCGCTAAGTTTTTAGATTTAGGACATAAAACATCATGAATGGTTCATCATGGGCCTATTATCACATAATAGGGTTCCACATACCCAGCAGAATGTGGGAACATAGTTAGAGGCTATAGATATCTCCATGTGATTGGAAGCCACTCCAGGTAGAGAATATATAATAGGGATGACATAGGTTCAATCACAACTTGTTGTGTATAATGCAAAACTATATCAGCTATCAATGAGGAAGGAGTTATGATGAAATGTGTGGTTTACTTTATGCATGGAAGAGGGTCACCACAATAATGAGTTCCCTACCCTAGGAAATTACACAAAAATTGATGTACCTAACCCTTTACCATCTAGGACCAAGGAATAATGGTGTGGAATATACAAGACATGGGGTCACTCACCTCCATAATTACCAACCCTAAAAAATTATCAATGTACTACATATACCCCTTTCTACAAGTTTTGAGCCCTCAGTTCCAGACTGACTGTGGGATGTGTTCTCACATGATCAGATATGAGTGTTGGGCCATTCTAACTAGTAGGTCAGATATAAGGGTTGGGCCATTCTAATGAGTAGGTCAGATGTAAGGGCTGGGCCATTTTGACATGGTGAGAGGATGAGGTTCCTTCCATGGTAAGATATAAGGCCTGGCCCATTCCGACATGGTGAGGGGATTAAGTTCCTCTCATGGTCAGATGTGAGTGCTGGGCGTGCCTTTCTGATGAGTGAAGGTTAGATGCAAGTATTGGATGGTTCATTCTAACTTAGGGTCAGATATAAGTGCTGAGGAAGACCTACATGGAGGCTAGGCCTACAACCAGCATGAAAAAGGGCTGGATCTATAGAAATTCCCGTGACGAGAAGAATCATGAGATAGCACACGTGATGATCCAGTGATGATGATTTATTAGTGATGATCCAAATCAAGTGATGATCGAGATCAAGTGATGATCCAGATCCAGATGAAGATGACTTGGAAATGAGGATGACTTGCAAATGAAGATGACTTGCAGATGAAGATGACTTGAAGATGACGAGGACTCGAGGATGATCCAGATGATATAGAGAAAAACACCTATGATGATAAATTATGTCGAGAGAACACCTTCCTAGTTAAGAGGGAGTGTTGATGTAATTGTAACTTCAGAATGTATTCATCTGTATATCTTATGTATTGTACCTTGATGTTTATTTTGGGATGTGTCTATAATGTACTTGAGTCATGCCATGCCCCGATGTTCCTATTGAGAGGTTTTATAATGTAAACAATTCATGTCAATTCATTGTGGGTATCCCTCCTATTGGTCAAGGGTTAAAGTCCCTGCAGTTCTGTGGCACTAGGGTTATTAGACTCTCCTAGAGAAGCCGGCCCTAGTAGGATTTTCTTAAGTCAGAAATTAGTATAAATAGAGAGTGAGCCTCTCTATTTATCACACACTCACTCACACTCAGTTGTAGCGTATAGTTGAGGAAGAAGAAGAAACTCAGGCTAGGAAGAAAGAGGTCACTGTTTTCGAGAGATCATCTTACAGTTTTGGGGTTTTACTTTTGGGTTTGATTCTATCTCTGAGGAATTGCGCGGTTTTCTCGATTTATGGGTTCCCCGAGGAAAAAAATTGTGTTCATTATCTCTTGTGTTTGATTGTTGTGCTTGTTATTCTCTCACTTAAAATATCCTAATATGATGCTAGCTTAATATTAAAAATATAACATCCATTTATAATTTAAATGGAAAAGTAGCTAGATGGTGGAGAGACCTAAAGCATACCAAAAAGGATGAAGTAAAAGAAATCAGATGGAGTAATTTTTGTAGAATATTTTGAGAGAAATATATGTCTAAAGGATTCTTTGACAGGAAAGTGAAAGAATTTCACCGGTTAAGGATGGGCTCCATGAACATGGAGGCCTTTATCAACATGATATTGGATTTGTTACATTATGTGCCTTACATAAAGGAAAAAAAGGTGAAGATACAACAGTTTTTGGGATGTCTTCCTCCCAAATTTTGAGAGAGAATTGAGTTTGACATGCCCAAAACTTTGGACACTACCTTACATAAAGCTAGGATTTGTTATGAGCATGGAAATATTAGGCAGGAAAACATAAGCATAAGTCCAAACAGGTCTAGGACCTTCTCAGACAATTGCAAACCTAATTTTGAACCACCATTTTACAGAAAACGGAACAACAATTTTCCAGCCAATAGAAACTTCAATAAGATGGGTGCAAAGCCAAATGTTCCTTTACCAAATACTAACTGACCAGTAGTAAAAGGAGGATCCAAGGCTACCCCGCTACAGGTTAGATGTTGGAAATTCCAAGGATCCCATTAGGCTAGAGATTGTCCAAAATATATTGGTTGAGTCTTACACATTATACAGGAAGACCCAATGGTAGAGGACATGTCTAGCACATTGAGGATCTATGTAGCACTTAATGGTCGACAGGCATACCATCAGGCCACTATAGTCAAAATAGAAGGTAAGGTTTCAAAAAATTCTATTTTGGTTTTGATTGATCCTAGTGCTTTCTGAAGTTATGTATCACCCAAGATTGTTGAAACCTGTAAACTAGACAAACTAAAACATGAGAAACCATGGCTGGTACAATTATCCACTGGTACATAAAGAAAGGTTTCAAAACTAGTGAGAGACTATGAGGTAAACTTGAACGGTTTTATAGCTAAGATAGATTTGAATATCCTATCCTTAGGATCATACAATGTACTTATCAACATGGAATGGTTGGAACATCACCATGTCATGCTCGATTTTCTAAACAAGTCAATATTGTGCATGGATAGCAAAGGGAATCATAAAACGTTTCAAGGAATACCAAAGAAGGTTTCTGTTACATAGATATCTGCCTTACAAGTGAATAAGTTTATAAGGAAGGGCTGCAAAATGTTTGCAGTAAACATCCAGGATGTAGAATCTTAGAGAGAACAACACATCGAGGACTTTCTGGCTCTGTAACATCATCGACCCTCCAACTGGGGAAGAGGACGCTACTATATGTCAAATCATCTGGGCATCTAGCCCCATGAACATGAACATACATACATATAGTGCTAAAGCATGATACTTAAAACATAAAACATTTTACGAAGCATAATCATTCATATACACAATGGGAGAAAACATATAAATCAGCATTCATGCATATATAGATCAGCATTTAACATGTATATCATCATTCATCAATGGTAAATATGTAATTGCATACACAAGTTAGGCAAGATTACTTATCTTATAGAGAACTTGTTCTGCAACCAGCTACGTCACTGCAATATTCCACCCAACCATAGGCCCACGTGCTCCTTAATCTCTCAGCAACGCTTCCACCCCCAAGCCGTGCATGATTCCCCAAGGAATAAGGAACTAACAGGATTACATGAATCCAAGGATAACAACACCACTAGGTACATAGTTCAACCAAGGCAACGCAGTTGGGTTTATCAGGCAAACAAGAGATTAGCCAAGCCAACAAAGTTGGGTTTATCATGCCATCCAGGAGTTGGGAAAGGCTATATGCTAAGCTGGTGAGCCCATTGAAGAGCTACAGACACCAACACCAGAACCAACCTACCTTCTAGAACACCCACACGCACCCAACACAAGGAATCATCCCTTTCTCTACAACGGAGTCCCTGAAACCTTGATCTCCCTTCCAGTGCTATTCAAGGGTTGTGGAGAAGAAATCCATCTCACTAGCTTTGTCTATGTGGTTCTCAATCCACCAGGTTTATCAAGCACCTTAGGCCCTCACTCACGACTCAAATGCAGTCCGAGGAAAATACCACTGCATGCAAGCAACCAAGAAGCTATTCAAGCCTTTACAGGGGGGAAATATAGTTGACAAGAACGTAGGACTCACAGCAGTCCTTCAAGCGATACCACCACAAAAGGGGAAAAAAACACTGCCAAAAAAATCATGGCAAATGATAGCCCACGATCAACCCTAAACCCAGAGCACACAAATATCACTATAGTCGCTAGGAAAACTTACACAGACTGAGAGTGGAAAATACCAGACTTCCAAACTCTGCATGAGAGACAAAATACAACCCGTAAAAGTATGGATGCAATTATAGACAAAATTTCAATGATGGGAAGAATAGAACATTAAGAAATCTACCAATGGTGGAAAAAGACACCCGCTTTGTGTGATTAGCGGAGAGAAAACAGTCCACCAGCCCTCAAATTCGTGAGGCAGAAGAGAAACAACATCCCCGCAGGCCAACAATATGTGCATAAAAAGGGAAGGTGAACCCCCAACAATCGGAATGTGGAACCTTTAACTCAGTCCGCATGAAGAAAATGAACATCCACGATCAGGGTAATGGACAGGCCAACAGACGCATCATGGAGAGAGATTGAGTGGGCATGGGCATGGTGGTGGTTTTCCTACCAGCCAATCACTATCCCAACCAACAATGGAAATGCTTAAGGGTGGTGGTGACACATGGCTTTCCCCCATGACTCAATGTTCAGCATTTCCCTTCCTTATCCTTTGGAATCATGCCCCTTCTCAATTTAGTTGCTGTGAACATAGTTGGTTGGGTTACTTAATTAAAATGCATGTTTACATGATGCCACAATTAAATATACGCCGTATGTCTCGATATACCATCGGTGACCATTCCCAAAACAGAAACACAACATAACCAAATCGATGGTGGGGCCTTGGCCTTTAGCTCCGTACCAAGATTATTTACAATATGTGTATCATTTTTTTTTAATGCAAGCGGGGTTAAAATCGGGGTATTACATTCCCCTCACCCCTCACCCTTCAATAGAACTATCCTCAGTGCTTTACAAAATTTGAACAAAATGCTACACTGGTACGGCCTTAGTGTTCCATGGACTTGAACAAAAATAGATGTGCCAATCGCATGGCATCCTCCAGCTCTCACGTAGCCTCTTCAGGTCCATAGTGCTCCCATTGTACCTTTACCTACCCTATGGATTAGTTCCATGGCATTGTGACCTTCCTGTCGAGGATGCGCATTGGCTCGATTTGGAACTCTCCTCCGGGTTCCACCTGGATGAGATCCCAATTTATCACATGGTTAGGATCATGTACATATTTATTAATCAAAGAAACATGAAAAACATTATGAGCTCTAGAACTAGCAGGCAATGCAAGTCTATATGCAATTGTCCCTATTATTTCAAGCACTTCAAATGGACCACAATATTTAGGTGACATCTTCGCACAACTTCCAAGCTTCAATGAACTTTTCTTTGCCTTCACTTTGAGGTAAACATGATCCCCAACACTAAACTCTTTGTTCATCCTATGCTTATCTACATAGCTTTTCTATCTGCCCTGTACTATTTTCAGATTTTTCCTGATCCTTACAACCTCTTGCTCCATTTCCTTGAGCAATTATGGTCCAACCACAACTCTGTTCACTGGGTTATACCAAGTCACTGGTGTCCTATACCTTCTTCCATATAAGGCTTCATATGGACTCATCCTTAAGGATGCCTGCTGTCCATTTTTGTAGGAAAACTCTACCAAGTGTAAGTAATCTTCCCACTTGGTTGGTTTTTCCATCACATACATGTGAAGCATATCTTCAAGCACCTGATTAACTCTTTCTATCTACCGATTTGTCTGAGGATGGTAGGTAGTGCTAAAGTTTATCTTTGTACCCAAATCTGCAAACAACCCCTTCCAGAAATTGGAAGTGAACTTGACATCTCTGTCAGAAATTATTGCCTTCGGCAATCCATGCAATTTGAAAATCTCCTTCATGAAAATCCTTGCAATGTCATCAATCTTGTGCATAGACTTCACTGGTATAAAATGTGCTACTTTCATCAACTTGTCTACCACAACCATGATGGAATCATGTTGTCTCCAAGTTATCGGCAATCGTGTGATAAAATTCATGGAAATAACTTCCCATTTCCATTCCAGAACTAGCAAAGGATGCAGCAAACCTGCTGGATGTTGATGCTCAGCCTTTATCTGTTGACATTTCATGCACCTTGAAATGTATTCAGCCATGTCCTTTTATATTCTTGGTCAAAAGTACTATTTTCTAGCTGTAGCAATTGTCTTATGATATCCTATGTGACCAGAATATGGAGATTGATGGATTTCATCCATAACAAGTATCCTCAAATCTGCTACATTCAGAATGTAAATTCCACCTTTATAAGTGAGAATTCCATCTTCTTCCAACTTATATTTGTCATACCTCTTCTCAAGACCTTGCTACTACAATTTGTCTTTTACCTGCTCATACATTTCATCTCCGGCAACATGATTTGCAATCTGCTGCCTCAAATCTAATTGGAAAATACTTAGAGATGCCACATGCATTTATTGTACCTTCCTACTAAGTGCATCAGCTACCTTGTTCTCTTTTCCCTTTATGTGCTTGATTTCGAAATCAAACTCACATAACAATTCTAGCCATCTCGCTTACCTAGAATTCAGAGTAGGCTGATCAAACAAATACTTTAGTCCATAGTGATCTATTATAAGCTCAAATATTCTACCTGTCAAGTAATGTCTCCATGTCTTGAGAGCATGTACTATGGCTGCAAGCTCTAAATCATGAGTGGCATAGTTCTTATCATGCTCCTTCATATTTCTTGACTCATAACATACAACGTGGTTGTCCTGCATAAGGACTCCTCCAAGCCCTTGTTCGCATGCATCGGTACATACCACAAAATCTTTCTCTGGGTCTACAACCTTCAATACTAGTGCACTGGTGAGAAGATTCTTCAACCGCTGGAAGCTTTCTTCACACTTTGAAGTCCATTCGAACTTTCTTCCCTTCTTCTGCAAAAAAGTGATGGCATGTGCAACCTTGGAAAATCCTTTAATGAATATCTTGTAGTATCCTACAAGTCCCATAAAAAATATTTCATCCATCACATTTCTTGGAATAGGCCAATTCATAATGGCTTCAATCTTCTTAGGGTCTACTTATATACCCTCTTCGAAGATAATGTGACAAGTACTGAATTCTATCCCTGTAGAAGTCACACTTGCTCAGCTTTGCATACAGCTGATGTTCCCTGAGCACTTGCAATGTCAATCTCAAATGCTCTTCATGCTCTTCATCATTCTTAGAATAAATAAGAATGTCATCAAGGAAAACAAGAAAAAACTTGTCCAAATACTTACTGAAGAGACTGTTCAGAAGGCACATAAATGTAGCTGGTGCATTTGTGAGACCAAATGGCACCGCTACAAACTCATAATGTCCATACCTTGTCCTGAAGGTTGTCTTATGAATGTCTTCATCCTTGATTCTCACCTGATCGTAACCAAACCTTAAGTCAATCTTGGAAAACACCTTTTCTCTTCTCATTTGATCAAAGAGGTCATTAATCCTAGGAAAAGGATATTTATTCTTCACAGTAACCTTGTTCAACTGTTTGTAGTCGATACATAACCTGAGTGTACCATCTTTCTTCTTTACAAACAAAATTGGTGCTCCCAAAGGAGACACACTTGGTCGGGTATACTTATTTTCCAACAACTCTTGCTGTTGCATCTTCAATTCTAGCATCTCCAATGTACTCATCCTGTAGGGTATCTTGGACACTGGTGCTGCTCTTGGCACAAGTTCAATGGTGAAATCAATGTCCCTCTTTGGAGGAAGCCCTAGAATCTCATTAGGAAAAACATCCTTGAATTCCTGTAAAGCCTGATAGTCCTCAAACCTAGGGGTTTCATCTCTTGTTGGTTCCAGAATATGAGCTACATACAACTGGTAATCTTTCCTACAAAACTTCCTCAACTACATTGTTGAAACCTATCTTACTGAAATTACCTTAGGAATACCTTTCACAACCACTGGGCTTCCTTCCTCATCCATGCATCCAAAAGTCTTGTTATAATAGTCAAGCTTCACTCGGTGAGCTTCTAACCAATTCATTCCAATGAGAACATCATAGGAACCAAGCGAGAGAACATTTAGATCTACACAAGTGTTCAATCCATTCATAACCAATGGACATTTCTCTATCACTTCACTAACGTTTCTCTTAGTTCTGGTGGCTAGCTAAACTAACCAAGATTTCCTATGCTTTACATTATTGAAAGCACAAATCTCCACTACTCTAGGAGTAATGTAACTGTGAGTAGAACTAGGGTCAAGAAAAATAGAAACAGATTGTTCAACAATCTTACCTACAACTTCAGCCACAACTGACTGGTTATCTGCCTGGCGGTCGTCCAGTGCTGCATAAATGCTAGGGATTTCCCTTGTTACTTGTCCCATTGTTTCTACTTCATGAATGTTATAAGATGGTCTTGCACTTTCATTATCAAGTGGACAATATCTACGCAAGTGAGGTCTTTCACATTTCCAACATTTGAGTGGACCTTTATTCAGATGTGTCTCTTTAGGATTTCCACCTATCACTCCAACTGGATTAATCGCAACTTGAGATGGTTGCTTTTGTTGATTCCTGAATCTAGAAGGTTTGGAAACTTTCTTTCTTTGGTCAAACTTTTCAGTATTCTTGTCCTTCCATGCCTTATGGTAATCAGTTTTACCTTTGCTTTGCTCATAGCAATATCAGCCTTTCTTATTGCTTCTTCGAGAGTTCTCAGCTCATAAAACTCAATTCTATCTTTGTAGGCTTGAGGCAATCCACTTAGAAACTATTGGATATTTAATTTTTCATCTCGGATGTACTAGACATACCTCAAAAATTCCAAGAATTTATTTGCATATTCATCCATGGTTTGTTGTCCCAATCTCAGCTCATGGAATTCCTTAATCTTATCATCATAATACCTGTCAAAGAGGTATTTCTGCCTGAAATACTTCTTGAACTATTTCCAGTTCAGTTTCCTTTCATTTATCCTATTTACTTGCTTGAAGTGTTCCCACCAAATGGATGCTCATCCATTCAAATTGAATATGCAAACTATGGACTTCATGTTTCCTAAATAATCCTGCACCTGAGAGTACTTATTTATCGTAAGAAGCAAAGCTTCAGCTTCTTGTCCCTTCTTTATCTCACCACCAAATTTAGGAGGTTTATCTTTCCTAAATTCATCTTGAGAGCGATCCCTATGGTGCCTTCTCCTTTTCCTTTTATGAGAATATGAACTTGTATCTCCACTGGATTCTTCAGAATCAGATGATCTACTAGAAGTTCTTCTTTTTCTCCTAGTGTTGCTCTTGCTGCCTTCTGGTATTTCTATTCCTCGTTCAAAGTCTATATTCCTTTGAAAATATATCAAACTTTGTAACATAGAAGCATTCAGCTGATGCTGCTCTTCTTGGGCTTTAACCAAGCTTCTGATGGTGGCTGCAACATCTGATGATGTCTCTTGGAATGTCCTTCCATTAGACTATATGTCATCATTTCTATTACGGTCATTTTCTCCCATGGAATCTCTTCCATTCTCGTAGGAATCTCGAGCATCATACCCATCATGGGTTCTCATGACTGAACCGCCTCTTGCTTTACCACACTGTTCTTTCTGGAGTACTGCTCTTGGAAGTTGTCTATAATTCTGCAATGTGTTAGTAGCAAACTGTTAGATGCATAACATTAATATAAATCAAAACCACTTACCTTCCTCTCTTGGAAATTCATAAAACACAATTATGCTAAAACACAAAGTTTTCCTCTTTTTCTTTTCAGCCCTGTGACCACATACAGTTTGCTGAAATCTGTAGAAAACCTACTGAAAAACAACTAAAAACTGCTTCCAAAATCATTGAGAAATTCCTTCGAAAAACCTAAATCTTCTTAGTCCCAATCGGACCTCCTCCAAACTAGCTTTCCGACACTGCAGTGGTCAAAATGCCTATTTCATTAGTGGACTGTTGCTTATTTCTTCTCGGTGTTTTAGTGGGAAAAACAACTAAATTCCCATTCTGCATTGGCAAGAAAACCTTTGTTGATCGGTTGAACATTTCCTTGAGCAACCATAAGGACAGAAAGTAATCTGACTACAATTTCCATGGGAAACCAACTAGGCTACTGATTAGCGATGACAACTATTGCTCATTGGGTGTTTCGGTGGTTGAAACTTCCAAATTCTTTCATTGTATGGGAGAGTTACTCATCTTATTCCTTCCCCCGCATTGAGACTGCAGTGGTCTATTACCCCACATCTGATCGACGATTCGTTGGTCTATTTTCATCCGCAGTGTCGGGTCTGCAATAGTCTATCATTCCGAACTTCATCGGTGACAGCATAGACTAACCATGTTGCATCGGTAGTTGGGTGTCTTACGCATCAAACGGTTAGTCCCTTCAGCTTGTATAATGACATACCACAATGGAACTTCATCTTCTGCAGCCATGGGTCAGAGCCTCTAGAAGCTGTGGCATCAGCACTTGGATTCCCTCCTCATCAGGTGGTTAGTCCTTTCGGTCTCCGCAACGATGGACACTCTGTCAACAAACCTTACCCGACGTAGCTCATAGGTAACAGAATCACTTAATCATCGATGATGTCATCAACTAAGCATCGCCGATGGCCGATGATTCCATGACTTAGAATTTTTTTTGAAACCTTTCTCTTGAGTCTTCCTCATCCTTCCACTGATTTCATTGGCTCCATCTCCCTTATCCTTCATTGATCAAGCAAATGCTTGTCATCGCTATTTTTTACTAACACTACAGCATCAATGACTGGAAGGCTAGTGCATCAGCATATTACTTCAATCAGCAGCCGCAACTGCAGCTTATCAAATTTGACCTTCTTCCGATTAGTGGCCGAATATACTAAGAATCGATGAAATGAAGCATAGCCTGATCAGCATCGGTGGTCAGATCTTATCCTGTTAGAATACTAGTACTCTCGGCTTCCACAATGACGGGCGCACGAATCACTATCTTCTTCCAAAGGACGATGATTTTGGTCCTTAGAAAAACTTTTTGAATTTTTCCTCCTCTGTCTCCCACTGCATCGACTGTCGGATCAACTATCCGTCGAGTGGCTTTCCCACTAAGTACTCCACTGCATTGGAAGAACTTGTCACTAAGTTTTTCGAGGAGCCAACATTTTGGCACTTCGAAAATTTTCTGTGAATTTCCCTCTCACAATTTTTTGATTGCTGCTAGGCAGAAGGTCACCTGCCTTTGCTATCTGATCCTTCATGGCCCATTCAAGCCCATGCTGCAACCTTTTATTTGATACCACACTGTAACATCCCCAACCCTCCGACCGGGGAAGAGGATGCTACTATACTTCAAATCATCTGGGCATCTATCCCCATGAACATGAACATACATACATACAGTGCTAAAGCATAATACTTAAAACATAAAACATTTTATGAAGCATAATCATTCATATACACAACAGAAGAAAAACATATTAATCGACATTCATGCATATATAGATCAGCATTTAACATGTATATCATCATTCATCAATGGTAAATATGTAATTGCATACACAAGTTAGGCAAGAGTACTTATCTTATAGAGAAATTGTTCCGCAACTAGCTATGTCGCTGCAACATTCCACCCAACCATAGGCCCGCGTGCTCCTTAATCTCTCAGCAACACTACCACCCCTGAGCCGGGCATGATTCCCCAAGGAATAAGGAACTAATAGGCTTACACATAGCCAAGGATAACAACATCACTAGGGTACACAATTCATCCAAGCCAACACAGTTGGGTTTATTAGGAGAATAACAGATTAGCCAAGCCAACAAAGTTGGGTTTATCAGACCATCCAAGAGCTGGGAAAGGATATATGCTAAGCTGGTGAGCCCATTGAAGAGATATAGACACCAACACTAGAACCAACCTAGCTTCTAGAACATCCACACACACCCAACACAAGGAATCAACCCTTTCTCTGCAACGCAGTCCCTCAGACCCTGATCTCCCTTCTAGTGCTATTCAGGGATTGTGGAGAAGAGAACCAAATCAGTAGCTTTGTCTATGTGGTTCTCAATCCACCAATTTTATCAAGAACCTTAGGCCCTTATTCACCACTCCAATGCAGTCCAAGGACAAGACCACTGCATGCAAGCAACCAACCATCTATTCAAGCTTTTACAGGGGAAAATACAGTTGACCAGAATGTAGGAACTCACAGCATTCCTTCAAGCGATACCACCACAAAAGGGAAAAAAAACATAGCCAAACAAATCATGGCAAATGACATCCCACAATCAACCCTGAGCCCACAACACACAAATCTCACTGCAGTCACTGGGAAAACTTACACAGACCGAGAATAGAAAATACCAGACTTCCAAATTTACGTGAGATACAAAATGCAACCCACAGAACTATGGATGCATTTACAGACACAATTTTAACGATGGGAAGAACATATCATTAAGAAATATTCCAATGGTGGAAAAAGACACCCTCTCTGTGTGATCAATGGAGAGAAAACAATCCACCAGTCCTCGAATTCACGAGGCATAGGAGAACCAACATCCCCGCAGGCCAACAATCTGTGTGGAAAAAGGGAAGGAGAACCCCCAACAAGCAGAATGTGGAACCTTTAAGTCAGTCCACGTGAAGAAACTGAATAGCCACGATCAACGTAGTGGACAAGCCAACAGACGCATAATGGAGAGAGAGTGAGTGGGTGTGGGCGTGGTGGTGGTTTTCCTACCATCCAATCGTTGTCCCAACTGTTATAACTCCAGAAAACCCCTGCAGGTTGTTCCTTGAGGATGCCTGGTAACTTAAACTATTTTTAGGGTTTCTGATATGGATCAAGCCGGATAACCTATATAACCTCCCACTCTAAAGACATGCATGAGGCTTACTCAATCACAAGGCTTTTAGTTACAACTTGTTCAGTAGTTTGACAAAAATGTGCAGGAATGAAGAACTCACTAAGCTAGAAGACTTACACGCATAACAAATGCATACAAATGGCTAAAACCTAACATGGATGGTACTTATCAATCAAATCGCATAAACTTACCAATAGGATGACAGCTATTGGCTTTTAATCAACTTGAAATCACCTAAATGCACATTCAAGATTAAGTATAGTAATGATAAAGAAGATGGATGAACAAATCACAACAAAAGATCTCATATTATGAATAAAGCAGATGGCACACTTGCTAATAGGATGGGCTTATAAATCCCTAGAGTCGAACCCTTATTAATCAAAAAATCTTGGGCTTTATAACCTCTTACAAAAATTACAGATCTTGGAAATTTGATCTGTTTACATAAAAAATAATTGAAAGTAATAGTTTTTCTAGATTAGGGCTTCAAACCCTTGCTAACTGTTTGTTTATCTAATGCAAATATCTAGTTCACTAGGCCATCTTTGAATGACTGAAGTGATAGATGATAATCGCCACTGTTGGTTTCCTGTGAAATTGCCGCCAAAAGCCAGTGTCTCTGCATTTAGTGAAGTGGTTTTCCTCATTTAATCTATTGTATTTTTCTTTATCTTTTCACCGTAGATTCGGAGCTCCAAGTCTCTATTGTTATGCTATTTACCACCGTGGTCAGTAATCGGAGGATTTTTCCTCTATTCTATCAGTACCCCAAGTCTCTTTGTTTCCACAGTGTCAGCGCTCCTTAGATCACCAGAGTTGCGATGGCTTCTTCTTTTATCCAATCTACGCTCCTAATCTCAGTGCATCAGCGTTCTTTATAACTAACAAATCGATGATCGGTAGCTATAGTAAATAATGCATTAGAACCTTTATCTTAACATTGCCACAGTTTTGGAGGTAAAACAAACTAAATTTAACCCTACCGGAAGTTGATTGATGATGTGTGAATCAAATCTTTAGTCTTCTGTGCTTCCGACACTGTGGAGGAGTTTAGTCTTAAATTCGTCGATCTATAGTTCTCAGCTTTCCCAATCGTGGATGATTTCTCCTTGTTGTGCTATCAGAATGCTTTTCTGTCAATTGATCGGAAGCCTTGTCTGTTTTTCTTCTGCAGTTTCGGCCCCTTAGCTGACTATCTCGTTGATACCTTAGTGTTTTCAAATCCTGAACTAATTTCATCACTGTCAGAGGTGAGTAGGAGTTTCCATCAGAACCTTTAATCATTCTTTTATCCATTGTTGTGGCTCCTTAGTGGACTATTTTTCCTTTACATTATTCTTAGTCCTTCCGACCACCAAAGAGTTCATCTATTGATTGACCGAAAGCCTTAGTCAGTTTTCCTCCCCCGTTGTGGCTCATTAGTGGACTATTGTGCCGACGATTAGTGTTTGCAATGTCCTCCGCATAGTATTTAGTTATTCCGATCAGTGATGATTTTCTATTATGTGCTATTAGAATGATTCTTTCTCAATCACCAAAATGTTCATCACATCGTGGAACTCGTAGTCTATCTTTCCTTCATAGTTGCAGCGCTGCAGTGAACTAAAACTATGCAACGTTAGTCCCTTGATCCTCCGATCGCTGAAATTTTATGCTGTGGAGGAACTTGTATTCAGTTGGTTTCCCGTCATTTCGGCACCCTAGTGGACTATTTTGCTAATGACTAGTGTCTTCCGATGCCAACACTGTGGAAACTCTTCATATTTATCTCACCGATCTATAGTCTTTATCCTTTCTGATGTTGTGGATCCACAATGAACTATTTCTCCGTTGGTTAGTCTTTAGCCTCTCCGATATTCGATGTGTTCATCTATCCTCACACTATAAGAATGTTTCTTGTCATCGATAGGAGGCTGTAGTCAGTTTTCTTCCCACCATTGTGGCTCCCTAGGGAACTAGCTCACCGATCGTTACTCCTTTAAAGTTCCGACGCCGACACTGCGGAAACCTTTAGCTTTATCTCGTCGATCTGTAGTCTTTAAAACTTCTGATTGATATTTTAAAACGCTCCAATGGTGTAAAAACATTTTACAGCAATACACCTATCTGCTGAAGGGGTCTTCCACCTACAAATTATCTTCCATCTTTCAGTGGCTAATGAGATGTTCTGATCCTTTCCCAAGCCACCGGAACCAAAACTTTGTGAAATTTGCAAAAAAAATAAAGGTCTTCAAAACTGTTAGTGATCTTCATATCCTTCATTGCATCATTTAAATTCTTCATAGTATCAAAAATAAATTTATTTTATTTTGGGAGATAACATCTGGCTCCTACTTGGGGATGGGAACCTCCTTGTGAGGTCCCAAGAACCCTAGTCCAAAATGCCTTTTCCTAAAAGAAACTAAGCAACTTAGCACTATTCTTAATTGTTCCATTGGACATGGAGTCTTATTTTGAGAGAAAAACAACCTACTGTCTACTAATTTACAATCATAAGGCCCCAGAGCCTCAAATAAAATAGAGTTTTAAGAACTTCCCATTCACTGGGCCATTGAATACCTCTTCACCTTCTAGATTCAGCAATTTGTAGGTGTTATTTTCATATACATGGGCTACGACAAAAGGGCCAATCCATAAAGAGTCAAGTTTTCCATGTTTCCTCTTGTCCTATCTGAAAACATCCCACTTGAGGACCCAATCTCCAACCTGAAAGTTGTTTGCCTTTGCTCTTTTGTCAAATATGCCCTTTATCCTCTGCTAATAAGCCTCTGATTTTTCTACAACTTGCTCCCTCATCTGCTGTAACTCCACAAAATCTGTCATCCTTCTCATCATATCATTTGGTTCATCTTCCTCTTCCTGAAAGAACTTTTCCACTGAAAGGTTGAGATGGATAGGGAAGATGGCCTCAGTGACATAGACTAACTTGAATGGAGAGGTCCCTATGGATATTTTGTCTGTCACCCTATCAGCGCATAAAGAAAACTTAAGCTTTGAATCCCAGCTTTTCTGATTTGTCTCCAGCAGTTTCCTGATGATTCTGACTAAGCTTTTGTTGGATGAATCAGCTAGGCCATTGCCTTGTGGGTAATCGGATGTGGAGTGCACTAGTTGAATACCCATTAATTCACACATTTTAACTAATTCTCCAGCCTTAAAATCATGTGCATTATCAGTCACCAATCTTACTGGGAAACCACACCTGCTGAAGATGTTCTCATATAAGAATCTCATGATGACTTGATGAGTGGCATTTTTGGTGGGTATTGCTTCTATCCATTTGGTAAAGTATTTAGTGGCTACTAAGATCCATTTATGCTGTCCACTGGAAGATGGATTGATTTCACCTATGAAATCTAGACCCCATTGCTAAAAAGGCCCATTCACTGTAACATGGCTAAGGGGCAAGGATTTGAGCTGATGCTTTCCTACAAATCTTTGACATTGGTCATAGGCCCTTACAAAGGTGCATACATCAGCAAAGAGGGATGGCCAATAGTATCCTTCTTTTAATATCTTGTGGGCTGTGGTTTTCCAGTAGTGGTGGCCTCCACATGTACTGGAATGAAAGTGATGCATGACCTACTCTGCTTCCTCTTTATCTAGACATCTTAAAAAAATTCCAGAATGATTGTTCCAATACAGCAAATTGTCAATTATGTAAAACTTAATAGATTTCAACTTAAGATATTGTGCTTGGTTAGAAGTGAGATCAGGAGAAAATTCTAATTTAAGCAAAAATTTAATGATACCTGAGTACCACTCACAGGAAGATATGTTCTCAGCTACTGGTGGACAGTCATTCTGATCTTGGTTTACTTCTGTTTCAGCTGCTACCATAGTCTGCACCTTTGCTAATCCGATACATGTGAAATTTATTCCCATCAGCTCACAGTTTTCTTTGTCCATGAGTTTGGCCAATCCTAATCCCTTTACCAGCTTGGTGGGTTTCACCTCTACATCAAACTCAATGAGTTTGGCAATCCACTTAGCTCTTTTCCCATCAATGTCAAGCTGAGTCAAAAAATACTTCACTACAGCTGAAGGGACATATGCAATGACCTTTGCATGGAGAATGCAGATTCTAAAGTTCTTCAAAGATTTTATGAGAGCATAAGCCTACTTCTCAATTGGGTCATACTTCAGCTCATCATATCTCAAGGTTCTGCTGAAGAAAGCAATTGGATGGTCAAGACCTTCATCATTCTTTTGTAATAGTACATCTACCACTGTGTCATAAGATGTAAAAGAGAAAATGTAGAAACCCCTCGTGTAGTCAATACTAATCAGGGTTGGGGCCTCCATGATGGATTTCTTAATATCTTCAAAATAATTTCTTTCCTGGTCGGTCCACTTGATTTCTGCATCCTTTTTTAACATGGCTTCTTTGTTCTTTACCAACTCGGAGAAATTTGGAATAAACCTTCTGACAAAGTTTATCTTGCCTAAAAAGGACTAAATGTCTCTTTTCGACCTTGGTAGTGACAGCTGCTGAATTTCCTCCACTCTTACCGGATCAATCTTTACACCTTCAGCTAAGGCTATGTGGCCTATGAGCTTTCCTTCATTGAGTGCAAACTGGGACTTCTTGGGGTTCAGTGATATTCCATACCTTCTACACTTCAGAAATACCTTCCTTAAATGCTGCAAGTGATCATGATGGCTATGAGAGTAAACTGTTAAGTCATCCAAATATATTAGCACAAATTTATCTTTTATCCCTACAAAATCTAGATCCATAGCTCTCTAAAACTTAGCCCCA
The DNA here is from genome assembly GCA_001517045.1 of Pseudotsuga menziesii. Classification (NCBI taxonomy): domain Eukaryota; kingdom Viridiplantae; phylum Streptophyta; class Pinopsida; order Pinales; family Pinaceae; genus Pseudotsuga; species Pseudotsuga menziesii. Next base: position 172,624 of record LPNX010869631.1, on the reverse strand, counting down.
ACATTCATTATCCCAAATGGCATTTTAGCATACATGAAGGTGCCCCAGGGAGTGGTAAAGGAAATCTTATCTTGGTCATCTCGGTGCACAAAAACTTGGTTGTATCCAGAGAAACCATCAAAGAAGGACATGACCATGGACCCCGAGATTCTCTGCAACAGATGTTCCATCTTGGGCAGTGGATAGTTGTCTTTTCTGGAACACTTGTTCAAGTTTCTAGAATCCACACACAACCTAATTTATCCATTTTTGTTTCTCACCACTATTAGATTTGCAATCCACTTGAAATATCTGATGGGGATTAAGATCTTGGATTTGAGGAGCTTATGGATCTCTTTCTCAATCACTGGTAATAGAAGGGGGCTGATGGGTCTCAGCTTCTATTTGAAAGGAATGGTGTCCTTCTCCAAAGGAATCCTGTGCTGGATGATGTTGGTGTCATAAGTTTTTAGGTCACCATACTACCATGAAAAGTGTTGGAGAAGGTCCCCGCAGCTATAGGAAAAGCTACTATATCGGAAAAAGGAATTCAAAGGAAAGAGTACTTGAAGCGGCTGAGAAGAGAGCTCAACCACTACACTTAAGGCAGCGGTGATGATAGGAGGAATTAGCTACCCTCATAAATAGAAAAGGAGCAACGGGCCGAGGTATTAAAGACAAAGGTCAGAAGGGGAGTGATTGAGGAAGTGGTGCCCATACCCATGATCAGCACCAAAAATTGCGAAAGACTGCAGAAAGCTGCGGCGTGACTAGTAAGCGGCAGTTCAAAGTACAGATAGGACGGCTGTCACAGTTAGGGTTTTTGGGTTACTATTGGGATAGGCCCATAGTTTTGTATCACGGTGAGACCTTCGGGCCACCTATTTAAGATGTATTTGGTATTGTAAAAGGTTAGACAGTCAGTTAGACAGTTAGCTAGTTGTCATCAGTATTGTAAGCCTTTGAGGAAGAGTCAAGCTCTAGTTCTATTATTAAGTCTGTAGTTATCTTACTGTAACTAGTAGCTGACTCCTTGAGTATGAATGTAACAATCTGCAGGGATTGAGAGAGAGAGAGAAAGAGTATATTGTAAGAAGAAATAATAATAGGAAGATAAGAGATCTAGGAAAGAAGGGCTCCCAGCTGTGTGCATGGAGTTTCTCAGAAGATCTCAAGCTGCATAAGAGGTTGCAGTGAAACTGTGCATACTCTCTCAAGATATAATAAAACACAGTTCCCATGGATGTAGCTTCCCCTCTGGAAGTGAACCACGTACATCCGTGTGTTGTGCGACTGTTTCATGTGATTGTGCTCTAACTTATTTGCTATTTTTTATCCGTTACATGAACATTTCTTATCAGTTAATTAATGTATGTATGCTATCCTTCAATTTACAGTAACATAGAAGGTTAAATGTGAGTTGAATATGTTAAGTGACTTCTGTATATTTAGTTCAGTGAGTTGAGTGTCATTGATGTTAAGCATGTTAAATTGTAGAAGCTTAAGTGAAGTTGTTTAGCACCTTAATGAAGGTTAACTGAGCTATTATACCCAGAGAGGAAGCCTCTGGACCTTGAGATTTGATGCGGATATTGAGTCTTACCGTAGGAAATATCACAGCGTAGAAAGGCGATATCACACTGTCGGAGGAGCTGCGATGTGAGATATTGCAGGTTAAGAGTGAGTAGAAGAAAAGGGTTGCGCATCATCCTAGAAGCTGCGATGCAATAAGAGCTAGTCCCATAGAAGAGTCAGCTAGAAAGAGAGAAACATCCCTTGCTAAGAGTTCCCACTGGTTAATTAGAGTCAGGAGAACCTAGGATGCTATAGAACCTGGTTGAGGAAACCTGATTCTTCAACCACCCCATCAAGGATCACTTCAAGTGAGACTTTAGGCCATTCTGTGGTCTGTCACTGAAAGGGCCAGTGAGCTAGGGGTTTTGTTGGTACACTACAGTAAACCCGGGTCTGCACATCTAATCCAACAAATGGTTCCGTCGCCGGTTTTGAACAACTTGAAGAGCTGATGTTCTGTTGGCATCCTACCAAAGAAGAACTTAACCAGTGGGTTGAGTCTAAGGAAAGAGAATTTGCTAAGAAAGAAAACAAGAGTCCTAGGTTGAGTACAGAGGACTAGCTACAAAAACATATCTTCATAGACCTGCATGCGATATTTTTTGTAACCTATGCAAATGAGTTGTATGATTGGTTGTCAAAGTTGAATGATAAGCATGTATTCAAGAAGAAAAGGAACATTTTTCTAGACACTAGAGCTGATTCACACCATGAAGAGCATAGATAATCCCATTTCACGGGTAGCAGACTTTTGGCTTGCGAGTTTTCTGGAAGGTTTCATTACAGAGCTTGAAGTTGATCAAAGAAAGAGTTTCAGTGAAGCAGATAGGTACTTCTTCAAAGGATATCGCGGTAAGTACTTGAACTCTTTAAATTTGTCCCTTAAGATGTTATTAAATGAAAAAGGAGTACTGGATATATTCTCAGATGAATAATTTAAGTAAGTGTAATGTCACAAGAGTTTGAGAGTGATTTTGAAGAAATTGGATGTACACGTAGCGGTAAGAGATATAAAGTAGATTTTAGATCTTCCTTCTTTGAAGATAGTTCAGACAGTACTAGAGAACAGAGTCAAAGTAATAGAGAAATAATAGCAAGGGATATCCCTTACCACCCTTATACTCCACAGAAACCAACCGGGACTCAGAATAATCCTGCAGGAACTCCATCTAGTAGTTCACACACAGTACATACTACCTCTACACCACCTACATTTACACCGCCAAGTGGTAGTAATACAGCAAATCAGAATCCACCTCGTATAAACAGAATGGGGGATGACATGAAATTACCTACCTTTAGGGGTACAGGGGCAGAAGACCCTGAACAACATCGGTTCCTTTGTGAAGCTGTATGGACCATTAAACAGATCTAGGACGACAATAATAAGCTTATCCAGTTGGCCGCTACACTTAGAGAAAGAGCTTTAACATGGTATATTAAGTATACATCAGCGCAGACTAGAACACTCGCAGAGGTCAGGACCGTAATGATTAAGGAATTTAAGAAACCCAAGTCCAAGTCATAATGTATCACAGAAATTAAAGACATTAAACAGTTACCCACAGAGTCAGTATGGGATTTCGATCAGAATTTTAAATCTCTTATAGACCAAGTTAGCTTTGAGTTTGCGCCGGAGCAGCATAATGAATGGTTCATCGTAGCACTGCTCCCTCATATTAGACTTCCACTAATGCAACAGAAACTCCATACACAGGATGAAGCATTGGAGATGGCAATGAAACTAGAGGATTCACCTTTAGCTGAGACTAGTGCAGGTATGACAAACTTACAGAATCAATTAGCCAATCTCACTTTACAGCTACATGAAATTAAGAAAGGAAAAGAGGTTGAACAAGAATTACGGTGTACAAAGTGCAAAGCACATGGCCATAACAAAGATAACTATCCAGTATTTGTGGAATATATAGCAAGTGGGGCTCCTAACCCCTTAGTACAGACTCAAGGGCCATGGTGTGAAATCTGTAGAACACGAGGACATAGACCACATGAATGCCCTTTACTGTAGAAGTATGTACAAAATCCTAAGAATTTATACTTTAAATTCTGTAAGTCACTAGGACATTATGAAAATAATTGCAGAGCTTATGATATCATGATAGAGAGAAAACATGACTTCTATAGAATCCAGTCAGAGACATCAGGACCAGTAGCAGGACCACAGCATGAACCGGCTCATGATGGCTGTGGTGGAGGATTCAGAGGATGAGGCCATGGACCGATTGTTTGCTACAACTGTGGAGCCATAGGACATTATGCTAGGGATTGTCAGAACCCTACTACAACATGAAAGTATTGCAAGTCCTATGATCATACTATAGAAGAATGCCCTATTTTGATAGCCAAGATTAAGGATCCTAAGCCAGCAATAAACCAGAATATTCAGCTTATTGCTGCTGAGCAGAAAGAACCAGAACCAAGAGTCAATATTGTGACTCGCAGTGGTGCTTCTACTAATAGGACATCGCAGGATGCCAAAAAGAATATAGGTCTGAAGTGGGTGCGCAAAGCAACTGATAAATATACACCACTTGACCTGCAGAAGCATAAAGAAACATTTCAGCAATATAAAACTTTTTTTACTAACCCTACACCATCAGGATCGCAGGTATTGCCTTACAGGGGCGTACCGCACCAGAAACCTTGTGGCATTAGTCCCGTGCAGATATCACAGGCTACCACATCTGGAAGGTGTGAATCGGATGACTTGACAGGAAGTGTACAATCATTCTTGTGGAGCTTTTTGAAACTCATAAGAAATGAGAAAGACATAGAAGAGCTTCAACGCATCATAGATCAGTATCAACAGTCTTCTTCCATGAGTAGTATGCAACTTGCTATTCATAATATTATGGGCCATACAAGAATAGGAAGAGAAATGAGACTCACAGCACAAATTGGAGAGTTTGAAATAGATGAGGTAATCCTAGATTTAGGATCAGAGGTAAATGTTCTTACTAAGAAGACATGGGAACAGATGGGTGGCCCTAAGTTAGCCAGATCACCTATCCATCTGTGATTAGCCAATCAGCAGAGTGTATCGCCACTGGGTCGACTGCCGCAAGTACCGGTTGATATTGACGGAGTTCACAGCTTTGCAGATTTTGAAGTCATAGAAATGATTGGCGATAGCATACCGTATCTAGCTTTATTAGGTATTGATTTGGCAATTGATAACATGGATGTTATCAATTTGAATAAAATACAAATGACCTTTGAGGATAAACAGATTCGAGTCATCGCACCATTGGATCCTTTTCAGGGTCCTCGATACATTGAACCTATTAGAGAAGGGGAAGAGGTGCGTAATATGGAGAGCTTCTATTAGATGACTGCTAACCAGAGTGATTATATCAATCCCACCGCAGAAGGAAATATTAGTTGGCGATGCGATAGCTCATGCGCATCGGATTTAGAGGTTGGTTTAGAAAATTGGCAGAATAGACTTTATGAAGTCTCAGCTCGTAGATGTGCATTCATGACTAAGTCACTGCGATGGATTGGCATGGAGGTTAAGGATATTCCGTCATTTGATGGCTTAGCAGATGTCAATGACCTTTTACAACAGTTTGAGCAAGAAATCCCTCATGAGTAGAGGATGGAAGCTATTGACCTTGCAGTAAGAGCCACACCTGCAAGATGGTGGCATGCACATAAAAAAGATATCCCATCATGGGATGATGTTAAGAGATTGATGGTGATCAGATTCTCTAATGACAAGGAGCCTCTATAGTAGAAATATATAGGAGAAAGTGACCTGAGGTCACATATTAAGATTTGTGAACATAATTGGTCAGACATTCTAGAGGATGAATGGGTTCACCTATTCATTCACACTTTAGACACAGTCCCAAGGAACTGGTACATTGAGACAGAGTTGCGCAGAGGAATGATTACATGGCTAGTTATGATAGACAACTTTGTACTCACTTTCACTTTTGAATCTGAGTATCCAAGCATTGATCAAGCTCTAGATATTATAAAGACTAAGATATTTGATGACTCTACCCTACCAGTGTCTACTCATATTGATTGGGCCATCCAGTTAGAACATGTGTTAGAGTGTTACAACTTCGCAGAAGAGCTAGGTGATGAGGATGAGAATCCTTGCAGTATCAACATTCTAGAGTCAGAAGGGACTCACAAAGTTGATGGACCAAATCTAGATATTCTAGCTGTCATGGAGCCTATTAAGATTAAAAAGATTAATATTGACACAAAAATAGAACCAAAGTTTTCCTCTATTGGAGACTATTGGGATGATGAAATGGTAGGACACATCGCATATTTCTTACATGACTATCAGGACTTATTTCCCACTAAGTTCATAGAGATGAAGGGAATAGTAGGAGATTTGGGAGTCATGCAGATACCTTTGAAAATGGATGCTAGGCCAGTTAAGCAGGGTCCATATAGATTAAATCCTCATTATAAAGAAAAAGTTAAGGATGAGATTGATAAGATGCTATCAGTAGGCATCATTGAGCCCATAGAAGAGAGCTAATGGGTTAGTCCCATGGTTGTGCAGGAAAAGAAAACTAAAGGAGAAATTAGGATTTGTGTCGATTTGCACAAAATCAACGATGCATCACTTCATGACCCATTTTCGACACCTTTTATTGATGAAGGTTTAGACAATGCGGGAGGATAGGAGATCTAATCATTCACTAATGGATTTTTAGGCTATCACCAGATAAGAATCCATCTAGAGGATCGACATAACACCGCCTTTGCGACAGAATGGGGCTCATTCCAGTATACAGTAATGCCCTTTGGTCTTAAAAATGCGCCAGCTATTTTTTCTAGAGTCACTAGTTGCTGTCTTTAAGGAATACATCCATCAATTCTTAGAAGTCTATTTTGATGATTGGACTATATTTGGATTAATCAAAAAGCATATAGGAGATTTAAGGCTCATGTTAGAGAAATGTAGGCAATATCAGATTTATCTTAACTTGAAGAAATGTATATTATGTGCACCATTTGGTATTTTGTTGGGTCATATTGTTTACATACAAGGCTTGATGGTAGATCCTGCAAAGATTGCCATCATTGTAAATATTTCAGCACCCAACTCAGTCAAGCAATTGAGGACAGTGCTTGGTCATACTGGGTATTATAGAAAATTCATCAAAGGCTATGCAAAGATCACAGAACCTATGGAAAAGTTGTTAAAGAAAGACGTGAAATTCCTATGGAATTAGGAATGCGAGAAAAGTTTAGACACTCTTAAAGAGAAGATGGTCACCGCACCCATCTTAGTATTTCCAGATTGGAACAAGCCATTTCATGTACATGTGGATGTATTTGGCATCACACTGGGGATTGTCTTAACAAAGCCAGGAGAAGGGGGTATCAATCACCCTATCGTGTACTCAAACAGAAAGTTATCTACTATAGAAAAGAACTACACCACTACAGAAAGAGAAGGATTAGCTATGGTGTATGCTCTACAGAAGTTCAGGCACTACCTGTTGGGCGTCCCATTCAAGATGTTCACTGACCATTCTACTTTAAAGTACTTGGTCAATAAGACAGTGTTAGGGGGAAGGATTTGCAGATGGTTACTCCTATTTCAGGAGTATGATTTTGAAATTATTGTAAAACTAGGGAGATTAAATGTCAGACCTGATCATCTATCGCGGATAGACTTAGGAGAAGAACCAAGTAATTTAGAGGATAATTTTCTAGATGCGCAATTGTTTTCTATCTAGATCGTAGATGAGTATTACACAGATATTATTCACTTTCTCACTACAGGGTGGGAACCAGTTGAGTTTACTAAGAAGCAAAAGAAACAGTTAGTTTTTAAAGCAGCAGAATTCACTTTGATCGTAGGACATTTATACAAGTTAGGTCACGATGAAGTCTTGTGCAGATGCATTATGCCACATGAGAAAGAGGCCATTATCAGAGAAGCACATTCAGGTATCGCAAGAGGTCATTTCGCAGGAAAGCCAACTACTCAAAAAGTTATAGCTGCAGGATTATGGTGGCCTACTTTGCATAAAGACACTAAGGAGTTTTGTAGATGTTGTGATATCTGCCAGAGGGTAGGAAAACCTTCACAGAGAGATGAAATGCCACTGCGAACACATATTACGTTGTGCACATTTGACAAGTGGGCCATATATTTCGTGGGCCCTATCAACCCACCAGGGAAACGAACTAGTGCAAGATACATCATCATAGGAATAGAATACCTCACCAGGTGGGCAGAGGCCAAAGCCGTAAGGAATTGTGATGCTGCTATAGCTGCACAGTTCATTTTTGAAAACATCATAAGTAGATTTGGATGTCCATCAATTTTTATGAGTGACCAAGGAACACACTTTCTGAATCACACTATTCATGCCTTGACGGAGGAATTTTAGATACAACATCATAAGAGCACTCCCTACCACCCACAAGCTAATGGTACGGTGGAGGATTTTAATAAGATTCTAGAAAATCCCCCCACTAATATCTGTAACAGCCAAAGAGATTATTGGGACCTCAGGGTTAATGCTGTATTATGGGCTTATAGGATTACATGCAAGAAACTTACAGGACACACACCTTTCAGCTTGGTGTATGGACAAGAGGCTATTATGCCTATGGAATATATTATTCCCATCTTAAGAATTGCTCAAATTACCAAGATGGATGATACAGATATGATGAATGAAATATTAACGCAGCTGCTTTCCTTAGAAGAAGACAGATTCATCGTAGGATTTCATCAAAAATTGCAGAAGGCACGAGAAAAAGCTTGGCATGACAGGAACATCAAGAGAAAGATTTTTCAAATAGGAGACCTAGTGCTCCTTTATGACAGCAAGTTTGTTAAGTTTCCAGGGAAGTTCAAGACACATTGGTTGGGGCCATATCAGATTCAGCAAGTCACAGAAGGAGGTGTCGTTCGGCTCAGTAAAATGAATGGGGAACTTGTTCCTACTTTGATTAATGGTAGTATGCTTAAGCTTTATAGTGATAGCCACTCCACCTCCAAACCCTAACTCAGAGAACTAAGTGGTGCAGATGTCCAGTGTAGTTGAAAGGAGGCATCGCACCCATAACTAGTCTACACCAGCTGAAAAATTTCTAACTAGGAGGAATCACAGCAGGAAAGTTTATTTTTCCCAAGTCATAGGACGCTTGTGGATTTTTTGAACATTGCGGAGTTTCACACCAACTTTTTGGTCCAGGACAATGCGATGTGACATCGTAGCGAGGCGATGTTCCCCCTGCCACACATACGATTTTTGAAAAGGGAAAGAGCGCCAGTCACTTCGCCTTCTGACAAGTAATTAATCTAGATATGACAGGTATACGTTTCCATAGATTTGGAAACAGTACAAGGATTCTCCTAGATTTGGTAAATATTGGTCGAGACCGGTGCCTGTGCACAATTTTCGAGGGAGATTTGATCAAATTTTCAGCACTTAATGAGGATCGAGATGACGGGTGTTGTCTTATCCATGCAATAAATGCCGCCAACGGGCCTAGCTTAAGAGACCGTTGCTTTAGAGATTATCGCCTTCATTACAAATACACAGATCATTCAAACAGAAGGGTTACTTTTGCAATTTCTGAGAGTTATAGATCAATTTGTAGATTTTTCCTTGTGCAGAGATACTCTAGTTGCATAGTGCTTGTTTCCCCATTTTTGCAGCCATTACTAGTTTAGAGTATTGCACCAGACATTTTATGTCTGAGAAGGAACCTTTAGAATACATCGTGCAATGATTCCAGCATGGTGGCCTCGAGTCTGCCATGACGACGCCGCCTAGGGTTGTGAAATTAGGTGCACCATAGGTCAGGAAGACGCCAAGGATGAAGAGCCAAGATCAGATAGTAGAGGAGTCCAACCCATAGTAGGAAGAATAAGTTCATATGGAAACAGTATACATTGTGCCACGAGTCGAGGACGCACTAGAGGTAACCATTCCCAAGGGTGCTAAGTTTCCTATTCCGCTACCGCCGCTTGATCCCCGTGTAAAGGAAGAAGGAGAACTATTAGGATATTCCCATGTTCTCAAATTTATAGACTATAACCTTGGAGACAGTAAGAAATATCCTTAGTTTCGGTCGAATTAGTATCTTACGGTTCAAAGGAACCTGAGGACCGGTGCAGATGAGTTTGTTCCTATGGAACATGTCCAGATTCTTGAGCAGTCAGGTTTGCTCAATTTGTTGAGAATACCACATTTTGGACGAGGTGCAGAGGTTAATGATGTGGTGTGTGTGCTACTTTCCTGTGTACATGAAGGTTACCTCTGGTTGGGTAACCGGGTTGACTTGAACGTCGATTTGATACACCGCATCACTGGTCTATCCAAGAGTGGTAAGGACCCTCAGACGCATATATTAGGAAAGAGCAAGGATTCTAAGCTACCGGCGCTTTTAGTTAACAAGTATAAGCTACAGAGAGGAGGTCGGGCTTATGACCTCATGCCCCTAGAAGATGATACACTCAGATTTACAGCCAGTCTGCTTGCAGGCAAACTGTTAACCAAAGTTCACCCAAAAGAAGTCACAGGATCAGTAATTCACCTTGCCGTGCAAGTCGCAGAAGGTGAACAATTTAATTGGTCTTTGTTTTTATTAAATAATTTTCTTTCGGATTGTTTGGCAGCTCAGGACGATCCAAGCCACCCCTTCCACTTCTCATGGTTGCTTATATTATGTGCATTCGTCGGGTGGAGAGAGCTGCCCCATACCCAGTTTCTATAGCTACAAGGTGGATAGTGCAGAGGTGCACGCTATGTAAACTTATGGGAAAGCAACAGTCCAGCTAAGAAAAAGATCAATATGATAGTATTCTATGAATACTATAAGCTGTTGAAGCGATTCATCCAGGAGACACCGTCGATCAACACAGAGGTTGTTGACATGTATGATAATTGGCTTGATTTCATTGCAGACAACCATACAATCTATCTGAGGCCAAAAGGGTTTAGAACGAATAATTGGGCTACTGGATTGTTCAGGATGATAGCGCAGGATGTAGAATATGTCATCAAATAATTTGATGAAGAGTGGAAGAAGGCATTAGAATATTCCACAGCAGGAAATGTACCAACAGATACCGCATCGATAGACCCATTGGATAAAGGAAAAGATAAGGTGGGTTCCAAGAGAAAAGATGCAGTAGAAGTGCCACCAGTGGCACCAAAGAAGAAAAAGTCAAATCCTCAAATCCAATTACACAGACCGCACTAACAGAGGATGACTATGAACTCATCGCATCGAGATTGCAGGAGGCAATGTAGACATCGCAAGACAAGCTGCAGAGCATGATAGATAAGTAGCTTTTGGATTTGAAAGCACTAACTGAGAAGACTGCCATGATACAGACTCAGCCAGTCAAGGAGACGGTAGGAGAAATCTCACAACCATCGATTTCTCGCGAGGAAGTCTTTGCAAAGGAGCGCACCAATACGATGTTGATACCGCCAGGGAGCATCCGATTCACTGCGTCGATGATGGATGTGCAAATACAGGTTAGACAACCTATTGAGCTTAATCTGGCACAATTCCCTGTTGATCAACTATAGATGATCCAGCAGCAGATAGCCGCAGAGCTCAGGGATAGAGAGCCTGTGACTTATAAGCAGAACACTCAGTTGAGACAATAAAATGTAGAGCTCACTGTAGGATTTTAGACAAAGGCGGAGGATTTAAGACAATATGAAGAAAGAGAATAGGATCTAAGTCAGGTCCTGGGAAACATCGCATTGGAATTACCCTAGTGTAACATCGAGTTTTCCCTGCCTCTATTGCAGAAAGTAAGAAGAATTGAAGATAGAGCAAAGGCTCTAGAAGAGATAGTGGCCAAGATGGAGGAAGAGCACAAGGCGCAGATTGCTGAGCTTGAGGCTCGAGCACCAGAAACACCTAAGGCAGACAAGGAAGCAAGGGCACAGGCCTTTAGACTCACTTCAACGTAGATGACATGTTGCATAGATGATGCAGAGTCATTACTAGCTAATGTGACGAAGACATGGTCGGAGCTAAAAGAGATCCCAGATAGACTCGAATTGCAACAGAGCATCCAGAACATAGAGAATGCAACAGAAAAAATGAAGGAAGAAGTAAATAGCTTAGGATCTCTTTCAAATATGAAGAATACGACAGAGATGAACCGCTTACAACAGGAAGCGCAACGGTTGTGAGAAAAAGAAATACAATTCAATAACCTGCTTCAACCGTATTAGGAACAAATCGCAGAGTTGGTAGATGCAATTGAGCAGAAGGTCAAGGAGTTCACTGCAAGAAAGAGTGAAATTGATAGCACAGAAGACCCCCTGATTAGTCAAGTTATGCTTGAAGAGACACAAGACTGTGTCGAAGCTATGGACAAAGATGTCGCAGGACTCAGGGAGAGATTCACAAAGAATTCACATGAAGCCAAGGAGAAACTGTAGCAAGAGAAGCCAGCTGTTAGTGGCTCAGGGACGAGCCACAAGTAAGTGTTAGGGGAGTGTTGGAGCAGGGCCCTGTAGCTACAGGAAAATTTACTATATCATAACAAGGAATTCAAAGGAAAGAGTACCTGAAGTGGCTAAGAAGAGAGCTCAACCACTGCATTTAAGGCAGCGACGACGACAGGAGGGATCAACTACCCTCATAAATAGAAAAGGAGCAACGGGCAGAGGTATTAAAGAAAAAGGAAAGAATGGGAGTGACCGAGGAAGCGGTGCCCATACCCAGGATCAACACCAGAAATCGTGGAAGATTGTAGAAAACTGCGGCGTGACCAGTAAGTGACAGTTCAAAGTACAGATAGGACGATTGTCACAGTTAGGGTTTTTGGGTCACTATTGGGATAGGTCCACAGTTTTGTATCATGGTGAGACCTTTGGGCCACCTATTTAAGCATGCATTTTGTATTGTAAAAGGTTAGAAATTCACTTAGACAGTTAGCTAGTTGTCATCAGTATTGTAAGACTTTGAGGAAGAGTCGAGCTCTGGTTCTGTTATTATGTCTGTAGTTATCTTACTGTAACCAATATCCGACTCCTTGAGCATGAATGTAACAATCCGTAGGGATTGAGAGAGAGAGAGAAAGATTATATTGTAAGAAGAAAGCATAATAGGAAGAGAAGAGATCTAGGACAGAAGGGCTCCCAGCTGTGTGCGTGGAGTTTCCCATAAGATCTCAAGCTACTTTAGAGGTTGCAGTAGAACTGTGCATACTCTCTCAAGATATAATAAAACACAGTTCCCGTGGATGTAGATTCCCCCCTGGAATTGAACCACATACATCCGTGTGTTGTGCGACTGTTTCATGTTATTGTGCTCTAACTTATTTGCTATCTGTTATCCGTTACATGAACTTTGCTTATCAGTTAATGAATGTATGTATGCTATCCTTCAGTTTACAGTAACATAGAAGGTTAAATGCGAGTTGAATGTGTTAAGTGACTTCTGTATATTTAGTTCAGTGAGTTGAGTGTCATTGATGTTAAGCATGTTAAGTTGTAGAATCTTAAGTGAAGTTGTTTAACACCTTAATGAAGGTTAACTGAGCTATTATACCTAGAGAGGAAGCCTCTGGACCTTGAGAGTTGATGCGCATATTGAGTCTTATCGTAGGAAATATCACAGCGTAGAAAGGCGATATCGCATTGTCAGAGGAGCTGTGGTGTGAGATATCACAGGTTAAGAGTGAGCAGAAGAGAAGGGGTGCGCATCGTCCTAGAAGCTGCGATGCGATAAGATCCAGTCCCATAGAAGAGTCAGCTAGAAAGAGAGAAACAACCCTTGCTAAGAGATCCCACCGGTTAATTAGAGTCCGGAGGACCTAGGATGCTATAGAACTTGGTTGAGGAAACCTAATTCTTCAACCACCCCATCTAGGATCACTTCGGGTGATACTTCAGGCCGTTCTGCGGTCTGTTGCTGAAAGGGCCAGTGAGCTAGGGGTTTTGTTGGTACACTATAGTAAACCCAGGTCTGCACATCTAAGCCAACACAAAGACATCGACAAACTCTTTTATCAATCTGCAATATTCAAACTTATGTTCAGCAGTCATCCCAGTGGATAGATTTATCAGTTTTGGATGGCTTTGGTTGCCTATGTTCAACTCTTGGACAGTAGGATCTAGCTCCCTTTTGGATGGTTTGAAAGCAACATCATTGTGATCAAATAGTTCTTCTAATGGTACTAGACCTCGGGGTATGTAGTTGCTAGGTAATTGGATAATATTGTGCTCAGTCACTTTATCTTTTAATTTGAGCTGCTTGGAGTCCTCGAGGTTAAGGTTTTCCTAGTCTATACGTATGTCATAGAATTCATCCACTAACTGAAGGAATTTACTAAGCTCCCCATCATTTTCAAACACCCTCCAAAATTTTACATTGTTTGGCAGATGACCTGAACCTCATAGCTAAGCTTAGGGGGCAAGGGAGGAACAAAAAGACTTGCGGAGATGGCCAGGGAATCAGCTAGGTGATTCAAATCCCGAGGAATATATGATAGTTCAAAAAACATAAATGAGTCTCTGAGTTTCCATACCTCATCTCTGTAGGCCTTCAATTTGATATTTTTCATTTGAAAAGTGTTGTTTACCTGTTGTATGATGAGGTCTGCATCCCCAAAAATAATCATGCACATGATCCCCATCTCCTTGGCCGCTTTAACTCCCAGCAGCAAGGCTTCATACTCTACTACGTTGTTGGTGGTTTTGAAATTGAGCTTGTAAGACAGGTGAATGTTATCCTTTGATGGGGAGATCAAGACTATACCCATGCCAGCTGAGTTTTGGGTGCTAGCTCCATCGAAGTACATGGTCCATATCGCTGTTGTGACTTCTTCTGGCCTCGGACTGGTGGGCTTAGTGAGCTAAACCAACATCTACTGATTATCATCAATTTGCAAACTACAGGATATGAAATCGGTGTCCAGGACATAAATTGGGTGATTCACTGAGCAACTCTCTTTGCTTATAATATATGCTAGTTGATTTTCTCTATATAGACGCTTAGTTTCCCCTCCAAAAATGGTAATGGTATCATATGTGAGATCCATCTAGAGGGTGCCACCTAATCTTTTGCTCCACGACCGGGACAGCAAGAGGCCGATTTTTGGGGTAATATCGGCCACTACGATGTCCATCATTACGCTTTTCGAAGGCAGCTGGGTTAAGTTTACAACAATATCTTTGATGAGGCCCAAGCATTTTACTTTCCTCGAGTCGAAAGAGAATAAATCATGGTAGGGATTGGTAATGTTGAGGCTGATTTCATCCATCACAGCCTTAGGCATTAGGTTGTGAGAGGCTCCTGAATCCAGTAGATAGTTATGGAGGATTTTATCATGGATGTTCAGAGATATATAGAATGGTGGGCAGGAGTCCTTTAGGTCTTTGATAATGGGGCCCAGGGTTACAACAGGATTTTCATCTTGCAGATTTACAAAGTCAGTGTCAATGTGCACCTTTGGCTGAAGGGAATTCAGAATGGAGGTTTTAAATGCATCATTCTTCATCAACTCTATTAACAGAAAAAGGGATTTTCAATCTTTTTATTTCAGACTCAAGGTTTAAGGAATAATGCAGCTTATCTGGAAGTCTTACCTCATGAGCTATAGCTTTGAGTTGGAATTGATCAGGTGTGGTTGAAGGAACTGGTTTATGCAATACTTTTGATGGAACAACCCCTTTCTTTGGTAAAATAGCCACCTTTCTACCAGGTGCAGTGGGCTGCTTGACAGGTACAACATTCTTCTTGAGGGGAGCAACCAACCTAGACCGCATTTGGTAACCTTCTTGACCATCATCCTGATAGACAGCCTCTTCAGTGATCTGCTCATCAATCAGGGCTTCTTCATATTCTACGTGGGTTTGAAAAGAATAGTCCACCTCATCCTCCATGCAGTGGATATTTTCTTTAGCTTCTCCTTTGTCTTCCATGAATTGTGGCTCTTCTTCTAATACATTATTTTGAAATGGAGCTCTTATCCTGTAGTCTTCCACTTGATTTCTCTCCCTTTTGAGAATCTAAATAGGGGGGTTTCCTCTTCTATAAGGAAAAAAATTTGGGTTTCGAGGAGGAAAGTCACTTGGCCCATTACCCCTCACTGGCATATGTCCTTGGTCCTTAAATTTTGACATTTCAGCAGTCAAGTTATCTAGGAGTTTGGTCATTTTTTCAATCTTGTTCTCTGATACAGAAGTCCCACCATAGTCTGCTGGATTCTTTCTCCTGTCTATCTTCCCTTTGACCTTCTGAGATGCCAGAATGTTTGACTCTACCTCTAGGGCAGCATCCTGCATGAGTGATAAGGAGGTAGATCTCCTTTCTTTGAGAAGTAGGCATAAGTCAGAGTCAAAATCATTTGGATAATTTATCATAGTTGAGGTACCGGTTGGCTTAATCTCAGTGGGGATCTTGTTGTACATGTTGTTGAATCTTTTGGTAAAGTTGGAGACATACTCACCATTTTATCTTCTCCGGTTGCTAAACTCTATGATGTAGTAGAGGTGGTCTCTCCTCTCTCCCCAATGTTTTAGGAAAACGTCATCTAGGGACTCTATGTCTGCCACTGACCCAGCAGGCAGTTCCTTAAACCACTTTCTAGCATGTCCATCTAGGCTTTACACAAAAACTATGGTCCATATGTCTTCTTGTTCTATATTTATATTTGCAGCATAGCTATAAAAAACATCTAGATGTTATTTAGCAGTAAAATCCCCTTCCCCTGCAAACTTGGGCATATACTTGAGGTAATCCCTAGTAGGCATGGCTGCGAGGATTTGCCAAAATAAGGGGTGCATACCTAGCTACTAGGATCCTTTCCATTTTGGACAATTGAGGGATGGCCATATTGGAAATGGGTATGGAGAGGGATGTTGAAGGAAGTAGTGATGAGGATATTTGCTGAAAAGGTAGTGGTATAGTTATCCCAGTGGGGTCACCAGGGATTGGATCTTCACAAGCAGTAGTGCTTGAAGATGCCCAAGCCCTAGATTTTACTGATATAAAAAATTCTTGGGAATTAAAAGTTTCAGCAGAAGAAATAGCAGTAGAAAGATTTCTTGAAATACTTGATGTAGCGTGTTGTGCAGCATTGCTGGTCTGTCTCGGTGAAGCCCTAGCTTTCCTCAAGATTTCTTCTAGATCTGAAACAGATGTTGCAGGTGGCCCCTTTGGGTTTTCTCTGGTACTTGGTCTTCTTGAAGCCATCTTTTATCAATGGATTCACCATATAGATGATTACAAATGTAATAATATCCAAGCATTGTCTATCATCAAAGCATGGATCTATGTCATCTCCCAGGAAATTTGAGCTTCACTCTCCTCTCCCGGCAATGGCGCCACTTTCTTATCACTCTAGGAAACTCCTATAGGTTGTTGCTTGAGGATGCCTGGTAACTTAAATTTTTTTTTGGGTTTTTGATATGGATCAACCCGGATAACCTATATAACCTCCCACTCTGAAGACATGCATGAGGCTCACTCAATCACAAGGATTTTAGTTACAACTTGTTCAGTAGTTTGACAAAAAGGTGTAGGAATGGAGAACTCACCAAGCTAGCATACTTACATGCATAACACATGCATACAAATGGATAAAACCTGACAAGAATGGTACTTATCAATCAAATCACATAAACTTACCAATAGGATGACAACCATTGGCTTTTAATCAACTTGAAAGCACCTAAATGCACATTCAGGCTTAAGTACAGTAATGATAAATAAGATGGCTGAACAAATCAAAACAAAAGAGCTCATATTATGAATAAACTAGACAGGACACTTGCTAATAGGATGGGCTTATAAATCCCCATAGTCGAACCCTTATTATAAAAAAATCATGGGCTTTATAGCCTCTTACAAAAATTACAGATCCTGAAAATCCGATCTCTTTACATCAAAAATAATTGAAAGTAATAGTATTTCCAGATTAGGGATTCAAACCCTTGCTAACTGTTTGTTTATCGAATGCAAATATCTAGTTCACTGGGTGATATTTGAATGACTAAAGTGATAGCTGATAACCAACACTGTTGGTTTACTATGAAATTACCGCCAACAGCCAGTGTCTCTTCGTTTACTGAAGTGATTTTCCTCATTTAATATGCTGGATTTTTCTTTATCTTGTCGATGTAGATTCGATGCTCCAAGTCTCTATTGTTCTTCCATTTAACACCGTGGTCACTGATCGGAGGAATTTTCCTCTGTTCTATCAATGCCCCAAGTCTTTTTGTTGCCACAGTGTCAGCACTGCTTAGATCACCAGCATTACGAAGACTTCTTATTTTATCCAATCTATGCTCCTAATCTCAGTGCATCAACGTTCTTTATAACTAACACATCGGCGATCAGGAGCCGTAGTAAATAATGCATCGGAACATTTATCTTAACGTTGTCATAGTTTCGGAGGTAAAACAACCTAAATTTAACCCTGTCGAAATTTGATTGAGGATGTGTGAATTGGAGCTTTAGTCTTCTATGATGCCGACACTACGGAGGAGTTTAGTCCTAAATTCGTCGATCCGTAGTTCTCAACTTTCCCGATCGTCGATGATTTCTCCTTGTTGCACTACTGGAATGCTTTTTTGTCAATTTATTGGAAGCCTTGTCTATTTTTATTCCGTAGTTTTGGCCCCTTAGCTGACTATCTCTCTGATACCTTAGTGTTTTCAAATCCCGAACTAGTTTCATCACCGTCGGAGGTGAGTAGGAGTTTCCATTGGAGCATTTAATCATTCTCTTATCTACAGTTGCGGCTCCTTAGTGGACTATTTTTCCACTACGTTGTTCTTTATCCTTCCAACCACCGAAGAGTTAATCTATTGATTGATCAGAAGCCTTGGTCATTTTTCCTCCCATTGTTGCGGATCATTAGTGGACTATTGTGCCGATGATTAGTGTTTGCAATTTCCACCGTGTAGTCTTTAGTTATTCCAATCGGCAATGATTTTTTGTTATACGCTATCAGAATTATTATTTCTTGATGGCCTAAGTGTTCATCACACCGCAGAACCCATAGTCTATCTTTCATCCGCAGTTGCGGCACCATAGTAAACTAAAACTCCGCAACGTTAGTCCCTTGATCCTCCGATCGCTGAAATTTTATGTTGTGGCGGAACTCGTATTCAGTTGGTTTCCCACCATTTCGGCACCCTAGTGGACTATTGTGTCAATGACTAGTGTCTTCTGACATCGACACTATGGAAACTCTTCATCTTTATATCACCGATCTATAATCTTTACCCATCCGACGTTGCATCTATGTAGTGAACTATTTCACCGATGGTTAGTCTTTAGCCCCTCCGATCGCCGATGTGTTCATCTATCGTTGAGCCATCTGAATGTTTCTTGTCATCTATCAGAGGTCGTAGTCAGTTTTCTTCTTGCCATTGCGGCTCCCTAAGGAACTAGGTCGCCGATCATTAGTCCTTTAAAGTTCTGACATTGACACTGGGAAAACCTTTAGCTT
Organism: Pseudotsuga menziesii; assembly: GCA_001517045.1. Classification (NCBI taxonomy): domain Eukaryota; kingdom Viridiplantae; phylum Streptophyta; class Pinopsida; order Pinales; family Pinaceae; genus Pseudotsuga; species Pseudotsuga menziesii. The sequence continues at coordinate 153,615 of LPNX010869631.1, read as the reverse complement.
TATCTCGTCGATCTGTAGTCTTTAAAACTTCCAATTGTTGTTTTAAAATGCTCCGATGGTGTAAAAAAAGTTATAGAAATACGCCTATCTTCCGAAGGGGTCTTCCACCTACTAATTATCTTCCATCTTTTGGTGGCTAATGAGATTTTATGATCCTCTCCTAAGCCACCGAAGCCACAACTTTGTGAAATTTGCATAAAACATAGAGGTCTTCAAAACTGTTAGTGATCTTCATATCCTTCATTGGATCATTTAAATTCTTCATACTATCAAAAATAAATTTATCTTATTTTGGGAGATAACACCAACTAACAATGGAAATACTTAAGGTTGGTGGTGACACATGGCTTTCCCCCATGACTCAATGTTCAACATTACCCTTCCTTATCCTTTGGAATCATGCCTCTTCTCAATTTAGTTGCCGTGAACATAGTTGGTTGGGTTACTTAATTAAAATGTGTGTTTACATGATGCCACAATTAAATATACGCCGTATGTCCCAATATAACATCGATGACCATTCCCAAAACAGAAACACAACATAACCAAATCGATGGTGGGGCCTTGGCCTTTAGCTCCGCACCAAGATTATTTACAATATGTGTATCATGTATTTTTAACACAAGCGGGGTTAAAACCAAGGTATTACAGGTTCTCATGGAATTTAAGGATGTATTTTCTGAGGAAACACCGGATTACCACCAAAATGAGACATAGAATTTTCGATAGAACTAAAACTAGGGTCAGTACCGCCTTCAAAATCCCCATACCGAATGAGTGCATTAGAATTGGTGGACATCAATTTGGAGTTACAAGAGTTTATTGAGAAAGGTTATATCCAACCGAGTGTGTCCCCTTGGGGAGCACCTATACTTTTCATAAAGAAAAAGGACGGTACAATGCGAATGCGCATCAATTACCACCAACTTAACAAGATGACCATCAAGACACTAGTACAAAATGAGGAATCAATGACTAAAAAAATGACTAAAATCCTGCTATAAACGACTATTTTTGAGTCCACGAATAATAGTAGCTAATTTCGACTATCTTATAGCTTGAATAACTTAGTTGTATTTCACTTAGTCATTAATAGCTTGACTTATTAGCCATTGATTTAGTCATTGATAGTCAATGATTTAGTCATTGATGTAGTCAGGGATATAGTCATTGATCTAGTCACAGATTGTAACAATTAATGACCAAATATACAACTAAATAAACTACTAGATTATAGTCAATGATTTAGTCACCGATTGCAGCAATTAATGACAAATATATGACTAAATAAACTACTAGAAGATAACATATTAATGACTAAGCTAAATACGACTAAATACAGGAAATTAGCTACTAATATTCGTATATATGCGAATTTAGTTGTTTTCATAGTCACAAATTTATGATAAGGTATGGAGGAATCAAACCACCATCCTCCTGCCTATAATTAGGCATGTTCTCTACCATTGAGCTAGAACCCTTTAAGAAGTTGTTATTGCTTGATAATGATGATATTCAGACAAATTTTGCATCATTCAAGCATACACATTAATGATTATCAAGTTACTATAGATCCATAATGTCTTACCCTGTACTAGTCCTTCAAGTCATTTTTGAGCTTAATAAATGCATTTGAAAGAATTGAAGGACTATTACAAGGTAAGACATTATGTATCTATAGTAACTTGATAATCATTATTTTGTATGTCAATTCATAATATTCTACACAAACAAATATTTTCAATCATAACCAATCCAACTGTTAGTGTGTTCATCAATCCAATCTCCCCCTTGAGTAAACAGTTTAATTGCATTGTATAGCTATTATCCATGTAATGATCAATTTTTTAAACTTCCAAGTTGTCCCCAACAATGTATTTCAACCAAAATCCAACATATACAAAAATTATATAAGAATACTCACAGAAAATATTGGCATGCTTTTGTTATTTGAGTGCCACTATAAGTAAGATTTCTTAAAATCAAATGATACTCACAGAAGTATTTTCAAATCCAACATATATAACAAAAAAATGTAGAAGAAATACTTCAAAGAAGACAAGAGGAAGATATTGGAATACTTGTACTATTTCAGTGCCACTATAAGAAATATTTCTTGCAATGAAAGGATATGAATAAGATTGATTTCATCTCACAACCAAAAACATTTTCATAAGATCATAGCCATCAATGTTATGAATTTTTTTTTGGTAGTGATTTTCCCATATAAATTGATTGGTGTCACAATGATCTATAGAAATAAAGGTAAGTACATCCAAGTTTAAGAGATTCCATGCCCAAAAATGTCTTGAACTAACCCCACAACCATTTCCCACTGAAAGTTATGTTAGAAAAGGAAATGCACCATTCACAAGGAAAACATAGGAGCTCCAAAAATTGCTTTCGGAGACCCCATCAAAAATTTATGCTTAAAAACCACTAGTCTGGGTGGTCTCCAATCATAATAAAAAAAATTCTAACCTATTTTTTTTTATCCTAGGAACATTTTCTTTTAGTTAAGTTACAAAAAATCCCAATGGGCTAGCTCAATTGGTTTGAATCGACCCATTTCAAGGCATATATTGCAGACTATGTTTAGAGACTATCAAAATTAAGCTTCTAAACCACTACTCTAACTGGTCTCCAATCATAATAAAACATTTTATATCCCATAGTCTCCTTATCCTAGAAGTATTATCTTTTAGGTAAGTTACCCAAAAGACCAATGGGTTAACTCCATTGGTTTGAACTGACTAGCTTTAGGGCAGAGGTCATTGAGAGGTCATGGGCTCAAGTCCAATAGAGTCACTCTGGATTAGGATCACATGTTGTACTCAAACAATATTTACCCAAGGACCCAAAATCCGTTCAAGGAATGTGAGGAATTTCCTAGAGGGTTTCCCCAAGGAAATTTTCCATAGAAAAATTAAAGCAAGTTACCCAAAACCAAAAACTCAAAAAGAGAGGGGGAAAGAAAAAGAATAGAAACAATTCTAGACAGTAGATTGGCATGAGAGTAAGAAACCATTTCCATATTACCTCATGAAACTAACATAAGAAATTCAAACGATTAAAAATAAAAGACATTCACAAAGTGCATCCATAAAAGCATTAGCCAATCATGAAAAAAGGCATTATATAAGTTAATAGAAAAAAATAGAAGACATTTTTTTTACTTACGCTTTGAAAGATCCTTATCAATGTGTTTGATATGAATTGCTGAAGGAAACTCCATAAATGGATTTGTGGTTATTACAGCAAGTTTTCCCCCTTCTGCAAGGTCCATTTCTCTAGCTGAGGATTTAAAGTTAAAAGAAAATAGTTGAGTTCCTATCTCCACATTCCATAACTTGACAATCTAATATGCACTACTTGTTATTAAATGTGTAGAATCCCCCACATCATGTACCAGCAAAAATATCATTTAGTTTCAATATTCCAAACATTTTCTTTCAATATTCCAAAAGCCTTAAATCATGGGAATTTGAACATTCATATAAATAAATACAAATTAAACAAGACCCAAAATTATTAAGAAGGCACAAGGATCCATAAAATCATTAACACTATTAATATTGCGTGGGTACATAGGGTGCAAGTACAAGTACAATAAGGATGAAAACTTTTGGAATTACAGGTAAGAGAGAACATTGTTTTTTCTTTATAAAAGAGGAAGTCATCAATATGCATATACAACAGGTACAAGTACATCCTGGGGGAGAGTGGGGGTTATTGAAGCACCCATCCTTATGCCATTATATATAGTATAAATTTTAAAAAATGTGTCTCTCGGTTTTCCATTCCTAGACTTTTGTTTAATACTTAGGTCAAATGCATCTATTCCTAATCATAAATACAGAATGAGCATTCAAATATTCCATGCAAAATATGTCTCTCGGGTTTAATACTTAGGTAAAATCCATCTATTCTTAATCATAAATACAAAATAAGCATTAAAATCTTCCATGCAACAACTTTGATAATGACTTAACATGTTGATCACATAAACAATAAATTGACAATCTCATGACAAAAATTTAATCAAAATAATTGGTAAAGCCAGACAAGTTGAATATTATCATGAACTGTCACATCCCTTCTAGAACAATTATATAAATCTACAACATAAGAGGCATTAACATTTTATCCATAGTTATTTTGTTACAAACCATAAGAAATGGAATTCTGCCCCAGATTTGTATGATCAGGCAATAAATACATATCATAAAGATTGGAATGCAACAAGTGTGTATTCATGGAATTTATATGGTTGTTCAAAACAAGAAATCAGGACTCTTGTTAATTCCATGATGGTCTGTTATAGAACGTATGTATCTTATGACAACAATCTAGATAATTCTTGTAGAAAGCTAATGGATGGCTTTGAAGGCACGTTATAGAATTGACTCTATGAAAAACAAAAAGAAGATCCTAATCTGATGAATCTTTAGGAAAGTATGTTTCTCATTAACAAAAATGGAACTGCAATTCTTGACTCACGGGGTTATACTCAGAATAACATGATTGGTTGCATGTTACATTATATTCTTGAAGATTTTGCTAGGCATACTATTGCTGACAAACATATTCAAGCCATGTTTTTGTCTAAAATGAAATGTGGCGACTTGACAAACATTGAATTTCATTTTACTGAATTTCTCACCAGACATTTTAGACTTGATGATCCATTTAATCCTAAATGGAAATTGGCATTTCTTGCAACTCTTCCAAATTGGTTTGAAAACAAATTCAGTAAGGTTTTTCCTAATGACGTGACTAAATATGCTTGGCAAGTTATAATGCATGGAGTGATTGGTGATATTTTTTCTACTTGCAAACAAATGAATATGGTCAAAGATGCTTTAGACTCCTCCAAAGGCCATTTCTACAATAAATTGTGCAAGCAATACCATATTGCTATTGGTTCTACTTCCAAGCCAAGAAAGAAGAAGCATCATGAAACCAAATCAGACTAATCAAAGTTCACATTGCACCTTATTAGAAATAAGGGATAAGTAAGACTAATAAATTGCTTCTATTTAGTATTTTCATGCAATAAAATATGGTGGTTGTCGTTTATTTACACTGCAAACTTTGCGACAATAACAACAATTTATTCTACATTGTGACAATAAAAATAGTTTATTCTACACCAAATTTTGTTATAGGGATTCAAATTCCAATAATTCTTGTTATGAGATGGAACTCCAATAACATCAAGCAAATTTTCATGATCAATGTATCATTTATGCTAAATATTCGATGAAAGATAATAGGTGTAGAATGTAGTATGTACAACAGTTAAGGAGGAAATAGTGTATACATCATGAAGCAAGATTTGCAAGGTCAAATGTCCTCTCTACAACTTTACACCATGATTCATATTTTTTTCCTATCCTCATCACTAAAGTTTGGATACAATATTGTAGGTTCTTCCTTTTTATCTCTAGAGGAAAATATCTTCTCCTCATTCCAAACACCAGTAGCCAGACCTGCAGCATATGCTGCACCCAATGCAGTAGTCTCTATGTTTGCAGGTCTTAGCACTGGGCTTCCGATTAGATCGGCCTATGAAACAAAAATATTAGTATTGGATAAAAGTAATTTGTCCCAAGGGAGAGAAATGAGATATACTTAACAGAAAATTAAGTTCAATCTCAATGTCTTCATAGTAGAAATCACTGAAAAATGAATTGCAAAGCAAGATCCCAAGAGAAAACAAATTGCAGTTACAACAATCAGCTTAAGATTATGACAATGTTATCAAAACATGTTTGAGAAAAAATATAGACTACCAATAACGGACTAAAGATGTTGACACATTAATATTGTTCACCATTGACTCTAACATATCTTATTTGGATTTGACTATCTACTTTGCTTGGAAGAATTATATTGCTAAATGTTGCAAAATGATAAGGATCAGGTCACTAACATAAAGCAAGATATGCAAGTCAATAATATTTTGTCTTGGAAATTCGTTCCATGAACATAAGATCATGTCAAATAGTAATAGCACTCTGATAAATCCTAAATATTAACA
>LPNX010869631.1:84269-142235 GCA_001517045.1 Pseudotsuga menziesii | reverse complement strand
GTGGCTATTACATGCTATCATAAATTTGTTGAAGACTTTTTAAGTTTTCATTTCTCTCCTTACTTTACATTGTATAATCTAGTCGCAATCATTTCATTTACAACCCTCTTTCTTTTCTAAGATCCCTAATTTGTTAGAAGGTATATTACATACATATATGATATTTTCTCATGCTCATATTACATATATCATAAATTAACCCTCTGTCTCTTTGCTTAATGATCTTATATCCATGTGCATTGAGAATACAAATTGTTTAATTTTCATTCAAATTCAAGGTCGAATCATTTGGTTGTGATGGTAATTTATAAGAATGATCTAAGGAGTTAATCGTGTGTCACTTTGCTTAATGATCTTATATCTCTATGCATTGAGAATATAAGTTGTTTAATTTTCATTGAAATTCAAATCAAAATCATTTGGTTGTGATGGAAACGTATGAGAATGATCTAAGGAGATAATCCTATGTATCTTTGATTAATGAGATTATATCTATGTGCATTGAGAATACAAGGTTTTTAATTTTCATTGAAATTCAAATCAAAATCATTTGGTTGTGATGGTAATTTATGAGAATGAGATAAGGAGATAGATATTGCTCTTTTTTTAGCTATGGATAGCTCTATTTGAGGACATGTAACATTATTTCCAATTGTGCAATGATAGTTGAATTCTCACTCAAAACAAAAAAATAAAGATGTCTCTCTTATGGAAATGGATTTTTAAGTCAAAAGTGTTAAAAAACACTGTAATATGATATTCTAGTGGCCAAAAATGGTAATCCCACCTATATAATACCATATTTTCATAGAGTTCCTTGAAAGTTGGAACCTCATTAAAAGACTCAATAACTACAATAGATCTAGAGATATTGCAATATGGAATTCAAGTTGCAAAAATGGAAATCCTGCATGAAGCATAACAAATAGTCCTTGAATCAAACCTCGTATTAAATAGAATATAAACAAGACTAGGAATAAATTGAAAATGGATAAACATTTCTATATTGGAAATATAGTATTAAACCAAAGGTTCTCAAGAATACCGTAATAGGAAATTTTGGTTGCCAAAATGGTAATCCCACCTATAAAATGCCAAACTGTCCAATGCAGATAGTGCCTCAAAACATCATATTAAAATCCTTTGTAACTACAGTAGAAACTGAAAGATTACAATAGGAAAATACATATGGAAAAATAATAAGCATAGAGGGATGGAAAGCGTGTGGGTATCACCTCTGATGTTGAAAGAAATTATGAATTAAGCTTTGCATTGGCATTTTAGAAAAAGATTCCATTAACCTAGAAGAAGTACTATATACTTAGTTTAAAAGGGATCAATTTTCAGACTGTATTAGGGGATCCATACAATAAAAAAACAAAACATGAGAAATCAATTAAACCCCAAGGAAATCACTCTTGTGAGGCTCATTCAAAGATTTAAACAAGTGTAAAGGATATTTGAATCCATATATTTCTTCCATGTTCTAAGGGTCTTCAACAAACATCAAGTCCTATGACAAATGAATATCTCACTTGAAGGTTCACAATTCTCTCAACGTGGTTGGGAGAAATGCAATCAGGATCATTTGGGAGTTATGCTTTTTATTTTATTGTATTTTATTTCCTAGAGTGGATCTGTGAGTAGCATTTTATTTTGTTATTGTGTTTTCTTAAAAATGGAAATCTTCACAAACCTTAGGTTAAAATCTATTCATTTTGTTTCCTAGATTGTATTCCTGTGTCTGCTAATGATCCAAGTGAATTCTATGCAATGAAGTATTGATTTATATGCTAGTGGTGGTTGGAAACCTTCTCCCATAGTTTTAAAAACACACTGACTACTATAGTGTCTCCAAATAAAATTGTTTTTGTATGCCACCATGGTATAAGTCATGGGAAATACACCAAAAATCTCTTCCTGTAGCTTTTTTTACCGTGCTTTGTTATTAGAAGATGTTGACTGCAAAATTAGTTATAAATCACTAAGGGAAGATATAAAAATGTATATATTCTAAAATAATAGAACACATTATCTAACTTCATGTATGTTTGGTAGTATTTGGGAAGCACTGTTAGTTCCAAACCCATGTGATTGAATGTGAGAAAAATAGAACAATTGCTAAGAGAACAACTTATGTTTACAAATAAGGCAACATATAGTCTCTCCTCACTTAAAGGAGACATATGTATTTTGCCTTTTTTTTCTAATGATAATTTTTCATTTTGTTTGTATCACACATATTGGTGATAACTATTTCACATGCATGTAATGGCATAAAAGAATGACACACTTGAGTGAAATTATAGCTCAATCCCTAGAGAAACCCCACAAATTTTTATGGACAAAACAAACCTATAAAATATTCAAAAAGTAAGTCATGTATATTTTTATAACAACTCACCTTACGAGGTATCTTTCCAATCATCTCCATCATCAGGGCAAGTGGTCCCGAAACAGAATTTAACAAGCCCACTGAGAAAAGGACCAAATATAAGGGAAAACTTGTATACATTTATTTTCTATTACCAACCAAATATAGCACTCTAGAAGAGTTGTATGATGGAATTTAGCAAATGCTTACAAAGAAATAGTATCCTATACCATTCAACATTGTGACCAACATGTAAATGTGATGTATAAGCGCAAAGAAACCACTATGCTTCCTGTTTTGTACATAAGACAATAGCAATGCCATTGGAAAAGCATAGATAGTTGTGCAAAGAAAATATCTAGAAGGAGCATGGAAGAGATTATTGTACCTCATCACGGTCATAACCTTCTGCACTCTAAGGATCAAACAACATATCACTTGTAACCAATTCAAAAATTATGCAACCAAATGACCACATGTCAACTAGTATAGAATATTTTGAACCCAAAATAACCTCTCGAGATTGATATTACCTTGTCTAAATATCAAGTGTAAACTACTTATGGATCCAGCAAGCATTTCCTAAATCTGCTATTTTACATCTCAAATACATTGATTTCGGTCTTTGAATTTTAGTAGTATAACGAGCTTTTTTCTCTTCCTCATGCTGAGCTGCAGAGTGACCATCCATAATTATTTATGTCTTTGTAACACCTATTTATCCAATGTTTACATTTCCCTGGTCTGCATTATCCAAATCTAATTCCTTTTATCGAGCTATGGCACTGCTCACACAGTTGTTTGCATCCCTCTTAGCCTTTCTCTTTAGTTTATTTTCTAAGTCCTTGAAATGGATCCATTAACTGTGTACTTCCTATTGGAAGACCTCAAGAGTAGGTTTGGTTTATCAATAACATGAGAAATCAGGGGATGCTCTCCATATTTCCTTGGATCGTTTGATGGATCAATAGAAGTGTATAGAAGAGTGTTCTCAAGATTTAAATAGGTGTGAATAATTGACAATTATCGATGCAAATACTCCAACCCTACTAAAATAGGGATGCAGAGTTCCTAAACAATTTCCAAGGGAAGGACTCTGTAGCGAGTATATTTTATTAAATACAAAAATCTATCACCCAATTACTCAAAAACCATACAAACATGCTATCCATTGAGTCCAACATGCTTGAAATGGTCTAGCAATTTCACAACACCCTATCTATCCTCTGGATCTCCTTCTGCAATTTCCTTTAAGATGTTGATCTCATCCATAGCTGCTTCTGCATAATTTTGTGTAGACATATCTCTGTATGATCACATTATAGAAACAAAACTCAAACCTCTCTCCAAATTTTAATTTATATTTAAACGCCCTCGATAAAAATCATGATCATTGGTAGCACTATTCAACAGAGTGATATTTAATACACAAATGAAAAAGAGAAAACAGTTTGAAATAATGCAAACCTAACAGGTCTCAGGCTTGTGCACTCAAACATAACTACATTTCATTGGTCATTCATTGCAATTAGAAACAAAACCCACTTGAGGATGCATGGTTTAAGATAAAACAACCCAAATCTAGTTACCCCAATGCAACCAAAACCTAGATTTTGAATGCGATCTGCTATTGTGACTTGATACCAAGGGTGTAAACATGCATTATCAGCATGAAAAACTATAAACCCAAATCAAAAGAAAAGTGATCTTGCTATTTTATTTTCTATGTTTACACTTGAATGAAAAAATAAATCAAAGGAAATGATCCAGCTCCACACAATGGAACGAATGGGGTTTTCATCCCACAGGAAAAAATAACAATGATGCCTAAGATATTATGAAGTAAAAAATATTCTAGAACATAATTAAAAATCCAAAAAAAATAAAAACAAAAGGGTTGATAAAATACAGATTCTTAGAGGTCCCAAGCAAACCAGATAGTAGAGAAATGACCCCATCCAAGCTTCCACTGCAGCACATATCTCCCATTCTTGAACAAATCACCCAATATAACTACATGGTATCCTCCCTTCAGATTCTATGCATTCACTTGAAGAGTCCATGTATGGATTCACTACTATAGTATTAGTGGCCATGAAATCTAATCTTAAAGACCAAATCTCGTCCCAAAAATAGGAACCCGTGTACTCTCTAGATTTTTTTTTTTTGATTTTAGAGAATCCTAGCTTGGACTAACCTTCAGGATGCATGTGGAATCAATTGTACATAGAGCCATGGCACAATATATTTGCAGAAATAAATAGCATAGCTTAGGAGAACAAGACAAAAAAAACATTGATGTTCCCATTTTTTTGCAAAACAATAGAAAGTACCTATCGGTATACTTCACCGTTTGATTTTTTCCATTTCTTATACATATTTAGTACGTCCAAAAGTGTCTTGTATACTATTTCATCATTTTGAAATAGTGAAAAAACTCACAGCCTTAAATTTTCCACAAATTTTCAAACCATCAATGTTCTAAACAGGTATTCTATACTAGTTCACCATTTCAAAACCATATTTGGCCACTTTAAATTAGTTTGTAAATAAAACATAGCTTTCAAATGTCAAAGAACTAATTTCATCCTCATTACCTTTACTGTGAAAACATATTTGATTGCGAGGATAAACTCATAATCTAAGGAAAGTATCAAGTAAATGAGATCATGTTATATGCTGCGTAAATAAATATTAACAATAATATATATAGTTTATATATATTATGAATAAAAGAATAATTTTATATATTATATATATAAGAAAATAAAGATAACTAGAAATTAAAAATAAGGATTCTATGTATTTATTATTTACTAAAATGATTAAATATATATTCAATCTTAGGGGTGGCAGGCGCGGGGGGGGTCATTCTTGATCCCAACGGAAAAACTGAACATTCCTTTGCTTGGGGGTTAGGGATCAGGACCAATAATGAAGCAGAATGGTTGGCCTTGCTCCAAGGTCTGCGTTTTCTCCAGGCCAAAAAACACCGCAAGGCCTTAATTTTTGGAGACTCCAAACATGTCATTTCCAAAATAATTAATGGTTACCCCTCGGGAGCTGTTAGATGTCGACGCCTGTATAATAAAGTCAAATCTCTTTGGCATCACTCCTATCAGCCCTTGCACATCCTTAGAATCAACAATAAAGCTGCTGATGCTATGGCTAACATCGGGGCAACCCTTTCGCAAGGAGTTTATAAACAGGATGGGGATCCTCCCTCCCACATCTATATTCCTTAATGACTCAGGCAATATACATTTGGCACACATTATTCTTTGAAACCTGGATTGTCATCATGTTAAGGGGAAGAAAGTTTTGTTTTTTGCCTAAAACTATGGTCTCACTCCTAAGCCTAAGGTGGAGAAGGTCGTGCGCTTGGGGTTTCGGATCCCCTCTTCACCCTCCCCTCTCATCGAACCCCCTCATCCCATGCATTAACGCCACCCTGCAGCTGCTGTCCTTCACCGGCTGCACGCTTTTAATCATCCCTCCTCCTCTCAATGCCGCGTGTATCCCTCCTCGAACCTCCCTTCAACTGGTCACGTCCGCCTTAATGCTTACCAGCCTTTGGAGCCTTCGCATTCATCTCTCGCATGTTTGGGCTTTTCTTTATCCCGGTCCTTCCTCCATCCTCGAATTCAGAATGTCGATCCGGAACCCCTCCTCTGCAACCTCTGGCATTTTTGAAATACAAAGAATTCTGGGACAGGTGGTTCTGGGCGTTAGTGAAGGGTGGCTTCAGGGCCTCCCTTGGAAGGTCCTCCCATTATCGCGTTTGTTGGTGAAAGATTGGCTCGTCTTGGCAGTATTGTCCTCTGGCGCAGGTTTCAGTCAGCCAGAAGTTCGGGTTGCTGAGCAAAGGGATCCAGAAAGTGTTTGGGTTTTGGAATCCGGGCAGAACAGGGTGTTGGGCGTCGTGGGATCTTCGGGTCTCTTTCAGGCAGGTAATCACTCACTGTCTTATGAGTTAGAGGTGCTCAATTCTCTCTTTTCTGCACCCAAGAATCTTCGAAGAATTACAGGCAACTCTGTCAACGTGCCTATCAATTTGTTTGCTGGTCTATCCATCTCGCCTGGGGTTAAAGGTATGGCTCACGGAGGCGATTGGATGGACATTAAGAAGAACCTCCGCCGGCTTTATGAGCTTCTAGCCATTAACGTTGTGGACACCAAAGAAATGAGTGAGGAGATAAAAAGGATGGCTGAGACAGTAAGCTACACCTCCCAGCAAGTGAGCAACAATGACGCCCGCATTGACGATAATGAGAGCAGCCTCCAGGTAATGCATGGGAAAATGGACAGAATTCAAGAGGATCTGCAGAGATTCATTGAAATGCACCAGTCCAGCCGGGTGAATGGTGAAATCAATGGCGAAGTTGCTGAAGCGGCCCTCCCCATGGAAGAGGAGTCAGTAGTCCAGCCGAGAAACAATAGGAATATGTAGTTTTCTGTTTCCTTTAAGTTATGTTAAATGTTTTTTTGCCTCCTTATCTGTTTTCAGTTCGTAAGGGTTTACCCCTTTAGCAGTTTTAAAAGTTTTGAATAGTCAGTTTGCAGGGTATTTTGGACAATCCCATGGCTGGTTTTCTTTGACAGCCTTTTTGATGTATATTCTCTGATGAAACTACTATCTCTGTAACGCATGGCTGTGCGCAGCCCCCTTTTATATATTTATGTTCATAGTTTCTGTTAAAAAAATATATATATATATATTCAATCTTAAAAGTCAAATTAGGAACTAGTTAAAAGCTCATAAGTTAGACAAAATAATTATTAAATCCGCATATATCAATTAAAGATTATTTTTCAAGAAAATAATGGATTCTTGATCTAACTGAAGTTTTAAAACAACTTCCCTTTCCTAAAGACTGTCTATAAATACCTAATCCAAGAGAAGTCTTAGGGATATTATGAGTGTTGATCAGTAGTCCTAATAATTTTTGGAGAGAATTCAGAAAGCAAAGCAATCTCAATACAAAGCCCGATAATCCAAATAAGAGAAGCCTCACCCTAAGGAGCTCTAAACTACATGCATGTTGGAGCCAGCTCAAGGGGATCCATATTAGAACCAGGAACAGTTCCAGGCCATGGTTGGAAGGAACGTGGTAGTTCCAAAGTTATCCAATTAACAGACCTAAGGTCAAAGATAACTAGTTTTTATTAATTCTATGTCTTTAAGTGTGAAGGGCTTTTAGCCATTAACAAGATGAATAGTTGTAGGTATGAAGTTTCTAGCCTTTCAGGTTTATTAATCATATTGTATATGTTTTACTTATAATTATTATGCTCTGGATTAAATATCTGCAAATTTTACTTTCCAGATTGAATACATGATTCAGATTGTTTCATTTGTTTAAATTGAAACTCGGCCTTTAAATTCTTAGTCAGGTTTTAAGGTTAAATTTCTCTTAGCATTATATTTAAACAATTTTTATAATATTTATTTCAAAAGTTTAAATCTAGATATAAACCCTAGTTTCTACATAAAAATAATCACCGCATCTCTCTCAACATGTTTAATGAAACTAAAACCCTAAGTATATTTTCATAAAAGAACTTGCACAAGTCCATGACATTATTATAAATTAAACCATATTTTAAACAAGATTAAACTAAATGAACCTCATGATAAACAAACACATTTCATTTCCTTAGATTGATCACTATTTAAACTATGTTCCAACATTAAAATACTTATTAAATGACAAAATTACAAACGTATTTATAAACATTCAGTCCAAGGATCGAATCCCTTTTAATCCAAACTAAAAAATATAAATTAAACGAAGTTCTAGCACATTTCATTTTCTAGTGAAACACGGACCTAGATTTCAAATATCCTATCTACGTAAGAATCGTAAACTATTAAAATAATCAAGCATAACATTATAAATACGCTACAAAAAAATCTATGGACGATTATCAAGATATCGAGTTACCATAAAATGCTTGCATGAAGGCTAAGAGCCTATCCACGATTTCAAGTTATACTATTAAATTCCAACAGTTATAAATATTATATACACCTTCCCAGCAATTGAATCCTGTTAAGGATTGGCTGTCGTTCATTTCCTTTTCCAAACAAATTCTATCTATAAAACCAATTTAGCATAGTAACAAAACATCCCAATAGATAAACCAAACACACAAGCTACATTATTTACGCAGTACCTAGGCCAAGGCATTATGGCTTCCCATGAAACAACAAATGTATCTCTGGAGAGAGCTAATATCTTCCATTTCAAACCATATTATTCCATAGACATAACATCTCCATTATAAATTGACAAATCAACCAAACCAAATTTCCATAGTTCTTATCGAATATTGAATCAATGACATCATAAGTGCCATTGGAGAGCAATTGCACTGTTAGCAATTATAAATGCATCCACTCAAATTTACATAGCCATAATAAAAAAAAAAACACAGTAAGGTTTATTTAAACCCAAAAAACCATTAAAGAGCTAATGGTAAAACCAAAAGCATAGATTTCAATCTCTATTAAAGTTTAACATCACATATTTACATTATAGATCCATACAAGTGACGTTTACATAGTCTCATCGAAAATTCCCAAACGATTTGAAAGAACCCCAAAAGCCAAACCAATAGCGAATAGCTTAAGCACTACAACCAACATTTCCGAGACCCAGAATCAAAACAATGTAACAGCAAAGAAGGTTAAACATTAGGTACATTCCCTTGCTATAGGTGGTCTTACCTAGACTGTTGCATATTCAACCCAATATATTCCCTTTAAAGTAGATTACCCATGCTACCTAAACCTGCAATGAACGAAACCAAATAAAATATTAGAAGTATGAAGAAAATTGTAAATCCAAGCAAAGGTTAAAGAGTGAAACCATACTGAGCATTGGCTCACCTGTCAAACATTTCCATGGACATCACTGTAATATATGCATGGTATGCACAACTCCCATATGTATCATGAAACATCCCTCTAAAACCAAACAAAGAAACAAACAAATGGCCATCGAACCCTAGTGCAATGAATAAGGAATGAAGCATGCACAACATGAGGAGAATTCAATGTGCCAACCTATCTTCCACCTTCATCAAATTAAAACCCACAAGCCTATAGTTTATCTTCAAACTAATTTGATCCAATTCGTTAAACCCTCCCATAAGTTACAAATTTTATATGCTATAGTTTTAATTGCATAGGTATGCAATAGCATAAACCCTCCATGAGAGGATAAAGTTTAAAAGAATTTCAGCAAAAATTTTAAACCCTCTTTCCCATAGTTCAAACATGCATATAGTATTAAACTACCTTCACCATGGATTATAAATCATGTGTTCTTACATTAGGCATAGGACCCTTGGATCCCTTATTTTGGCATAGGATTAGCAATTTTTAGGTTTAGATAGATGTAGATGCTAGGAATATGTTCCATCTCAATCACAAGACTAAGTTCATAGGAGAAGTCACTTGCAAAAAAATAGGTACACATGCATTAGTTCATAATGAACTAAGTAAACCTCATAGCATAGGAACCTTAACTTTCTGAGTGAGTCAATAAGGATTACAAACCCTGCCACTCCACCCCTTGACATACACAAGTAAGTAAGCCTCTTTGTTATAAACAAATAAATAACTAAATAAACATAATATGAAAGTAATACATAAACAAAATAAGGATCGACAACGCCAATAAATAAGATAGAATTGTAAGTAAACTACAAGTGTATCAATGTATAGAATAGTGACATGTAAACCTCATCATTATACAGGAAAAAAAAAACATAACTTAGGCTTAGTTCTTATCGAAGGTTTTATTCCATAGTAATAATAAGATGTCCTTACGATCTTAACAGTTTTATTAGTCTACAATTTTTTATTTTTTTATGAATTTTAGCGACATTACAAGCGGTATAACATCCCAAATTCAAACTCTAGGAGACCTAATGGGCTCTACTGAACATTCGTTTCAAAAATAGACATTTCAAAAATGTATTTGAAATTTTTTTAACAAATATAAAATTATTTGTTACTAAATGTTTTAACTATGGGATTAAGGAACAAAATAGATCATGAATACAGAAGAAGACAACAACCGATAAGTAAATATGAATTCCCAAACATAGGAAGAAGAACTGGTGGTAGAATTAAATTCCTATCTAATCAAGACCATACATAGTCTCCAATCAGAGTTGCAAAGCTTCAAATATGACAATATGAATGAAAGAAAGGAGAAGAAAGCAATCAATGAATATTTACTTCAAAACATGATGGGAGGAAACTCTTATGGATAGCCTACCCATTCCACCAATAGATCTAAATAAATTTATCATCGCAAAACGACCAATGGCCCAAAGGAAAAGGGATTTTCACAGTCTTTCTAGTGATCATTCACTTTTTCCTTATAGAAAGAGGAAAAAAAATGATAACAACCTCCAACGAGAATTTCGAAAAATAAAATCCACAACTTGTGAAGAGAGATGAATACCGAGAAGAAGGATGCATAATGTATTCTAGGTATGAGAAAATACTTTCGATTACACAACTACTCTAGTGAAATGAAATCCTGGCTAGCCATTGTTGATGTAATTGTAACTTCAAAATCTATTCGTCCATATATCTTATGTATTGTACCCCGATGTTTATTTCGGGATGTGTCTATAATGTACTTGATTCATGTCATTCCTTGATGTTCCTATAGGGAGGTTCTATAATGTAAACAAGTCATGTCAAGTCATTGCGGGTAACCCTCCTATTGGTCAAGGGTTAAAGTCCCCACAGTTTTGGGGCACTAGGGTTATTAGACTCTCCTGGAGAAGTCGTCCCTAGTAGGGTTTTGTCAAGTCAGGAATTAGTATAAAGAGAGAGTGATCCTCTCTATTTATCACACACTCACTCACACTCAGTTGTAGCGCATAGCTGAGGAAGAAGAAGACACTGGGGCTAGGAAGAAAGAGGCTACTGCTGTCGGGATATCATCTTACTATTTTTGGGTTTTACTTTTGGTGATGATTCTATCTCTGAGTAAGTTGCGGGGTTTTCTCCATTTATGGTTTCCTCGAGGAAAAATACTATGTTAATTGTCTCTTGTGTTTGATTGTTGTGCTTGTTATTCTCTTAGTTAAAAGATCCTAATATGATGCTAGCTTAATGTTAAAAATATAACATGGTATCAGAGCTAACCTGAGAAGAAGACACTATGCAGCTGTGGGAACTAGGGCTTCCTACTTTGTGTATCTCTCTCCATATATTTTCAGCAAAAGAAGGATGGAATAACTCTCCTCCCTAGGGAGAATCTTTATGTTGTAGCAGAATCCAATTCTGATCTTTTTCAGTTTTGGACCCGACATTGCTAATGAAAATTGGGGGTTTCCAGATAAGTGGAATTTTTCAGTGATCCTAGGCCTGGATTGATCTCCTCCTCAAAATCAAAGTTTAAAGATCAATAGCAAATCATTTGGTTGGATAGAACTCTAGAAACGCCAAATCCTAATCTGCTCCTGAACCAACACTACAGAATTTCAGCTCCAAATCCAGATCTGACATCTTAACATGGTAAGATCTAAATATTTTTTATTTCCATTTGAGGTTATCAATTAAGATGTCTCATCATACCAAGCTTGAGGGAGCTGATAACTTCCAAGACTAGAAGTATAGGATCTCCCTCGTCCTGGAAGAAAATGAGTTGGACTCCTATATCAATGAGGAGGTTCCAGTTCCAGAGGGAGATGAGGCTAAGGCCTTACTCAAGAAGAAGTTGGTTATGGAAAAGAGGATTATTGCTGATTTAATCAAGGATCACCTCATACCACAGGTGTCCTCCCTAAAGAATCCTAAATCTATGTTTGATTCCCTAACCAAATTGTTGAAGGAAAGAACATAAACTAGAAGATGACTATGAGAAACCAATTGAAGAATGTAAAGATCTAGAATTCAGAGACCATCCAGTCTTACTTTACAAGGGTCTCTGAGATCAAGGAACAGTTGGAAGAAGTAGATGAAGAAGTGGAAAATGCAAAGATTGTAATGACCACGTTAAATGGTCTCCCTAGATCATGGGACTCCTTTATTCAAGGAATTTGTGCCAGAAAGAAGTTAGTCAAGTTCAACAAACTTTGGGAAGAATGCTCACAAGAAGAAGCTCGGATAGAAGCTTGAGAAGAAAAGATGGGAAGTGAAGATCAAGCTCTCATTGTTCAATCCAAGAAACCCAGAAGGGACCGTCATCATCATCATTGTAAAGGTAAGCAATCTTTCTACACGAAATCTCAACTCAGATGTTATACTTGTGATGAGATAGGGCACTTTTCCAAAGATTGTCCTAGAAACAAAAGAAGCTCTCACAAGAAGAAAAACAACAAGATAAAACATCATGCTCATGCTACAGAAGATGATGAACCTTCTTCAAAGAGAAATAGAAAGAAATTGATTATTCTTCAAGTGATGAATAATATGTTTTTATTTCCGCTCTCACGAGAAACATCACACATGGAAGCAATGATTGGCTTACAGACAGTGGGGCTTCAAAGAGTCTTTTGTGAGACTATCAGAACATGAATCACCTCACAAGGTGGAACTTGGAGATGACTACCAGTATCCAATAAAAGGTAGTGGGGAATACTCCTATAAACTAGACTATGGAAAGTCTATGACAATGAAGGAAGTGTTGTTTGTACCAGGACTAAAGAAGAGCCTTCTCTCCATATCTGCATTAGAAGCAAAAGGCATGGGGGTTGCATTTATAGATGGCCAAGTTATCATGTGGCCAAAGGGAAAGACTATTAATGACACAGTAGTGATTGGGGAACAAGAAGGAGGTCTATAAATATTGAATGGCCATCCAGAACAAGCCTTGGTCCATGACACAATAGAGCCAAATGAAATTTAGCATAGAAGGCTTACACATGTGCATTATAGAGCATTACCACTTGCAAGAAAAGCTATTGAAGGTCTTCCAGAAATTGAAGGAAAACATGATGGAGTCTGCAAAGGATGTGCAAAAGGAAAGAATACAAAGAAGACATTTCCAAGTAGTGAGAGCAAGGAAAAAGGAATCTTGGAAATCATCCACTATGATGTATGCAGACCAA
Source organism: Pseudotsuga menziesii (assembly GCA_001517045.1). Lineage (NCBI taxonomy): Eukaryota > Viridiplantae > Streptophyta > Pinopsida > Pinales > Pinaceae > Pseudotsuga > Pseudotsuga menziesii. Next base: position 128,779 of record LPNX010869631.1, on the reverse strand, counting down.
TGTCATCAATCTCACTAAGCGAGTATGTATAATATGTTTCTTTCATTGATGAATTTTCTTGGAATACATGTATTTACTTCATGAAAAACAAAGATGAAGTTTTCAGCAAGTTCAAGGAATTCAAAGCCTTGATCGAGAACCACATTGAAAAGAAGATCAAGACCTTTCGATCAGATAATGGTGGAGAATTCACTTCAAATGAATTCAAAGAGTTATGCAAATACTCAGGGATTAAGAGGGAGTTGTCCACTCCATATAATCCACAACAAAATGGGATTGCATAAAGGAAGAACAAAAATATCATCGAAGCTGCAAGAGCTATGCTTCATAATCAAGATCTTCCCATGCATTTATGGGCATAAGCTACCAGAATAGTGGTGTGTGTACAGAACCGTACTCCACATAGAGTACTTGAGAATAAGGCACCTGAAGAAGTCTTTTCTGGAAAGAAACTAGAAGTCGACCATCTCAGAATATTTAGCTGTCAAGTGTACATACACATTCCAAAAGAGAAGAGAACAAAATTAGGTCCTTCAGGAAAGAAAGGTATATTTGAGGGATACTCTGAAAGCTCGAAGGCTTACAGAATATACTTCCAAGGATTCAAAAATATTGACATTAGCAGGGATGTGATATTTGATGAAGACTCAACTTACAAAAAATCCAGAAAGATACCTGTTGAAGAACCTGAAGAAGCAGAAGCACCCAGAATTCATGATACAACCATGAATGAATAAACTCAAGAAGAAGATCAAGAATTTGAAGAACCTTAAGAACCTGTAAATCCACCTCATGAGAAGAATCCTCATAAGAGGAAACTTGCTTGGGTATGAGAAGCTATCCAAGGTGCGGAAAGATATGGGGATGTAGAAGAGAATCACAGAGAAAGAAAGAGGACCAGATCATGCTCTGGGTATGTAGAATTATTATGTGATTTCATCGATAAAGAACCTTCCAATTATGAAGAAGCAGAAGAACGAAAAGAATGGAAGGATTCTATGATCGAAGAGTATCAATCGATCATGAAGAATGATGTTTGGGATGTTGTCCCAAGACTAGAAGGGAAGTCGGTTGTAACTTCCAAATGGATCTACAAGATCAAGCATGTTGCAGATGGTAGCATAGAAAAATATAAGGCAAGATTTGTTGCTCGTGGCTTCTCTAAGAAAGAAGGAATAGATTATGAAGAAATGTTTGCACCTGTAGCCAGATACACTTCCATCATATCAGTACTTTCTCTGGCTATAGTAATGAAATGTAATATACACCATATGGATGTCAAGACTACCACTCGGTTTTGAGACAAATGACAGGGATTCTCATGTGTGTAGATTGAAGAAATTCCTATACGGTTTGAAACGGGAACCTAGGACATGGTATAGCAGAATTGATAGCTTTCTATCCAGTTTCGACTTTGCCAAGAGTAAAGCAGATTTTAACTTTTACTACAAGGATGAATATGGAAACCCAGTGATATTCCTACTGTATGTAGATGATATATTCGTTACAGGTATGAATGGGTTGATTGCTGATACAAAGAGGAAGCTTGCTTCCGAGTTCGAAATAAAGGACTTGGGTATGATGCATTATTTTCTAGGCATGGAGGTGTGGTAGAATGCAGATGGAATTTCCCTAGGACAAGGGAAATAAACGATAGATATCTTGAAGAGATTCGGGATGATGGACTGCAAGGCCATGACCACACCTATGGCATCGAACCTGAATCTATTGATTGATGCTTCATCAGAAGCGGTTGATGCTATGATGTATCATCAGATGATTGGGTCCTTCATGTACCTGACGAACATAAGACAAGATATTTTCTTTGTTGTGAACACCTTGAGCCAGTTCCTGACAGATCTGAGACATGTTCACTTGATTGCTGCAAAGCATATTCTGAGGTACCTTAAGGGTACAGTTGACTATGGGCTCAAGTATGAGGTGAATCATAATATTAACCTAGAGGGTTATGTTGATTCAGATTGGGCAAGCAGTGCCATCGATAGGAAGAGCAATTCATGGTGTTGCTTCAGTATGGGATCAGGTGTGATCTCTTGGTTTAGCAGGAAGCAATCCTGTGTGACACTGAGTACAACTAAAGCACAATATGTCGCATCTTGTTCAACTAGTTGTGAGGCAGTATGGCTCAGGAAGCTACTGACTGATTTATTTGATCTCCAGTTGAATGCTACTTGTATATATTGTGACAACTAGAGTTGTGTGAAGTTGTCGAAGAACCTAGTGTTCTATGACAAGTCGAAGCATATCGAGATCAAGTATCACTATATCAAGGATATGGCGCATAGGGGAGCAATGAAGCTCTAGTATGTTGTGACAAACGAACAGATAGATGATGTGTTGATGAAGCCATTGGCCAGAGTGAAGTTTAAGTACTTCAGGGAGAAGCTTGGTGTTCTCCAGATCGAGGTTCCCTCCAAAGGGAAGCGATGAGTCCGTGAGCCATTCTGACGAGTAGGTCAGATGTAAGGGCTAATCCATTCTATCATGGTGAGAGGATTGGTTCGTTCCATGTCAAATATGAGTGCTGAGCCATTCTAATGTGATTTTAGGATTGGTTCCTACATTATTAAGTATAAGGGATATCTCCATTCTTGGAATGGAGGTGCCTGGTCAGTTACCAGGAATACTCGATCTAGGACTAAGGTCCTTTCTTATACGAATGTAATATGTAGTCTTACATGATCAGATGTGAGTGCATGGACATTTTGATGTGATTGAGGGATTGGTTCCCACTTGATTAGATATAAGGGCTAATGCCATTCTATGGGAGAATGGAGGTACCTGGTCAGTTACCAGGAAAGCTCAGTCTAGGACTGAGGACCATTCTAACGTGACTGTAAGATGTAGTATTACATGATTAGATGTGAGTGCATGGCCATTCTAATGAGTAGGTCAGATAAAAGTGTTGGGCCATTCTGACGAGTAGGTTAGATATAAATGCTGGGACATTCTAACGAGTAGGTCAGATTTAAGTGTTGGTCCATTCTGATGAGTAGGTAAGATATAGGCGCTGGGCCATTTTAACGAGTAGGTCAGATGTAAGGGCTGGGTCATTTTGACATGGTGAGAGGATGAGGTTCCCTCCATGGTTAGATGTAAGGGCTGGGCCATTCTGACATCGTGAGGGGATTAAGTTCCTCTCATGTTCAGATGTGAGTGTTGGGTGTGCCTTTTTGACGATTCAAGGTCAAATGTAAGTGTTGAACAGGCCATTATGACTTAGGGTCGGATATTAGTGCTAAGGAAGACATACATGGAGGCTAGGCCTACACCCAACATGAAAAAGGGTTGGCTCTATAGAACTTCCTGTGACGAGAAGAGTCATGAGATAGAACTCGTGATGATGATTCAACAATTATGATCTAGATCAAGTGATGATCTAGATCCAATGATGATCCAGATCTAGTGATGATCCAGATCCAGATGAAGATGACTTGCAGATGAAGATGAATTGAAGATGATGAGGAATCGATGATGATCCAGATGATACATAAAAGAAGACTTGTGCTGATAAATTGTGTTGAGAGAATACCTTCCTAGTTAAGAGGGAGTGTTGATGAAATTGTAACTTTAGAATGTATTCACTTATGTATCTTATGTATTGTACCCCGATGTTTATTCTGGGATGTGTCTGTAATGTACTTGAGTCATTTCATGCCCCGATGTTCCTATAGGGAGTTTCTATAATGTAAACAAGTCATGTCAAGTCATTATGGGTAACCCTCCTATTTGTTAATAGTTAAAATCCCCGCAGTTCCGGGGCACTAGGGTTGTTAGAATCACCTAGTGAAGTCATCCCTAGTAGGGTTTTTTCAAGTCAGGAATTAGTATAAATAGAGAGCTAGCCTCTCTATTTATCACACACCCACTCACACTCAGTTGTAGTGCATAGCTGAGGAAGAAGAAGACACTAGGGCTAGGAAGAAAAAGGTTACTACTGTCGGGAGATCATCTTACTGTTTTGGGGTTTTAATTTTGGTGCTAATTCTACCTCTAAGGAAGCTGCATGGTTTTCTCCATTTATGGTTTCCCTGAGGAAAAACACTGTGTTCATTGTCTCTTGTGTTTGATTGCTATGCTTTTTATTCCCTCAGTTAAAAGATCCTAATATTATACTAGCTTAATGTTAAAAATCTAACACAAAGTAGTGAAGAACTTTAGCATAGGTAACATGTCATTGTTTAGTTATCGTAACTAGTTTGTTCTCACCTAACAAACCTGAAAAAAATAAAGAAGAGTTGCATGAGTTCAGCATGAACTAAGTAAAACCTGTAATGCCAAGTAAAACTAGTTACCTCTCCAAGTAATCCTATAACATATACAAGTCCTGCCACTCCACCCCTTGACAATTACAAGTTAAGTCAGGACTTCCATAAACTAGTAAGAAAAACTTATAACGAGTAAGATATAAACTGAACACACATACACGTAAATACATGATAAGAAGTAATCAATGAACAACGTAACCATCTAAACCAGAACAAGTAACTCAGATACATTACAAATTTACACTAATAATCACATCGAGAAAAGCATCTAGAAATGGTAAGAACAACTTACGACATTTCAGTTCTGCGAACAAAGTTTGACACATTCCGCAAAAGATAAGTTAATGTCTAGTTCAGGAAGTAATTAACTAGCCTAATAATTTTTATTTTTTTTCAAATTTTGGGGACATTACAGGATAAAGATGATGTTTGTGAAAAACGGAATAATTACCATGCAACCTAATACCATGGAAGTGCAAACCACACGCTAATGAGCAATGTTATTAAAATGTGGGGAAGTAGATAAAACAAGAATGAATCTAGAATAAAAAAGGCTCTATAGGGAGGAGTGATATGAAAGAAGAGTCAAGATGAGATTGTTGTCCAGAAAAGAAAAGAGAGGATATTTGTTGAAGGGGGGAGGTAGTTCTGATAGGAGAGGTAATAATAATGTAAGAGAATAAATTGTACCAAAGAGGTGTTTAGTAGGATTGGAGGTGCCAGACGGGTGCATAGAACATGTGCAGGGAGTATGCACAGAAGAAGAGAGATATCAAAAGAGGCATGGGATTTAAGATACTAGCACCTTTGAAGAGGTTAGTAAGACCAAAACTTGATGACAAATCAAAACAGAAAATGCATAGGACTTGGAAGAAGTAGAAGTGTAATTGAATGGAGACACTTTGCTAGTTTTCCTAGAGACCAATGGTTAGAAATAACTTCTCCTAGATTTAGCACTATATCGAAAAATATATCTAGATGAAACCTTGTTTTTATCTCGACCCCTTGGCTCTCCTTAGTTGATATAGAAGTAAACCTATTAAGCAATATTGAGATAGAAGTCATTCTTCAAGTTGAAAGAGAAGCAACATCAGAAGGAGTAGAAATAATTCCTCCTCAAGAAACCCATAATCTATAGGGGAAAATTAAAATAACGAACCAACCATTTCATTCAAGAAGAGGTAGTTCACTAATGAAAAACAAAATGGTGAGAACCTATGATTCAACTTTGAGATTACTTATATTGCATGGAAAATGAAGAATGATGTTGGCGAAGATTATTTTACATGCAAATCCATTTGATTAGCAAAATAGCTTAATGATGAAGTTGTGAAGATAAGACAGTTAGAAGTACCTTTCAGAGATTGGTCTCTAACTTGGTACATGAAGTATAAGATGAAACTAACCCCAATATAGGAAAAGAGCGATAACAATTATAGAGAAGTATTTATTGAAGTAATTACAGAAACTAAAGTTAGAATCATAGTGCATAACTGAGATAAAATAGATTAAGTAGAGGATTGGTGAGGTCTTATGGGACTACCATTAGCAGTTGAATATTTTCCTGGACTCGCTAAGTTTTTAGATTTAGGACATAAAACATCATGAATGGTTCATCATGGGCCTATTATTACATAATAGGGTTCCACATACCTACCAGAATGTGGGAACATAGTTAGAGGCTATAGATATCTCCATGTGATTGGAAGCCACTCCAGGTGGAGAATATATAACAGGGATGACATAGGTTCAGTCACAACTTGTTGTGTATAATGCAAAACTATATCAACTATCAATGAGGAAGGAGTTATGATGAAATGTGTGGTTTACTTTATGCATGGAAGAGGGTCACCACAATAATGAGTTCCCTACCCTAGGAAATTACACAAAAATTGATGTACCTAACCCTTTACCATCTAGGACCAAGGAATAATGGTGTGGAATATACAAGACATGGGGTCACTCACCTCCATAATTACCAACCCTAAAAAATTATCAATGTACTACATATACCCCTTTCTACAAGTTTTGGGCCCTCAGTCCCAGACTGACTGTGGGATGTGTTCTCACATGATCAGATATGAGTGTTGGGCCATTCTAACGAGTAGGTCAGATATAAGTGTTGGGCCATTCTAATGAGTAGGTCAGATGTAAGGGCTGGGTCATTTTGACATGGTGAGAGGATGAGGTTCCTTCCATGGTAAGATATAAGGCCTGGCCCATTCTGACATGGTGAGGGGATTAAGTTCCTCTCATGGTCAGATGTGAGTGCTGGGCGTGCCTTTCTGATGAGTGAAGGTTAGATGCAAGTATTGGATGGTTCATTCTAACTTAGGGTCAGATATAAGTGCTGAGGAAGACCTACATGGAGGCTAGGCCTACAACCAGCATGAAAAAGGGCTAGCTCTATAGAAATTCCCGTGACGAGAAGAATCATGAGATAGCACACATGATGATCCAGTGATGATGATTTAGTAGTGATGATCCAAATCAAGTGATGATCGAGATCAAGTGATGATCCAGATCCATATGAATATGACTTGGAAATGAAGATGACTTGCAAATGAATATGACTTGCAGATGAAGATGACTTGAAGATGACGAGGACTCAAGGATGATCCAGATGATATAGAGAAGAACACCTATGATGATAAATTGTGTCGAGAGAACACCTTCCTAGTTAAGAGGGAGTGTTGATGTAATTGTAACTTCAAAATGTATTCATCCATATATCTTATGTATTGTACCTCGATGTTTATTTCGGGATGTGTCTATAATGTACTTGAGTCATGTCATGCCCCGATGTTCCTATTGAGAGGTTTTATAATGTAAACAATTCATGTCAATTCATTGTGGGTATCCCTCCTATTGGTCAAGGGTTAAATTCCCTGCAGTTCTGTGGCACTAGGGTTATTAGACTCTCCTAGAGAAGTCGGCCCTAGTAGGATTTTCTCAAGTCAGAAATTAGTATAAATAGAGAGTGAGCCTCTCTATTTATCACACACTCACTCACACTCAGTTGTAGCGCATAGTTGAGGAAGAAGAAGACACTCAGGCTAGGAAGAAAGAGGTCACTATTTTCGAGAGATCATCTTACAGTTTTGGGGTTTTACTTTTGGTGTTGATTCTATCTCTGAGGAATTGCGCGGTTTTCTCGATTTATGGGTTCCCCGAGGAAAAAAATTATGTTCATTATCTCTTGTGTTTGATTGTTGTGCTTGTTATTCTCTCACCTAAAATATCCTAATATGATGCTAGCTTAATATTAAAAATATAACATCCATTTATAATTTAAATGGAAAAGTAGCTAGATGGTGGAGAGACCTAAAGCATACCAAAAAGGATGAAGTAAAAGAAATCAGATGGAGTAATTTTTGTAGAATATTTTGAGAGAAATATTTGTCTGAAGGATTCTTTGACAAGAAAGTGAAAGAATTTCACGGGTTAAGGATGGGCTCCATGAACATGGAGGCCTTTATCAACAGGATATTGGATTTGTTACATTATGTGCCTTACATAAAGGAAAAAAAGGTGAAGATACAACAGTTTTCGAGATGTCTTCCTCCCAATTTTTGAGAGAAAATTGAGTTTGACATGCCCAAAACTTTGGAAACTACCTTAAATAAAGCTAGGATTTGTTATGAGCATGGAAATATTAGGCAGGAAAACATAAGTGTAAGTCCAAACAGGTCTAGGACCTTCTTAGACAACTGCAAACCTAATTTTGAACCACCATTTTACAGAAAACAGAACAACAATTTTCCAGCGAATAGAAACTTCAATAAGATGGGTGCAAAGCCAAATGTTCCTATACCAAATACTAACTGACCAGTAGTAAACGGAGGATCCAAGGCTACCCCGCTACAGGTTAGATGTTGGAAATTCCAAGGATCCCATTAGGCTAGAGATTGTCCAAAATATATTGGTTGAGTCTTACACAATCTACAGGAAGACCCAATGGTAGAGGACATGTCTAGCACATTGAGGATCTATGTAGCACTTAATGGCCGACAGGCATACCATCAGGCCACTATAGTCAAAATAGAAGGTAAGGTTTCAAAAACTTCTATTTTGGTTTTGATTGATCCCAGTGCTTTTTGAAGTTATGTATCACCCAAGATTGTCGAAACCTGTAAACTAGACAAACTAAAACATGAGAAACCATGGCTGGTACAATTATCCACTGGTACATAAAGAAAGGTTTCAAAACTAGTGAGAGACTATGAGGTAAAATTGAACGGTTTTATAGCTAAGATAGATTTGAATATCCTATCCTTAGGATCATACAATGTACTTATCAACATGGAATGGTTGGAACATCACCATGTCATGCTCGATTTTCTAAACAAGTCAATATTGTGCATGGATAGCAAAGGGAATTAGAAAACATTTCAAGGAATAGCAAAGAATGTTTCTGTTACATAAATATCTTCCTTACAAGTGAATAAGTTTATAAGGAAGGGATGCAAAATGTTTGCAGTAACATCCAGGATGTATAATCTTAGAGAGAACAACACATCGAGGACTTTCTAGCTCTGTAACATCATCGACCCTCCAACCGGGGAAGAGGACGCTACTATATGTCAAATCATCTGGGCATCTAGCCCCATGAACATGAACATACATACATATAGTGCTAAAGCATGATACTTAAAACATAAATTTTTTTACGAAGCATAATCATTCATATACACAATGGAAGCAAAACATATAAATCAGCATTCATGCATATATAGATCAGCATTTAACATGTATATCATCATTCATCAATGGTAAATATGTAACTCAACCAGCTACGTCACTGCAACATTCCACCCAACCATAGGCCCACGTGCTCCTTAATCTCTCAGCAACGCTGCCACCCTCGAGCCGTGCATGATTCCCCAAGGAATAAGGAACTAACATGATTACATGAAGCCAAGGATAACAACACCACTAGGGTACATAATTCAACCAAGGCAATGCAGTTGGGTTTATCAGGCAAACAATAGATTAGCCAAGTCAACAAAGTTGGGTTTATTATGCCATCCGGGAGTTGCGAAAGGCTATATGCTAAGCTGGTGAGCCCATTGAAGAGCTACAGACACCAACAATAGAACCAACCTACCTTCTAGAACACCCACACACACCCAACACAAGGAATCATCCCTTTCTCTGCAACGGAGTCCCTGAAACCTTGATCTCCCTTCCAGTTCTATTCAAGTGTTGTGGAGAAGAAATCCATCTCACTAGCTTTGTCTATGTGGTTCTCAATCCACCAGGTTTATCAAGCACCTTAGGCCCTCATTCACGACCCCAATGTAGTCCAAGGAAAATACCACTACATGCAAGCAACCAAGAAGCTATTCAAGCCTTTACAAGGGGAAAATATAGTTGACAAGAACGTAGGAACTCACAGCAGTCCTTCAAGCGATACCACCACAAAAGGGGAAAAAAACACAGCCAAACAAATCATGGCAAATGACAGCCCACGATCAACCCTGAACCCAGAGCACACAAATATCACTACAGTCGCTGGGAAAACTTACACAGACCAAGAGTGGAAAATACCAGACTTCCAAACTCTGCATGAGAGACAAAACACAACCCATAAAAGTATGGATGCAATTACAGACACAATTTCAATGATGGGAAGAATAGAACATTAAGAAATCTACCAATGGTGGAAAAAGACACACGCTTTGTGTGATTAGAGGAGAGAAAACAGTCCACCAGCCCTCAAATTCGTGAGGCAGAAGAGAACCAACATCCCCGCAGACCAACAATATGTGCAGAAAAAGGGAAGGTGAACCCCCAACAATCGGAATGTGGAACCTTTAACTCAGTCCGCGTGAAGAAAATGAACATCCACGATCGGGGTAATGGACAGGACAACATACACATCATGGAGAGAGAGTGAGTGGGCATGGGCGTTGTGGTGGTTTTCCTACCAGCCAATCACTATCCCAACTAACAATGGAAATACTTAAGGGTGGTGGTGACACATGGCTTTCCCCCATGACTCAATGTTCAGCATTTCCCTTCCTTATCCTTTGGAATCATTCCCCTTCTCAATTTAGTTGCCGCGAACATAGTTGTTTGGGTTACTTAATTAAAATGCATGTTTACATGATGCCACAATTAAATATACGCCGTATGTCTCGATATACCATCGGTGACCATTCCCAAAACAGAAACACAACATAACCAAATCGATGGTGGGGCCTTGGCCTTTAGCTCCGTACCAAGATTATTTACAATATGTGTATCATGTTTTTTTAGTGCAAGCGGGGTTAAAATCGGGGTATTACATTCGCCTCACCCTTCAATAGAAATATCCTCAGTGCTTTACAAAATTTGAACAAAATGCTACAATGGTACGGCCTTAGTGTTCCATGGAATTGAAAAAAAATAGATGTGCCAATCGCATGGCATCCTCTAGATCCCACGTAGCCTCTTCAGGTCCATAGTGCTCCCATTGCACCTTTACCTACCCTATGGATTAGTTCCATGCCATTGTGACCTTCCTGTTGAGGATGCGCATTGGCTCGATTTGGAACTCTCCCCCGGGTTCCACTTGGATGACATCCCAATTTATCACATGGTTAGGATCATGTACATATTTATTAATCAAAGAAACATGAAAAACATTATGAGCTCTAGAACTAGCAGGCAATGCAAGTCTATATGCAATTGTCCCTATTATTTCAAGCACTTCAAATGGACCACAGTATTTAGGTGACCTCTTCGCACAACTTCCAAGATTCAATGAACTTTTTTTTGCCTTCACTTTGAGGTAAACATGATCCCCAACACTAAACTCTTTGTTCATCCTATGCTTATCTACATAGCTTTTCTATCTGCCCTGTGCTATTTTCATATTTTTCCTTATCCTTACAACCTTTTGCTCCATTTCCTTGAGCAATTATGGTCCAACCACAACTCTGTTCACTGGGTTATACCAAGTCACTGGTGTCCTATACCTTCTTCCATATAAGGCTTCATATGGACTCATCCTTAAGGATGCCTGCTGTCCATTTTTGTAGGAAAACTCTACCAAGTGTAAGTAATCTTCCCACTTGGTTGGTTTTTCCATCACATACATGTGAAGCATATTTTCAAGCACCTGATTAACTCTTTCTATCTGCCCATCTGTCTGAGGATGGTAGGCAGTGCTAAAGTTTAGCTTTGTACCCAAATCTGCGAACAACCCCTTCCAGAAATTGGAAGTGAACTTGACATCTCTATCAGAAATTATTGCCTTCGGCAATCCATGCAATTTGAAAATCTCCTTCATGAAAATCCTTGCAATATCATCAATCTTGTGCGTAGACTTCACTGGTATAAAATGTGCTACTTTCATCAACTTGTCTACCACAACCATGATGGAATCATGTTGTCTCCAAGTTATCGACAATCGTGTGATAAAATTCATGGAAATAACTTCCCATTTCCATTCCAGAACTGGCAAAGGATGCAGCAAACCTGCTGTATGTTGATGCTCAGCCTTTATCTGTTGACATTTCATGCACCTTGAAATGTATTCAGACATGTCTTTTTTCATTCTTGGTCAAAAGTACTGTTTTCTAGCTGTAGCAATTGTCTTATGATATCCTATGTGACCAGAATATGGAGCTTGATGGATTTCATCCATAACAACTCTCCTCAAATATGCTACATTCGGAATGTAAATTCCACCTTTATAAGTGAGAAGTCCATCTTCTTCCAATTTATATCCCTCATACCTCTTCTCAAGACCTTGCTACTACAATTTGTCTTTTACCTGCTCATACAATTCATCTCCGGCAACATGATTTGCAATCTGCTGCCTCAAATCTAATTGGAAAATACTTAGAGATGCCACATGCATTTCTTGTACCTTACTACTAAGTGCATCAGCTACCTTGTTCTCTTTTCCCTTTATGTTCTTGATTTTGAAATCAAACTCACATAACAATTCTAGCCATCTCGCTTACCTAGAATTCAGAGTAGGCTGATCAAACAAATACTTTAGTCCATAGTGATCTATTCTAAGATCAAATATTCTACCTATCAAGTAATGTCTCCACGTCTTGAGAGCATGTACTATGGCTGCAAGCTCTAAATCATGAGTGGCATAGTTCTTATCATGCTCCTTCAGCTTTCTTGACTCATAACATACAACGTGGTTGTCCTGCATAAGGACTCCTCCAAGCCCTTGTTCGCATGCATCGGTACATACCACAAAATCTTTCTATGGGTCTACAACCTTCAATACTAGTGCACTGGTGAGAAGATTCTTCAACCGCTGGAAGCTTTCTTCACACTTTGAAGTCCATTCGAACTTTCTTCCCTTCTTCTGCAAAAAAGTGATGGCATGTGCAACCTTGGAAAATCCTTTAATGAATATCTTGTAGTATCCTACAAGTCCCATAAAATATCTTTCATCCATCACATTTATTGGAGTAGGCCAATTCATAATGGCTTCAATCTTCTCAGGGTCTACTGATATACCCTCTTCGAAGATAATGTGACAAGTACTGAATTCTATCCCTGTAGAAGTCACACTTGCTCTGCTTTGCATATAGCTGATGTTCCCTGAGCACTTGCAATGTCAATCTCAAATGCTCTTCATGCTCTTCATCATTCTTAGAATAAATAAGAATGTCATCAAGGAAAACAAGAAAAAACTTGTCCAAATACTTACTAAAGAGACTGTTCATAAGGCACATAAATGTAGCTGGTGCATTTGTGAGACCAAATGGCACCGCTACAAACTCATAATGTCCATACCTTGTCCTGAAGGTTGTCTTATGAATGTCTTCATCCTTGATTTTCACCTGATCGTAACCAGACCTTAAGACAATCTTGGAAAACACCTTTTCTCTTCTCATTTGATCAAAGAGGTCATTAATCCTAGGCAAAGGATATTTATTCTTCACAGTAACCTTGTTCAACTGTTTGTAGTCGATACATAACCTGAGTGTACTATCTTTCTTCTTTACAAACAAAATTGGTGCTCCCAAAGGAGACACACTTGGTCGGGTATACTTATTTTCCAACAACTCTTGCTATTGCATCTTCAATTCTAGCATCTCCAGTGTACTCATCCTGTAGGGTATCTTGGACACTGGTGCTTCTCTTGGCACAAGTTCAATGGTGAAATCAATGTCCCTCTTTGGAGGAAGCGCTAGAATCTCATTAGGAAAAACATCCTTGAATTCCTGTAAAACCTGATAGTCCTCAAACCTAGGAGTTTCATCTCCTGTTGGTTCCAGAATATGAGCTACATACAACTGGTAACCTTTCCTACAAAACTTCTTCAACTACATTGTTGAAACCTATCTTACTGAAATTACCTTAGGAATACCTTTCACAAACACTGGGTTTCCTTCCTCATCCATGCATCCAAAAGTCTTTTTATAATAGTCAAGCTTCACTCGGTGAGCTTCTAGCCAATCCATTCCAATGAGAACATCATAGGAACCAAGCGGGAGAACATTTAGATCTACACAAGTGTTCAATCCATTCATAACCAATGGACATTTCTCTATCACTTCACTAACGTTTCTCTTAGTTCTGGTGGCTAGCTAAACTAACCAAGATTTCCTATGCTTTACATTCTTGAAAGCACAAATCTCCACTACTATAGGAGTAATGTAACTATGAGTAGAACCAGGGTCAAGCAAAATAGAAACATATTGTTCAACAATCTTACCTACAACTTCAGCCACAACTGACTGGTGATCTACCTGGCGGTCGTCCAGTGCTGCATAAATGCTAGGGATTTCCCTTGTTACTTGTCCCACTATTTCTGCTTCCTGAATGTTATAAGATGGTCTTGCACTTTCATTCTCAAGTGGACAATATCTACGCAAGTGAGGTCTTTCACATTTCCAACATTTGAGTGGACCTTTATTCAGATGTGGCTCTTTAGGATTTTCACCTATCACTCCAACTGGATTAATCGCAACTTGGGATGGTTGCTTTTGTTGATTCCTGAATCTAGAAGGTTTCGAAACTTTCTTTCTTTGGTCAAAATTTTCAGTATTCTTGTCCTTCCATGCCTTATGGTAATCAGTTTTACCTTTGCTTTGCTCATAGCAATATCAGCCTTTCTTATTGCTTCTTCGAGAGTTCTCGGCTCATAAAAATCAATTCTATCTTTGTAGGCTTGAGGAAATCCACTTAGAAACTGTTGGATCTTTAATTTTTCATCTCTAATGTACTGGACATACCTCAACAATTCCAAGAATTTATTTGCATATTCATCCATGGTTTGTTGTCCCAATCTCAGCTCATGGAATTCCTTAATCTTATCATCATAATACCTGTCAAAGAGGTATTTCTGCCTGAAATACTTCTTGAACTGTTTCTAGTTCAGTTTCCTTTCATTTATCCTCTTTACTTGCTTGAAGTGTTCCCACCAAATGGATGCTCATCCATTCAAATTGAATATGCAAACTATGGACTTCATGTTTCCTGAATAATCCTGCACCTAAGAGTACTTATTTATCCCAAGAAGCAAAGCTTCACCTTCTTGTCCCATCTTTATCTCACCACCAAATTTAGGAGGTTTAGCTTTCCTAAATTCATCTTGAGAGTGATCCCTAAGGTGCCTTCTCCTTTTCCTTTTACGAGAATATGAAATTGTATGTCCACTGGATTCTTCAGAATCAGATGATCTACTAGAAGTTCTTCTTTTTCTCCTATTGTTTCTCTTGCTTCCTTCTGGTATTTCTATTCCTTGTTCAGAGTCTATATTCCTTTGAAAATCTATCAAACTTTGTAACATAGCAGCATTCAGCTGATGCTGCTCTTCTTGGGCTTTAACCAAGCTTCTCATGGTGGCTGCAACATCTGATGATGTCTCTTGGAATGTCCTTCCATTAGACTCTATGTCATCATTTCTATTATGGTCATTTTATCCCATGGAATCTCTTGCATGCTCGTAGGAATCCCGAGCATCATACCCATCATGGGTTCTCATGACTGAACCACCTCTTGCTTTACCACACTGTTCTTTCTGGAGTACTGCTCTTGGAAGTTGTCTATAATTCTGCAATGTGTTAGTAGCAAACTGTTAGATGCATAACATTAATATAAATCAAAACTACTTACCTTCCTCTCTTGGAAATTCATAAAACACAATTATGCTAAAACACAAAGTTTTCCTCTTTTTCTTTTCATCCCTGTGACCACAAACAGTTTGCTGAAATCTGCAGAAAACCTACTGAAAAACAACTAAAAACTGCTTCCAAAATCATTGAGAAATTCCTTCGAAAAACCTAAATATTCTTAGTCCCAATCGGACCTCCTCCAAACTAGCTTTCTGACACTGCAGTGGTCAAAATGCCTATTTCATTAGTGGACTGTTGCTTATTTATTTTCGGTGTTTCAGTGGGAAAAACAACTAAATTCCCGTTCTGCATTGGCCAGAAAACCTTTGTTGATCGGTTGAACATTTCCTTGAGCAACCATAAGGACAGAAAGTAATCTGACTACAATTTCCATGGGCAACCAACTAGGCTACCGATTAGCGATGACAACTACTGCTCATTGGGTGTTTCGGTGGTTGAAACTTCCAAATTCTTTCACTGTATGGGAGAGTTACTCATCTTATTCCTTCCCCCGCATTGAGCCTGCAGTGGTCTATTACCCCACATCTGATTGACGATTCGTTGGTCTATTTTCATCCGCAGTATCGGGTCCGCAATAGTCTATCATTCCGAACTTTATCAGTGACAGCATAGACTAACCATGTTGCATCAGTAGTTGGGTGTCTTACGCATCAAATGGTTAGTCCCTTCATCTTGTACAATGACATACCACAATGGAACTTCATCTTCTGCAGCCACGGGTCGGAGCCTCTAGAAGCTGTGGCATCAGCACTTGGATTCCCTCCTCGTCACGTGGTTAGTCCTTTCGGTCTCTACAACAGTGGACACTCTGTCAACAAACCTTACCCAACGTAGCTCATAGGTAATAGAATCACTTAATCATCGACGATGTCGTCAACTAAGCATCGCCGATGGCCGATGATTCCATGAATTAGAATTTTTTTTGAAAACTTTCTCTTGAGTCTTCCTCATCCTTCCGCCGATTCCGTCGGCTCCATCTCCCTTATCCTTCGTCGATCAAGAAAATGCTTGTCATCTCTATTTTTCACTAACCAGCAGCCGCAACTACAGCTTATCAAACTTGACCTTCTTTCGATCGGTGGCCGAATCTGCTAAGAATCGATGAAATGAAGCATAGCCTAATCGGCATCGACGGTCAGATATTATCCTGTCAGAATACTAGTACTCTCGGCTTCCACAATGACAGGCGCACGAATCACTATCTTCTTCCAAAGGCCAATGATTTTTGTCCTTAGAAAAACTTTCTGAATTTTTCCTCCTCTATCCCCCACTGCATCGGCTGTCGGATCAACTATCCGTCGGGTGGATTTCCCACTAAGTACTTCGCTTCATCGGAAGAACTTGTCACTAATTTTTTCGAGGAGCCAACATTTTGGCACTTCGAAAATTTTCTGTGAATTTTCTTGTCACAATTTTTTGATTGCTGCTAGGCAGAAGGTCACCCACCTTTGCTATCTGATCCTTCATGGCCCATTCAGGCCCATGCTACAACCTTTTATTTGATACCACACTGTAAGATCCCCAACCCTCCGACCGAGGAAGAGGACGCTACTATACATCAAATCATCTGGGAATCTATCCCCATGAACATGAACATACATACATACAGTGCTGAAGCATGATACTTAAAACATAAAACATTTTATGAAGCATAATCATTCATATACACAACAGAAGAAAAACATATTAATCGACATTCATGCATATATAGATCAGAATTTAACATGTATATCATCATTCATCAATGGTAAATATGTAATTGTAGACACAACTTAGGCAAGAGTACTTATCTTATAGAGAAATTGTTCCGCAACTAGCTATGTCGCTGCAACATTCCACCCAACCATAGGCCCGCGTGCTCCTTAATATTTGAGCAACACTACCACCCCTGAGCCGGGCATGATTCCCCAAGGAATAAGGAACTAATAGGCTTACACATAGCCAACGATAACAACATCACTAGGGTACACAATTCAGCCAAGCCAACATAGTTGGGTTTATCAGGAGAATAACAGATTAGCCAAGCCAACAAAGCTGGGTTTATCAGACCATCCAAGAGCTGGGAAAGGCTATATGCTAAGCTAGTGAGCCCATTTAAGAGATATAGACACCAACACTAGAACCAACCTGGCTTCTAGAACATCCACACACACCCAACACAAGGAATCAACCCTTTCTCTGCAACGCAGTCCCTTAGACCCTGATCTTCGTTCTAGTGCTATTCAGGGCTTGTGGAGAAGAGAACCAACTTAGTAGCTTTGTCTATGTGGTTCTCAATCCACCAATTTTATCAAGCACCTTAGGCCCTCATTCACCACTCCAATGCAGTCCAAGGACAAGACCACTGCATGCAAGCAACCAACCAGCTATTCAAGATTTTACAGGGGAAAATACAGTTGACCAGAATGTAGTAACTCACAGCATTCCTTCAAGCGATACCACCACAAAAGGGAAAAAAAACACATCCAAACAAATCATGGCAAATGACATCCCACAATCAACCCTGAGCCCACAACACACAAATCTCACTGCAGTCACTGGGAAAAATTACACAGACCAGGAATGGAAAATACCAGACTTCCAAATATGCATGAGAGACAAAATGCAACCCACAGAACTATGGATGCATTTACAGACACAATTTCAATGATGGGAAGAACAGATCATTAAGAAATCTTCTAATGGTGGAAAAAGACACCCTCTCTGTGTGATCAACGGAGAGAAAACAATCCACTAGCCCTCGAATTCATGAGGCAGAGGAGAACCAACATCCCCGCAGGCCAACAATCTGTGTGGAAAAAGGGTAGGAGAACCCCCAACAAGCAGAATGTGGAACCTTTAACTCAGTCCACATGAAGAAACTGAATAGCTACGATCAACGTAGTGGACAAGCCAACAGACGCGTAATGGAGAGAGAGTGAGTGGGTGTGGGCATGGTGGTGGTTTTCCTACCATCCAATCATTGTCCCAACTGTTATAACTCCAAAAAACCCCTGTAGGTTGTTGCTTGAGGATGCCTGGTAACTTAAACTATTTTTAGGGTTTCTGATATGGATCAAGCCGGGTAACCTATATAACCTCCCACTCTAAAGACATGCATGAGGCTTACTCAATCACAAGGCTTTTAGTTATAACTTGTTCAGTATTTTGACAAAAATGTGCAGGAATGGAGAACTCACTAAGCTAGAAGACTTACACGCATAACAAATGCATACAAACAGCTAAAACCTAACAAGGATGGTACTTATCAATCAAATCGCATAAACTTACCAATAGGATGACAGCTATTGGCTTTTAATCAACTTGAAATCACCTAAATGCACATTCAATATTAAGTATAGTAATGATAAAGAAGATGGCTGAACAAATCACAACAAAAGATCTCATATTATGAATAAAGCAGATGGGACAGTTGCTAATAGGATGGGCTTATAAATCCCTAGAGTCGAACCCTTATTAATCAAAAAATCTTGGGCTTTATAACCTCTTATAAAAATTACAGATCCTGGAAATTTGATTTGTTTACATAAAAAATAATTGAAAGTAATAGTTTTTCCAGATTAGGGCTTCAAACCCTTGCTAACTGTTTGTTTATCTAATGCAAAGATCTAGTTCACTGGGCCATCTTTGAATGACTGAAGTGATAGCTGATAACCACCACTGCTGGTTTCTTATGAAATTGCCACCAAAAGCCAGTGTCTCTGCATTTAGTGAAGTGGTTTTCCTCATTTAATCTATTGTATTTTTCTTTATCTTTTCATAGTAGATTCAGAGCTCCAAGTCTCTATTGTTATGCTATTTGCCACCATGGTCAGTAATCGGAGGATTTTTCCTCTGTTCTATCAGTACCCCAAGTCTCTTTGTTTCTGCAATGTCAGTGCTCCTTAGATCACCAGAGTTGCGATGGCTTCTTCTTTTATCCAATCTACGCTCCTAATCTCAGTGCATCAGCGTTCTTTATAACTAACACATCGATGATCAGTAGCTATAGTAAATAATGCATCAGAACCTTTATCTTAATGTTGCCGCAGTTTTGGAGGTAAAACAAACTAAATTTAACCCTGTCGGAAGTTGATTGATGATGTGTGAATCAAATCTTTAGTCTTCTGTGCTTCCGACACCGCGGAGGAGTTTAGTCTTAAATTCGTCGATCTATAGTCCTCAGCTTTCCCAATCACGGATGATTTCTCCTTGTTGTGCTATCGGAATGTTTTTTTGTCAATTGATTGGAATCCTTGTCTGTTTGTCTTCTGCGGTTTCGGCCCCTTAGCTGACTATCTCACTGATACCTTAGTGTTTTCAAATCCCGAACTACTTTCATCACTGTCCGAGGTGAGTAGGAGTTTCCATCAAAGCCTTTAATCATTCTTTTATCCATAGTTGCGGCTCCTTAGTGGACTATTTTTCCTTTACATTATTCTTAGTCCTTCTGACCACCAAAGAGTTCATCTATTGATTGATCGGAAGCCTTAGTCATTTTTCCTCCCCCGTTGTGGCTCATTAGTGGACTATTGTGCCGACGAATAGTGTTTGCAATGTCCTCCGCATAGTCTTTAGTTATTCCGATCAGTGATGATTTTCTATTATGTGCTATCAAAATGATTCTTTCTTGATCGCCAAAATGTTCATCACATCGTGGAACTCGTAGTCTATCTTTCCTTCATAGTTGCAGCGCTGCAGTGAACTAAAACTATGCAATGTTAGTCCCTTGATCCTCCGATCGCTGAAATTTTATGCTGTGGAGGAACTTGTATTCAGTTGGTTTCCCGTCATTTCGGCACCCTAGTGGACTATTGTGCTAATGACTAGTGTCTTCCGATGCCAACACTGTGGAAACTCTTCATCTTTATCTCACCGATCTGTAGTCTTTATCCTTTCTGACGTTGTGGATCCACAGTGAACTTTTTCTCCGCCGGTTAGTCTTTAGCCTCTCCGATATCCAATGTGTTCATATATCATCACACTATCATAATGTTTCTTGTCATCGATAGGAGGCCGTAGTCAGTTTGATTCCCACCATTGTGGCTCCCTAGGGAACTAGCCCACCGATCGTTACTCCTTTAAAGTTCCGACGCCGACACTGCGGAAACCTTTAGCTTTATCTCGCCGATCTGTAGTCTTTAAAGATTCTGATTGATATTTTAAAACGCTCCAATGGTGTAAAAAAAAATTACAGCAATATGCCTATCTGCTGAAGGGGTCTTCCACCTACTAATTATCTTCCATATTTCAGTGGCTAATGAGATGTTCTGATCCTTGCCCAAGCCACTGAAACCACAACTTTGTGAAATTTGCATAAAAAATAGAGGTCTTCAAAACTGTTAGTGATCTTCATATCCTTCATTGCATCATTTAAATTCTTCATACTATCAAAAATAAATTTATTTTATTTTGGGAGATAACATCTGGCTCCTACTTGGGGATGGGAACCTCCTTGTGAGGTCCCAAGAACCCTAGACCAAAATGCCTTTTCCTAAAAGCAACTAAGCAACTTAGCACTATTCTTTATTGTTCCATTGGACATGGAGTCTTATTTTGAGAGAAAAACAACCTACTATCTACTAATTTACAATCATAAGGCCCCAGAGCCTCAAATAAAATAGAGTTTTAAGAACTTCCCATTCACTGGGCCATCGAATACCTCTTCACCTTCTAGATTCAGCAATTTGTAGGTGTTATTTTCATATATCTGGGCTACGAAAAAAGGGCCAATCCATAAAGAGTCAAGTTTTCCATGTTTCCTCTTGTCCTATCTGACAACATCCCACTTGAGGACCCAATCTCCAACCTGGAAGTTGTCTGCCTTTGCTCTTTTGTCAAATATGCCCTTTATCCTCTGCTGATAAGCCTATGATTTTTCTACAACTTGCTCCCTCATCTGCTATAACTCCACAAAATCCATCATCCTTCTCATCATATCATTTGGTTCATCTTCCTCTTCCTGAAAGAACTTTTCCACTGAAAGGTTGAGCTGGATAGGGAAGATGGCCTCAGTGACATAGACTAACTTGAGTGGAGAGGTCCGTATGGATCTTTTGTCTGTCACCCTATCAGCCCATAAAGAAAACTTAAGCTTTGAATCCCAGCTTTTCTGATTTGTCTCCATCAGTTTCCTAATGATTCTGACTAAGCTTTTGTTGGATGACTCAGCCAGGCCATTTCCTTGTGGGTAATAGGATGTGGAGTGCACTAGTTGAATACCCACTAATTCACACATTTTAACTAATGCTCCAGCCTTAAAATCATGTGCATTATCAGTCACCAATCTTACTGGGCAACCATACCTGCTGAAGATGTTCTCATATACGAATCTCATGATGACTTGATGAGTGGCATTTCTGGTGGGTATTGCTTCTATCCATTTGGTAAAGTAGTCAGTGGCTACTAAGATCCATTTATGTTGTCCACTGGAAGATGGATTTATTTCACCTATGAAATCTAGACCCCATTGCTGAAAAGGCCCATTCACTGTAACAGGGCTAAGGGGAAAGGATTTGAGCTGATGCTTTCCTACAAATCTTTTACATTGGTCATAGGCCCTTACAAACGTGAATACATCAGCAAAGAGGGATGGCCAATAGTATCCTTCTTTTAATATCTTGTGGGCTGTGGTTTTCCAGTAGTGGTGGCCTCCACATGTACTGGAATGAAAGTGATGCATGACCTACTCTGCTTCCTCTTTATCTAGACATCTTAACAAAATTCCAGAATGATCGTTCCAATACAGCAAATTGTCAATTATGTAAAACTGAACAGATTTCAACTTAAGAGATTGTGCTTGGTTAGAAGTGAGCTCAGGAGAAAATTCTAATTTAAGCAAAAAATTTATGATACCTAAGTACCACTCACAGGAAGATATGTTCTCAGCTACTGGTGGACAGTCATTCTGATCTTGGTTTACTTCTGTTTCAGTTGCTACCATAGTCTGCACCTTTGCTAATCCAATACATGTGAAATTTATTCCCATCAGCTCACAGTTTTCTTTGTCCATGAGTTTTTCCAAACCTAATCCCTTTACCAGCTTGGTGGGTTTCACCTCTACATCAAACTCAATGAGTTTGGCAATCCACTTAGCTCTTTTCCCATCAATGTCAAGCTGAGTCAAAAAATTCTTCACTACAGCTGAAGGGACATATGCAATGACCTTTGCATGGAGAATGTAGATTCTAAAGTTCTTCAAAGATTTTATGAGAGAATAAGCCTACTTCTCAATTGGGTCATACTTCAGCTCAACGTCTCTCAAGGTTCTGCTGAAGAAAGCAATTGGATGGTCAAGAACTTCATCATTCTTTTGTAATAGTACAGCTACCATTGTGTCATAAGATGTAAAAGAGAAAATGTAGAAACCCCTCGTGTAGTCAAGAATAATCAGGGTTGGGGCCTCCATGATGGATTTCTTAATATCTTCAAAATAATTTCTTTCCTGGTCGATCCACTTGATTTCTGCATCCTTTTTTAACATGGCTGCTATGTTCTTTACCAACTCGGAGAAATTTGGAAAAAACCTTCTGACAAAGTTTATCTTGCCTAAAAAGGACTACATGTCTCTTTTTGACCTTGGTAGTGATAGCTACCGAATTTCCTCCACTCTTACCGGATCAATCTTTACACCTTCAACTGAGGCTATGTGGCCTATGATCTTTCCTTCATTGAGTGCAAACTGGGACTTCTTGGGGTTCAGTGATATTCCATACCTTTTGCACTTCAGAAATACCTTCCTTAAATGCTGCAAGTGATCATGATGGCTGTGAGAGTAAATTGTTAAGTCATCCAAATATATTAGCACAAATTTATCTTTTATCCCTACAAAATATAGATCCATAGCTCTCTAAAACGTAGCCCCAACATTCATTATCCCAAATGGAATTTTAGCATACATGAAGGTGCCCCAGGGAGTGGTAAAGGAAATCTTCTCTTGGTCATCTCGATGCACAACAACTTGGTTGTATCCAGAGAAACCATCAAAGAAGGACATTACCATGGACCCCGAGATTCTCTGCAGCAGATGTTCCATCTTGGGCAGTGGATAGTTGTCTTTTCTGGAACACTTGTTCAAGTTTCTAGAATCCACACACAACCTAATTTATCCATTTTTCTTTCTCACCACTATGAGATTTGCAATCCACTTGAAATATCTGATGGGGATTATGATCTTGGCTTTGAGGAGCTTATGTATCTCTTTCTCAATCACTGGTAATAGAAGGGGGCTGATGGGTCTCAGCTTCTATTTGAAAGGAATGGTGTCCTTCTCCAAAGGAATCCTGTGCTGGATGATGTTGGTGTCATAAGTTTTTAGGTCACTGTACTACCATGAAAAGTGTTGGAGAAAGGCCCCGCAGCTATAGGAAAAGCTACTATATCGGAAAAAGGAATTCAAAGGAAAGAGTACTTGAAGCGGCTGAGAAGAGATCTCAACCACTACATTTAAGGCAGCGACGATGACAGGAGGACTTAGCTACCCTCATAAATAGAAAAGGAGCAACGGGACGAGGTATTAAAGACAAAGGTCAGAAGGGGAGTGACTGAGGAAGCAGTTCCCATACCCATGATTAGCATCAAAAATTGTGGAAGACTACAGAAAGTTGTGGCGTGACCAGTACGCGGCAGTTCAAAGTACAGATAGGACGGTTGTCACAGTTAGGGTTTTTGGGTTACTATTGGGATAGGCCCATAGTTTTGTATCACGGTGAGACCTTCGGGCCACCTATTTAAGATGTATTTGGTATTGTAAAAGGTTAGACAGTCAGTTAGATAGTTAGCTAGTTGTCATCAGTATTATAAGCCTTTGAGTAAGAGTCGAGCTCTAGTTCTATTATTAAGTCTGTAGTTATCTTACTGTAACTAGTAGCCGACTCCTTGAGCATGAATGTAACAATCTGTAGGGATTGTGAGAGAGAGAGAAAGAGTATATTGTAAGAAGAAAGAATAATAGGAAGAGAAGAGATATAGGAAAGAAGGGCTCCCAGCTATGTGCATGGAGTTTCCCAGAAGATCTCAAGCTGCATAAGAGGTTGCAGTGGAACTGTGCATACTCTCTCAAGATATAATAAAACACAGTTCCCATGGATGTAGCTTCCCCCCTGGAAGTGAACCACGTACATCCATGTATTGTGCGACTGTTTCATGTGATTGTGCTCTAACTTATTTTCTATTTTTTATCCGTTACATAAACATTTCTTATCAGTTAATTAATGTATGTATGCTATCCTTCAATTTACAGTAACATAGAAGGTTAAATGTGAGTTGAATATGTTAAGTGACTTCTGTATATTTAGTTCAGCGAGTTGAGTGTCATTGATGTTAAGCATGTTAAATTGTAGAAGCTTAAGTGAAGTTGTTTAACACCTTAATGAAGGTTAACTGAGCTATTATACCCAGAGAGGAAGCCTCTGGACCTTGAGAGTTGATGCAGATATTGATTCTTACCGTAGGAAATATCACAGCGTAGAAAGGTGATATCACACTGTCGGAGGAGCTGCAGTGTGATATATTGCAGGTTAAGAGTGAGTAGAAGAGAAGGGTTGCGCATCATCCTAGAAGCTACGATGCGATAAGAGCCAGTCCCATAGAAGAGTCAGCTAGAAAGAGAGAAACATCCCTTGCTAAGAGATCCCACTGTTTAATTAGAGTCAGGAGAACCTAGGATGCTACAGAACCTGGTTGAGGAAACCTGATTCTTCAACCACCCCATCAAGGATCACTTCAAGTGAGACTTTAGGCCATTCTGTGGTCTGTCACTGAAAGGGCCAGTGAGCTAGGGGTTTTGTTGGTACACTACAGTAAACCCGGGTCTGCACATCTAAGCCAACAAATGGTTCCGTCGTCGGTTTTGAACAACTTGAAGAGCTGATGTTCTGTTGGCATCCTACCAAAGAAGAAATTAACCAGTGGGTTGAGTCTAAGGAAAGAGAATTTGCTAAGAAAGAAAACAAGAGTCCTAGGTTGAGTACAGAGGACTAGCTATAGAAACATATCTTCACAGACCTACATGCGATATTTTTTGTAACCTATGCAAATGAGTTGTATGATTGGTTGTCAAAGTTGAATGATAAGCATGTATTGAAGAAGAAAAGGAACATTTTCTAGACACCAGAGCTAATTCACACCATGAAGAGCATAGATAATCCCATTTCACGAGCAATAGACTTTTGGCTTGCGAGTTTTCTGGAAGGTTTCATTACAGAGTTTGCAGTTGATCAAAGAAAGAGTTTTAGTGAAGCAGATAGGTACTTCTTCAAAGGATATCGCGGTAAGTACTTGAACTCTTTAAATTTGTCCCTTAAGATGTTATTATATGAAAAAGGAGTACTGGATATATTCTCAGATGAATAATTTAAGTAAGTGTAATGTCACAAGAGTTTGAGAGTGATTTTGAAGAAATTGGATGTACACGTAGCGGTAAGAGATATAAAGTAGATTTTAGATATTCCTTCTTTGAAGATAGTTCAGACAGTACTAGAGAACAGAGTCAAAGTAATAGAGAAAGAATAGCAGGGGATATCCCTTACCACCCTTATACTCCACAGAAACCAACCGGGACTCAGAATAATCCTATAGGAACTCCATCTAGTAGTTCACACACAGTACATACTACCTCTACACCACCTACATTTACACCGCCAAGTGGTAGTAATACAACAAATCAGAATCCACCTTGTATAAACAGAATGGGGGATGACATGAAATTACCTACCTTTAAGGGTACAGGGGTAGAAGACCCTGAACAACATTGGTTCCTCTGTGAAGTTGTATGGACCATTAAACAGATCCAGGACGACAATACTAAGCTTGTCCAGTTGGCCACTACACTTAGAGAAAGATCTTTAACATGGTATATTAAGTATACATCAGCGCAGACTAGAACACTCGCAGAGGTCAGGACTGTAATGATTAAGGAATTTAAGAAACCCAAGTCTGAGTCATAATGTATCATAGAAATTAAATACATTAAACAGTTACACGCAGAGTCAGTATGGGATTTCGATCAGAATTTTAAAGCTCTTATAGACCAAGTTAGCTTTGAGTTTGCGCCGGAGCAGCATAATGAATGGTTCATCGTAGCACTGCTCCCTCATATTAGACTTCCACTAATGCAAAAGAAACTCCATACACAGGATGAAGCATTGGATATGGCAATGAAACTAGAGGCTTCACCTTTAGATGAGACTAGTGCAGGTATGACAAACTTACAGAATCAATTAGCCAATCTCACTTTACAGCTACATGAAATAAAGAAAGGAAAAGAGGTTGAACAAGAATTATGGTGTACAAAGTGCAAATCACATGGCCATACCAAAGATAACTGTCCATTATTTGTGGAATATATAGCAAGTGGGGATCCTAACCCCTTAGTACAGACTCAAGGGCCATGGTGTGAAATCTGTAGAAAACGAGGACATAGACCACATGAATGCCCTTTACTTCAGAAGTATGTACAAACTCCTAAGAATTTATACTGTAAATTCTGTAAGTCAGTAGGACATTATGAAAATAATTGCAGAGCTTATGATCTCATGATAGAGAGAAAAAATGACTTCTACAGAGTCCAGTCAGAGACATCAGGACCAGTAGCAGGACCACAGCATGAACTAGCTCATGATGGCCGTGGTGGAGGATTCAGAGGACGAGGCCGTGGACCGATTGTTTGCTACAACTGTGGAGCCATAGGACATTATGCTAGGGATTGTCAGAACCCTACTACAACATGAAAGTATTGCAAGTCCTATGATCATACTATAGAATAATGCCCTATTTTGATAGCCAAGATTAAGGATCCTAAGCCAGCAGTAAACCAGAATATTCAGTTTATTTCTGCTGAGCAGAAAGAACCAGAACCAAGAGTCAATATTGTGACTCGCAGTGGTGCTTCTACTAGTAGGACATAGCAGGATGCCGAAAAGAATATAGGTCTGAAGTGGGTGCGTAAAGCAACTGATAAATATACACCACTTGACCTGCAGAAGAATAAAGAAACATTTCAGCAATATAAAACTTTCTTTAATAACCCTACATCATCAGGATCACAGGTATTTCCTTACAGGGGCGTACCATAGCAGAAACCTTGTGGCGTTAGTCCCGTGTAGATATCACAAGCTACCACATCTGGAATGTGTGAAGAGGATGACTTGACAGGAAGTGTACAATCCTTCTTGCAGAGCTTCTTGAAACTCGTAAGAAATGAGAAAGCCATAGAAGAGCTTCAACTCATCATAGATTAGTATCAGCATTCTTCTTCTGTGAGTAGTATGCAACTTGCTGTTCATAATATTATGGGCCATACAAGAATAGGAAGAGAAATGAGACTCACAGCACAAATTGGAGAGTTTGAAATAGATGAGGTAATCCTAGATTTAGGATCAGAGGTAAATGTTCTTACTAAGAAGACAGGGAACAGATGGGTGGCCCTAAGTTAGCCATATCACCTATCCATCTGTGATTAGCCAATCAGCAGAGGGTATCGCCACTGGGTCGACTACCGCGAGTACCAGTTGATATTGACGGAGTTCACAGCTTTGTAGATTTTGAAGTCATAGAAATGATTGGCGATAGCAGACCGTATCTAGATTTAGTAGGTATTGATTCGGCAATTGATAACATTGATGTTATCGATTTGAAGAAAGGACAACTGACCTTTGAGGATAAACAGATTCGAGTCATCGCACCGTTGGATCCTTTTCAGGGTCCTCGATACATTGAACCTATCAGAGCAGAGGAAGAGGTGCGTAATATGGAGAGCTTCTATTAGATGACTACTAACCAGAGTGATTATATCAATCCCACCATAGAAGGAAATATTAGTTGGCGATGCGATAGCTCATGCGCATCGAATTCAGAGGTTGGTTTAGAAAATCAACATAATAGACTTTATGAAGTATCAGCTTGTAGATGTGCATTCATGACTAAGTCACTACGATGGATTGGCATGGAGGTTAAGGATATTCCTTCATTTGATGGCTTAGCAAATGTCAATGACCTTTTACAACAGTTTGAGCAAGAAATCCCTCATGAGTAGAGGATGGCAGCTATTGACCTTGCAGTAAGAGCCACACCTGCAAGATGGTGGCATGCACATAAAGAAGATATCCCATCATGGGATGATGTTAAGAGATTGATGGTGATCAGATTCTCTAATGACAAGGAGCCTCTATAGTAGAAATATATAGGATAAAGTGACCCCAGGTCACATATTAAGATTTGTGAACATAATTGGTCGGACATTCAAGAGGATGAATGGGTTCACCTATTCATTCACACTTTAGACATAGTCCCAAGGAACTGGTACATTGAGACAGAGTTGCGCAGAGGAACGATTACATGGCCAGTTATGATAGACAACTTTGTACTCACTTTCACTTTTGAATCTGAGTATCCAAGCATTGATCAAGCTCCAGATATTATAAAGACTAAGATATTTGATGACTCTACCCTACCAGTGTCTACTCATCCTGATTGGGCCATCCAGTTAGAACATGTGTTAGAGTGTTACAACTTTGCAGAAGAGCCAGGTGATGAGGATGAGAATCCTTGCACTATCAACATTCCAGAGTCAGAAGGGACTCGTGAAGTTGATGGACCAAATCTAGAGATTCCAGCTATCATGGAGCCTATTGAGATTAAAAAGATTAATATTGGCACAAAAATAGAACCAAATTTTGCCTCTATTGGAGACTATTGGGATGATAAAATGGTAGGACACATCGCATATTTGTTACATGACTATCAGGACTTATTTCCCACTAATTTCATAGAGATGAAGGGAATAGTAGGAGATTTGGGAGTCATGCAGATACCTTTGAAAGCGGATGCTAGGCCGGTTAAGCAGGGTCCATATAGATTAAATCCTCATTATAAAGAAAAAGTTAAGGATGAGATTGATAAGATGCTAGCAGTAGGTATCATTGATCCCATAGAAGAGAGATAATGGGTTAGTCCCATGGTTTTGCAGGAAAAGAAAACTAAAGGAGAAATCAGGATTTGTGTCGATTTGCGCAAAATCAACGATGCATCACTTCATGACCCATTTCTGACACCTTTTATTGATGAAGTTTTAGACAATGTGGGAGGACAGGAGATCTACTCATTCACTGATGGATTTTTAGTCTATCACCAGATAAGAATCCATCTAGAGGATCGACAGAACACTACCTTTGCAACAGAATAGAACTCATTCCAGTATACGGTAATTCCCTTTGGTCTTAAAAAAGCGTCAACTATTTTTTCTAGAGTCACTAGTTGCTGTCTTTAAGGAATACATCCATAAATTCTTAGAAGTCTATTTTGATGATTGGACTGTATTTGGATTAATCAAAAAGCATATAGGAGATTTAAGGATCATGTTAGAGAAATGTAGGCAATATCAGATTTCTCTTAACTTGAAGAAATGTATATTATGTGCACCATTTGGTATTTTGTTGGGTCATATTGTTTGCATACAAGGCTTGATGGTAGATCCTGCAAAGATTGCCATCATTGTAAATATTTCAGCACCCAACTCAATCAAGCAATTGAGGACAGTGCTTGGTCATACCGGGTATTATAGAAAATTCATCAAAGGCTATGCAAAGATCACAGAACCTATGGAAAAGTTGTTAAAGAAAGACCTGAAATTCCTATGGAATTAGGAATGCGAGCAAAGTTTAGACACTCTTAAAGAGAAGATGGTCACCGCACCCATCTTAGTATTTCCAGATTGGAACAAGCCATTTCATGTACATGTGGATGTATCTGGCATCGCACTGGGGATTATCTTAAAAAATCCAGGAGAAGGGGGTATCAATCACCCTATCGTGTACTCAAACAGAAACTTATCTACTATAGAAAAGAACTACACCACTACAGAAAGAGAAGGGTTAGCTATGGTGTATGCTCTACAAAAGTTCAGGCACTACCTGTTGGGCATCCCATTCAAGATGTTCACTGACCATTCTACTTTAAAGTACTTGGTCAATAAGACAGTGTTAGGGGGAAGGATCTGCAGATGGTTACTCCTATTTCAGGAGTATGATTTTGAAATTATTGTAAAACTAGGGAGATTAAATGTCGGACCTGATCATCTATCGCGGATAGACTCAGGAGAAGAACCAAGTAATTTAGAGGATAATTTTCCAGATGCGCATTTGTTTTCTATCTAGATCGTAGATGAGTATTACACAGATATTATTCACTTTCTCACTATAGGGTGGGCACCGGTTGAGTTTACTAAGCAGCAAAAGAAATAGTTAGTTGTTAAAGCAGCAGAATTCACTTTGATCGTAGGACATTTATAGAAGTTAGGTCACGATGAAGTCCTGCGCAGATGCATTATGCCGCATGAGAAAGAGGCCATTATCAGAGAAGCACATTCAGGTATCGCAGGAGGTCATTTCGCAGGAAATCCGACTGCTCAGAAAATTATAGCTACAGGATTATGGTGGCCTACTTTGCATAAAGACACTAAGGAGTTTTGTAGATGCTATGATATCTGCCAGAGGGTAGGAAAACCTTCACGGAGAGATGAAATGCCACTGTGACCAAATATTACATTGTGCACATTTGACAAGTGGGCCATAGATTTCGTGGGCCCTATCAACCCACCAGGGAAACGAACTAGTGAAAGATACATCATCACAGGAATAGAATACCTCACCAGGTGGGAAGAGGCCAAAGCCGTAAGGAATTATTATGCTGCTATAGCTACACATTTCATTTTTGAAAACATCATAAGTAGATTTGGATGTCCATCAATTTTTATGAGTGACCAAGGCACACACTTTCTGAATCACACTATTCAGGCCTTGACGGAGGAATTTCAGATACAACATCATAAGAGCACTCCCTACCACCCACAAGCTAATGGTACGGTGGAGGATTTTAATAAGATTCTAGAAAATTCCCTCACTAATATCTGTAACAGCCAAAGAGATGATTGGGACCTCAGGGTTAATGCTGTATTATGGGCTAATAGGATTACATGCAAGAAACTTATAGGACACACACCTTTCAGCTTGGTGTATTGACAAGAGGCTATTATGCCTATGGAATATATTATTCCCATATTAAGAATTGATCAAATTACCGAGATGGATGATACAGATACGATGAATGAAATATTAACGCAACTGCTTTCCTTAGAAGAAGACAGATTCATGGCAGGATTTCATCAAAAATTGCAGAAGGCACGAGAAAAATCTTGGCATGACAGGAACATCAAGAGCAAGATTTTTCAGACAGGAGACCTAGTGCTCCTTTATGACAGTAAGTTTGTTAAGTTTCCAGGGAAGTTCAAGACACATTGGTTGGGGCCATATTAGATTCAGTAAGTCACAGAAGGAGGTGTCGTTCAGCTCAGTAAAATGAATGGGGAACTTGTTCCTACTTTGATTAATGGTAGTATTCTTAAGCTTTATAGTGATATCCACTCCACCTCCAAACCCTAACTCAGAGAACTAAGTGGTGCAGATGTCCAGTGTAGTTGAAAGGAGGCATCGCACCCATAACTAGTCTACACCAGCTGAAAAATTTCTAAGTAGGAGGAATCACAGCAGGAAAGTTTATTTTTCCCAAGTCATAGGACGCTTGTGGAGTTTTTGAACATTGCGGAGTTTCACACCAAATTTTTGGTCCAGGACAATGCGATGTGACATCGTAGCGAGGCGATGTTCCCCCTACCACGTAGACGATTTTTGAAAAGGGAAAGAGCGCCAGTCACTTCGCCTTTTGACAAGTAATTAATCTAGATATGACAGGTATACGTTTCCCTAGATTTGGAAACAGTACAAGGATTCTCCGAGATTTGGTAAATCTTGGTCGAGACTGGTGCCTATGCACAATTTTCGAGGGAGATTTGATCATATTTTCAGCACTTAATGAGGATCGAGATGACGGGTGTTGTCTTATCCATGCAATAAATGCCACCAACGGGCCTAGCTTAAGAGACCGTTGCTTCAGAGATTATCGTCTTCATTACAAATACACAGATCATTCAAATAGAAGGGTTACTTTTGCGATTTATGAGAGTTATAGAGCAATTTGTAGAGTTTTCCCTGTGCAGAGATACTCTAGTTGCATAGTTCTTGTTTCCCCATTTTTGTAGCCATTACCAGTTTAGAGTATTGCACCACACGGTTTATGTCTGAGAAGGAACCCTTAGAAGACATCGTGCAATGATTCTAGCATGGTGGCCTCGAGTCTGCCATGACGACGCCGCCTAGGGTTGTGAAATTAGGTGCACCATAGGTCAGGCAGACGCCAAGGATGAAGAGCCAAGATCAGATAGTAGAGGAGTCCAGCCCATAGTAGGAAGAAGAAGTTCATATGGAAACAGTATACATTGTGCCACGAGTCGAGGAAGCACTAGAGGTAACCATTCCCAAGGGTGCTAAGTTTCCTATTCCGCTACCGTCGCTTGATCCCCGTGTAAAGGAAGATGGAGAACTATTAGGATATGCCCATGTTCTCAAATTTACAGACTATAACCTTGGAGACAATAAGACATATCCTTATTTTCGGTTGAATCAGTATCTTACGGTTCAAAGGAACCCGAGGACCGGTGCAGATGAGTTTGTTCCTATGGAACGTGTATAGATTCTTGAGCAGTCAGGCTTGCTCAATTTATTGAGAATACCACATTTTGGATGAGGTGCAGAGGTTAATGATGTGGTGTGTGTGCTATTTTCCTGTGTACATGAAGGTTACCTCTGGTTGGGTAACCGGGTTGACTTGAACGTCGATTTGATACACCGCATCACTAGGCTATCCAAGAGTGGTAAGGACCCTCAGATGCATATATTAGGAAAGAGCAAGGATTCTAAGATACCAGTTCTTTTAGTTAACAAGTATAAGCTACAGAGAGGAGGTTGGCCTTATGACCTCATGGCCCTAGAAGATGATACACTCAGATTTATAGCCAGTCTGCTTGCAGGCAAACTGTTAACCAAAGTTCACCCGAAAGAAGTCACAGGATCAGTAATTCACCTTGCCGTGCAAGTCACAGAAGGTGAAAAATTTAATTGGTCTTTGTTTTTATTAAGTAATTTTATTTCGGATTGTTTGGCAGCGAAGGACGATCCAAACCACCCATTCCACTTCTCATGGTTGCTTATATTATGTGCATTCATTGGGTGGAGAGAGCCGCCCCATACCCAGTTTCTATAGCTACGAGGTGGACAGTGCAGAGGTGCACGCTATGCAAACTTATGGGAAAGCAACAGTCTAGCTAAGAAAAAGATCAATATGATAGTATTCTATGAATACTATAAGCTATTGAAGCGAGTCATCCAGGAGACACCGTGGATCAACACAGAGGTTGTTGACATGTATGATAATCGGCTTGATTTCATTGCAGACAGCCATACAATCTATCTAAGTCCAAAAGGGTTTAGAATGGATAATTGGGCTACTGGATTGTTTAGGATGATAGTGGAGGATGTAGAATATGTCATCAAAGACTTTGATGAAGAGTGGAAGAAGGCATTAGAATATGCCACAGTAGGAAATGTACCAACAGATACTGTACCGATAGACCCATTGGATAAAGGAAAAGATAAGGTGGGTTCTAAGAGAAAAGATGTAGTAGAAGTGCCACCAGTGGCACCAAAGAGGAAAAAATTCAAAGCCTCAAAGCCAATTACACAGACCGCACTAACAGAGGATGACTATGAACTCATCGCATCGAGATTGCAGGAGGCGACGTGGGACTCATTTCAGGCGATGTAGACATCGCAAGACAAGCTGCAGAGCGTGATATATAAGTAGCTTTTGGATTTGAAATCACTAACTGAGAAGACTGCCATGATGCAGACTCAGCCAGTCAAGGCGAAGGTAGGAGAAATATCACAACCATCGATTTCTCGCGAGGAAGTCTTTGCAAAGGAGCGCACCAATACAATGCTGATACCGCCAGGGAGCATCCGATTCCCTGCGTCGATGATGGATGTGCATATATAGGTTAGACAACCTGTTGAGGTTAATCTGGCACAATTCCCCATTGATCAACTACAGATGATCCAGCAGCAGATAGCCACAGAGCTCAGGGATAGAGAGCCTGTGACTTATAAGCAGAACACTCAGTTGAGACAACAGAATGTAGAGCTCACTGCAGGATTTCAGACAAAGGCGGAGGATTTAAGACAATATGAAGAAAGAGAATAGGATCTAAGTTAGGTCCTATGAAACATCGCACTGGATTTACCCTAGTGTAACATCGAGTTTGCCCTACCTCAATTGCAGAAAGTAAGAATAATTGCAGATAGAGCAAAGGCTCTAGAAGAGATAGTGGCCAAGATGGAGGAAGACCACAAGGCGCAGATTGCTGAGCTTGAGGCTCGAGCACCAGGAACACCTAAGGCAGACAAGGAAGTAAGGGCACAGGCCTTTAAACTCACTTAAATGTAGATGACATATCGCATAGATGACGCAGAGTCATTACTAGCTGATGCGACGAAGACATGGTCGGAACTAAAAGAGCTCCCAGATAGACTCGAATTGCAACAGAGCATCCAGAACATAGAGAATGCAACAGCAACAATCAAGGAAGAAGTAAAGATCTTAGGAGATCTTTCAAATATGAATAATACGACAGAGATGAACCGCTTGCAACAGGAAGCGCAACGGTTGCGAGAAAAAGAAATACAATTCAATAACCTGCTTCAACCGTATTAGGAACAAATCACAGATTTGATCGATGCGATTGAGCAGAAGGTCAAGGAGTTCACTACAAGAAAGAGTGAAATTGATAGCACAGAAGACCCCTTTATTAGTCAAGTTATGCTTGAAGAGATACAAGACTGTGTCGAAGCTATGGACAAAGATGTCGCAGGACTCAGGGAGAGATTCGCAAAGAATTCACAGGAAGCCAAGGAGAAGCTATAGCAAGAGAAGCCAGCTGTTAGTGGCTCAGGGACAAGCCACAAGTAAGTGTTAGGGGAGTGTTGGAGCAGGGCCCCGCAGCTACAGGAAAAGTTACTATATCAGAACAAGGAAGTCAAAGGAAAGAGTACCTGAAGTGGCCAAGAAGAGAGCTCAACCACTGCATTTAAGGCAGGGATGACGACAAGAGGGATCAGCTACCCTCATAAATAGAAAAGGAGCAATGGGATGAGGTATTAAATAAAAAGGACAGAATGGGAGTGATCAAGGAAGCGGTGCCCATACCCACGATCAGCACCAGAAATCGTGGAAGACTGTAGAAAGCTGCGGCGTGACCAGTAAGCAACAGTTCAAAGTATAGATAGGACGACTGTCACAGTTAGGGTTTTGGGGTTACTATTGGGATAGGCCCATAGTTTTGTATCATGGTGAGACCTTCGGGCCACCTATTTAAGCATTTATTTTGTATTGTAAAAGGTTAGAAATTCACTTACACAGTTAGCTAGTTGTCATCAGTATTGTAAGACTTTATGGAAGAGTCGAGCTCTGGTTCTGTTATTAAGTCTTTAGTTATCTTACTGTAACCAATATCTGACTCCTTGAGCATGAATGTAACAATCCGCAGGGATTGAGAGAGAGAGAGAAAGAGTATATTGTAAGAAGAAAGCATAATAGGAAGAGAAGAGATCTAGGAGAGAAGGGCTCCCAGCTGTGTTCATGGAGTTTCCCATAAGATCTCAAGCTGCATAAGAGGTTGCAGCAGAACTGTGCATACTCTCTCAAGATATAATAAAACACAGTTCCCATGGACGTAGATTCCCCCCTAGAATTGAACCACATACATCCGTGTGTTGTGCGACTGTTTCATGTGATTGTGCTCTAACTTATTTGCTATCTGTTATCCGTTACATGAACTTTGCTTATCAGTTAATGAATGTATGTAGGCTATCCTCTAGTTTACAGTAACATAGAAGGTTAAATGCGAGTTGAATGTGTTAAGTGACTTCTGTATATTTAGTTCAGTGAGTTGAGTGTCATTGATGTTAAGCATGTTAAGTTGTAGAAGCTTAAGTGAAGTTGTTTAACACCTTAATGAAGGTTAACTGAGCTATTATACCTAGAGAGGAAGCCTCTAGACCTTTAGAGTTGATGCGCATATTGAGTATTATCGTAGGAAATATCAAAGTGTAGGAAGGCGATATCGCACTGTCAGAGGAGCTGTGGTGTGAGATATCACAGGTTAAGAGTGAACAGAAGAGAAGGGGTGCGCATCGTCCTAGAAGATGCGATACAATAAGAGCCAGTCCCATAGAAGATTTAGCTAGAAAGAGAGAAACAACCCTTGCTAAGAAATCCCGCTGGTTAATTAGAGTCAGGAGGACCTAGGATGCTATAGAACTTGGTTGAGGAAAACTAATTCTTCAACCACCCCATCTAGGATCACTTCGGGTGATACTTCAGGCCGTTCTGCAGTCTGTCGCCGAAAGGGCCAGTGAGCTAGGGGTTTTGTTGGTACACTATAGTAAACCCAGGTCTGCACATCTAAGCCAACACAAAGACATCGACAAACTCTTTTATCAATCTGCAATATTCAAACTTATGTTCAGCAGTCATCCTAGTGGATAGATTTATCAGTTTTGGATGGCTTTGGTTGCCTATGTTCAACTCTTGTACAGTAGGATCTAGCTCCCTTTTGGCTGGTTTGAAAGTAACATCATTGTGATCAAACAGTTCTTCTAATGGTACTAGACCTTGGGGTATGTAGTTGCTAGGTAATTGGACAATATTGTGCTCAGTCACTTTATCTTTTAATTTGAGCTTCTTGGAGTTCTCGAGGTTAAGGTTTTCCTAGTCTATACGTATGTCAGAGAATTCATCCACTAACTGAAGGAATTTACTAAGCTCCCCATCATTTTCAAACACCCTCCAAAATTTTATATTGTTTGGCAGATGACCTGAACCTCATAGCTAAGCTTAGGGGGCAAGGGAGGAACAAAAATACTTGCAGAGATGGCCAGGGAATCAGCTAGGTGATTCAAATCCCGAGGAATATATGACAGTTCAAAAAACATAAATCAGTCTCTGAGTTTCCATACCTCGTCTCTGTAGGCCTTCAATTTGATATTTTTCATTTGAAATGTGTTGTTTACCTACTGTATGATGAGGTCTACGTCCCCAAAAATAATCATGCACATGATCCCCATATCCTTGGCCGCTTTAACTCCTAGCAGCAAGGCTTCATACTCTGCTACGTTGTTGGTGGTTTTGAAATCGAGCTTGTAAGATAGGTGAATGTTATCCTTTGATGGGGAGATCAATACTATAACCATGCCAGCTGAGTTTTGGGCGCTAGCTCCCTCGAGGTACATGGTCCAGATCGCTGTTGTGATTTCTTCTGGCATTGGACAGGTGGGCTTAGTGAGCTGAACCAACGTCTACTAATTATCATCAATTTGCAAACTACAGGATCTGAAATCGGTGTCCAGGACATAAATTGGGTGATTCACTGAGCAACTCTCTTTGCTTATAATATATGCTAGTTGATTTTCTCTATATAGATGCTTAGTTTCCCCTCCAAAAATGGTAATGGTATCATATGTGAGATCCATCTAGAGGGTGCCACCTAATCTTTTGCTCCACGACCGGGACAGCAAGAGGCCAATTTTTGGGGTAATATCGGCCACTACGATGTCCATCATTACGCTTTTCGAAGGCATCTGGGTTAAGTTTACAACAATATCTTTGATGAGGCCCAAGCATTTTACTTTTCTTGAGTCAAAAGAGAATAAATCATGGTAGGGCTTGGTAATGTTGAGGCTGATTTCATCCATCACAGCCTTAGGCATTAGGTTGTGAGAGGCTCTTGAATCCAGTAGATAGTTATGGAGGATTTTATCATGGATGTTCAGAGATATATAGAATGGTGGGCAGGAGTCCTTTAGGTCTTTGATCATGGGGCCCAGGGTTACAACAGGATTGTCATCTTGTAGATTTACAAAGTCAGTGTCAATGTGCACCTTTGGCTGAAGGGAATTCAGAATGGAGGTTTTAAATGCATCATTCTTCATCAACTCTATTAACGGAAAAATGGATTTTCAATTTTTTTATTTCAGACTCAAGGTTGAAGGAATAATGCAGCTTATCTAGAAGCCTTACCTCATGAGCTATAGCTTTGAGTTGGACTTGATTAGGTGTGGCTGAAGGAACTGGTTTATGCAATACTTTTGATGGAACAACCCCTTTCTTTGGTAAAATAGCCACCTTTCTGGCATGTGCAGTGGGCTGCTTGACAGGTACAACATTCTTCTTGAGGGGAGAAACCAACCTAGACCACAGTTGGT
Source organism: Pseudotsuga menziesii (assembly GCA_001517045.1). Classification (NCBI taxonomy): domain Eukaryota; kingdom Viridiplantae; phylum Streptophyta; class Pinopsida; order Pinales; family Pinaceae; genus Pseudotsuga; species Pseudotsuga menziesii. Next base: position 90,205 of record LPNX010869631.1, on the reverse strand, counting down.
AACCTTCTTGACCATCATCCTGATAGACAGCCTCTTCAGTGATCTGCTCATCAATGAGGGCTTCTTCATATTCTACGTGGGTTTGAAAAGAATAGTCCACCTCATCCTCCATGCAGTGGATATTTTCTTTAGCTTTTCCTTTGTCTTCCATGAATTGTGGCTCTTCTTCTAATACATCATTTTGAAATGCAGCTCTTATCCTGTAGTCTTCCACTTGATTTCTCTCCATTTTGAGAATCTAGATAGGGGGGTTTCCTCTTCTATAAGGAAACAAATTTGGGTTTCGAGGAGCAAAGTCACTTGGCCCCTTACCCCTCACTGGCATATGTCCTTGGTCCTTAAATTTTGACATTTCAGCAGTCAGGTTATCTAGGAGTTTGGTCATTTTTTCAATCTTGTTCTCTGATACAGAAGTCCCACCATAGTCTGCTGGATTCTTTCTCCTGTCTATCTTCCCTTTGACCTTCTAAGATGCCAGAATGTTTGACTCTACCTCTAGGGAAGCATCCTGCATGAATGATAAGGAGGTAGATCTCCTTTCTTTGAGAAGTAGGCATAAGTCAGAGTCAAAAGCATTTGGATAATTTATCATAGCCGAGGTACCAGTTGGCTTAATCTCAGTGGGGATCTTGTTGTACATGTTGTTGAATCTTTTGGTAAAGTTGGAGACATACTCACCATTTTATCTTCTCTGGTTGCTAAACTCTATGATGTAGTAGAGGTGGTCTCTCCTCTCTCCCCAATTTTTTAGGAAAATGTCATCTAGGGACTCTATGTCTGCCACTGACCCAACAGGCAGTTCCTTAAACCACTTTCTAGCATGGCCATCTAGGCTTTACACAAAAACTATGGTCCATATGTCTTCTTGTTCTATATTTATATTTTCAGCATAGCTATAAAAAAAATCTAGATGTTATTTAGCAGTAAAATCCCCTTCCCTTGCAAACTTGGCCATATACTTGAGGTAATCCCTAGTAGGCATGGCTGTGAGGATTTGCCAAAATAAGGGGTGCATACCTAGCTACTAGGATCCTTTCCATTTTGGACAATTGAGGGGTGGCCATATTGGAAATGGGTATGGAGAGGGATGTGGAAGGCAGTAGTGATGAGGATATTTGCTGAAAAGGCAGTGGTATAGTTATCCCAGTGGGGTCACCAGGGATTGGATCTTCACAAGCAGTAGTGCTTGAAGATGCCCAAGCCCTAGATTTTACTGATATAAAAAATTATTGGGAATTAAAAGTTTCAGCAGAAGAAATAGCAGTAGAAAGATTTCTTGAAATACTTGATGTAGCATGTTGTGCAGCACTGCTAGTCTGTCTCGATGAAGCCCTAGCTTTCCTCAAGATTTCTTCTGGATCTGAAACAGATGTTGTAGGTGGCCCCTTTGGGTTTTCTATGGTACTCGGTCTTCTTGAAGCCATATTTTATCAATGGAGTCGCCATATAGATGATTACAACTGTAATAATATCCAATCATTGTCTATAATCAAAGCATGGATCTATGTCATCTCCCAGGGAAGTTGAGCTTCACTCTCCTCTTCCTGGCAATGGCGCCACTTTCTTATCACTCTAGGAAACTCCTATAGGTTGTTGCTTGAGGATGCCTGGTAACTTAAATTGTTTTCTGGGTTTTTGATATGGATCAACCTAGATAACCTATATAACCTCCCACTCTCAAGACATGCATGAGGCTCACTCAATCACAAGGATTTTAGTTACAACTTGTTCAGTAGCTTGACAAAAAGGTGTAGGAATGGATAACTCACCAAGCTAGAAGACTTACACGCATAACACATGCATACAAATGGCTAAAACCTGACAAGAATGGTACTTATCAATCAAATCACATAAACTTACCAATAGGATGACAGCCATTGGCTTTTAATCAACTTGAAAGCACCTAAATGCACATTCAGGCTTAAGTACAGTAATGATAAATAAGATGGCTGAAAAAATCAAAACAAAAGAGCTCATATTATGAATAAACTGTATGGGACACTTTCTAATAGGATGGGCTTATAAATCCCCATAGTCGAACCCTTATTATAAAAAAATATGGGCTTTATAGCCTCTTACAAAAATTATGTTAGTTTTTCAACATTTAAGCTAGCATTATGATAAGATCTTTTCACTGAGAGAATAACAAGCACAGCAATCACATAAGCACATCACAAGAGACAAGAGACACAAATATTTTAGGAGGGGAAACCATAAATGGAGAAAACCCATCAACTTCCTCTAAGATAGTATCACCACAAGATGTGATCCCAAAACAGTAAGATGACCTCCCAACACAATAGAAGCCTTTTGTCTTCTGTCAAGCCAAAGAATTTCCTTCTCCAAAAGTGCGCCACACTTGAGAGAGCAAGTGATGTAATTCACAAGTGATAAATAGAGAGACTCACCCTCTCTATTTATATTAGTCCATTGACTTGAATTACTATTTCACACGTAGGCTCGACCTAATAATTACTACTCGAGCCTACACCTTAATTAGTGTATAATAACTCAAGTGCCCCTAAACTATGGGGACTTACCTAATGACTTGATATGACTTGTTTACATTATTAATCCTTCCGATCAAAACATCGGGGTAAGACAACATGACTCAAATACATAATAGAAACATCCCAGAATAAACATCGGGTTACAATACATGAAATACATAGAAGAATACATTCTGAAGTTACATATACATCAACACTCCCTCTTAACTAGGAAGGTATTCTTTCGACAAAAAATTTCAGCACTGGTCTTCTTCTCTGTATTAGCTGGATCATCTCGTCTTCAAGTCATCTTCGTCTTCAAGTCATCATCGGATATGGATCATCTCTCGATCTGGATCACTGCTGCTGGATCATCATTACTGGATCAGGATCATCAATCGATCTAAATCAACGCTGGTGTTATCTCAGATTCTTCTCGTCATAGGAAGTTCTACAGAGCCAGTTCTTTTTCATACTGGATGTAGGCCCACCACCTGCAGGTCTTCATCATCACCGGCCATATTGTGGAATCCTCAGGACTTATTACGTGCGTCACAAAACCTCGAAAGAGCATCCCAGGCTGTTACGAGCACATAGCTCTACCTATAGGATCTCCTAGGGCACCGAATTACATGTGACCTCACCACAAAACCTCGCAAGAGCATCCCATGCTGTTACGAGCACACATCTCTACCTATAGGATCTCCCAGGGCAACGAATTACATGTGGTCATGGAAAAACCTCGCAAGAGCATCCCAGGACTGATTATGGGCACACAGCCCAACCTATCGGATCTCCCAGGGAACCGAATTACATTCCATAGGACAAAACCTCGAAAGAACATCTGCCAGATATCCCAGGGAACCGAATTACATGCCATAGGAAAAACCTCGAAAGACTATCTGCAAATCTCCCAGGGCACCGAATTACATGTCCTCCAGAGCAAAACCTCGAAAGAGATTTTGCCAGATGTCCCAGGGCACTGAATTACATGCCATAGGCAAAACCTCGAAAGACCATCTGCAAATCTTCCAAGGCACCGGATTACATGCTCATCTGCACAACCTGATCCACGGCCATAGAGTATCAACCTGATACTCACCATACATCATCCTGATGTACTCATGATCATCCTGATCATCATCACTGCAACATCCTGCTGCATATCATCTGGAGCAACATCCTAAAGCTCGTCATCCATGATCATCTTGATCATATAATGCATCTACCTGATGCATACCAAGTATCTACCTGATACATATCATCATACATGATCTACCTGATCATACAATGTATCCACCTGATACATATATAGATACATGGTCCAAGCATCCAACATGATGCATATACAAAAACACATACACATATAATGATCCAACTGATCATATCCAAGCAGAAACCAGAACATCATCCTGATGCTCATCATCCAGCGCTTACATCCACAGCCATGTGAAGGATCCCCCTTCCAACATGCTTGGAATGGCTTCAACAAATGTGTCCATCACTTCTTCCTCGAAGTATCCTTGATCTGAAGCATGCCAAGTCTCTCTCTGAAGTACTCGAACTTCACCCTGGCTAGTGGCTTTGTCAGCACATCTGTAATCTGCTCGTCCGTCGTAACATACAGGAGCTTCACATCTCCTCTCTGCACCATATCCCTGATATAGTGATATTTGATCTCTATGTGTTTCGACCTGTCATGAAACACTGGGTTCTCAGACAGCTTCACACAACTCTGGTTATCACAGAAGATACTAGTAGCCTCCAACGGGAGATCAAATAACTCAGACAGTAGCTTCCATAGCCATACTACCTCACAACTAGCTGAACAAGCTGCGACATATTCTGCTTCAGCTGTACTTAGTGCCACACAGGATTGCTTCCTGCTAAACCAAGAGATCACACCTGATCCCATACTGAAGCAACACCCTGAAGTACTCTTCCTATCAATGGCACTGCCTGCCCAATCTGAATCAACATAACCCTCTAGGTTAATATTCTGATTCACATCGTACTTGAGTCCATAATCAATTATACCCCTGCAAGCTTTGCAACCATCAGGTGAACATGTCTCAATGTGTTCACAGCAAAGCAAATATCTGGTCTCAGGTACATCAAGGACCCAATCATCTGATGATACATCATAGCATCAACCATCTCGGATGAAGCATCACTCAATAGCTTCATGTTCGATGCCATAGGTGTGGTCATGCAGTCCATCATCCCAAATCTCTTCAGGATCTCTACTGCATACTTCCCTTGTCCAAGGAAGATTCCATGCATACTCTGCCACACTTCTATGCCTAGAACAATAGTGCATCGACACATAACAGGAACATCACTGGTCTTCTGCCTTCAACCTTCAAGCAAAGGTTGGAAACCACTTTACTCTCAGTAAAGCCTAGAGTCATCAGTCATATTCCCATCCTTTTGTACCATGTCGAACCTCAAGATATTCTGTAGTCACTCCCTCTGAAGCGGAGCATCATACTCCCTCTGTCTTATGTGCTCTATGCACTGAAAACATTCTGTACCGAAGTGACAAGTAGCTTCCTATGCTACTAATATTCTATGTGACCATCTAGTGTATAGACTTCCTTGACATCATTCTTCTTGAACTGGTCTTCCCTTTCTTCTTGGTGGCTGGAAGGTTCTGCATCAATGATGTCATTGCACTTGTCATATTATTCTTCATTTTGAAATGTCATCACTTGTTCTTTGGAACAAGTTTCGTCCTTCTTTGCTTGTAGGTGATTATGTATGCGATCTTTCCTACAAGTCAAATGCATTTGTATGGTTAGAACATTTCATATGGAATATTCATACTAGCAAACACTTATGCATAAATATATGATCATGCAACTACTTTATCCAATACAACATTCATCCATATCTCACTGAAACTTTCTAGATGCCTTCCATCTCTACCAGGACAACATTGAGATTGTGCACTAATCCAATATGTCAGCAAAGAGGTTTCATTCTAGATAAGTAGCAATGGAGAATTTGTATAGCACCATGAGCTACTTACCCATCACATGCATATTAGTAATATATTGTCATTATTGCAAACATCCTATCATGCATAATACATCAACTAAATATAAACAAATGCATAACAAAATAATATCATGAAATGACAATTGAATACTTATATTTATTTGTTTCGAGGGTAGACTCCTTCTTGAGCCTTCAGCTTCATCGTCTTCTTCATTCATAGTCACATCGTTTATTATCCAAATGCTGAGGTGGATAAGAAGTTCTTCAAGAGTTGAGTTCTTCATATTCCTCATTGCTTGAGGGATCTTCTTTTCTTGATCTTCAATTGCTCCCATCTTCTCTTCTCTTCTTATGATTCAAGCTTCTTCTTCTTCCCAAAGTTTCCTGAAAGTAATCACTTCCTTCTGGAACACATTCCTTGAATGAATGAATTCCACGATCCTAGGA
>LPNX010869631.1:72012-83916 GCA_001517045.1 Pseudotsuga menziesii | reverse complement strand
GGCCTCATCTCCCTCTGAAACTGGAACCTCCATACTCATGTAGGTGTCCAATCCATTTTCTTCAGAGAGATCATATACTTCCAGGTTTGGAATTTGTCAACTTCCGCAATCTTTTAACTAAGCTGATGTGATATATCATATTGAAATGAGAACCTCAAATGGAAATAGCAAAGTATTAGATCTTACCGATTTGAGGTGTTCGTCCTTGTCCCGGAGTTCGTTGATCTAGGGTTTGTCACAGAAACCATAATTTTCAAAACTTGGAATCTTTCAGATCTGATTGGATGAACAGATAGATCTCTTCAAATGGAGCTGTCCAATGTACTCCTTTTCTGAAAACAGTGAAGGGAAACTCCCGGAATAGGAAGCCCTAATTTTCTGATTTCTTCTGCAGAAATTCCTGTTACTATTTCTGTGATATATCCGAAATTAATGATCCTATGTGTCTGAAATTTCTCACTGAGGTAACCTCACATGTCCTTGATCCAACAACACAGGTTTCATCAGAATTGGTTTCACCATTTGGGATTTATGATCCTTTTCCCAAGGTGACCTATTACTGGACTGTTCAGAACAGCGAAGTTGTATGGAATGCCACGTGTCATTGGTTCATCTTCTGAGTCTGACCTTCAGAACATAGAAATCAAATTCCGTTCCCTTTCTGGAACATCTTCATGAATTCCATTTGGACCTCTGTATCCCAATATATTGCAAATATCCCCAGGTGTCTTGTTTATGGATGATTTCTGGAAGAGGATGGAACCCTAACTTGGAGAGATCATATCTCCTAGAATATAGCGAATCATAGGCTTCCCTTTGGAAACAGTGTTCATCAGGATTTTATCTTCGGCCCCTATAATGTTCAGCTTCTGAGACTTCACCAATATCGGAATATAGCGACTGTACCCAAACGTAGCAGTTTTAGTATTTAGGGTTTCTCCTAGCTAGGGGTCAAACTAGGGTTTGACTTTCCCGGAGATTTACCCAACCAAATTTATTGATCCAGGTCTCTAAATTTCAGTTTTGATGAGGAGAACAATCCTATGCTGGTCTCACCCAAAAATTCCTTTTCTGTAGAAATCCCTAATTTCCACATCGAAACTGAAAATGATTGAAATTGAATTCCGCATCGACAGAAAGATGCACTCTTCAATGGAGAGTCATCCTAGCATACGTTTGCTGAAAATCTGTGGAGGAATATCCACAAAATAGGAAGCCCTAGTTTCTGTAGCTGCACAATGTATTCTTCTCAGGTTAGCTCTGATACCATGTTAGTTTTTCAACATTTAAGCTAGCATTATGATAAGATCTTTTCACTGAGAGAATAACAAGCACAGCAATCACATAAGCACATCACAAGAGACAAGAGACACAAATATTTTAGGAGGGGAAACCATAAATGGAGAAAACCCCTCAACTTCCTCTAAGATAGTATCACCACAAGATGTGATCCCAAAACAGTAAGATGACCTCCCAACACAATAGCAGCCTTCTGTCTTCTGTCAAGCCAAAGAATTTCCTTCTCCAAAAGTGCGCCACACTTGAGAGAGCAAGTGATGTAATTCACAAGTGATAAATAGAGAGACTCACCCTCTCTATTTATATTAGTCTGTTCACTTGAATTACTATTTCACACGTAGGCTTGACCTAATAATTACTACTCGAGCCTACACCTTAATTAGTGTATAATAACTCAAGTGCCCCTAAACTGTGGGGACTTACCTAATGACTTGATATGACTTGTTTACATTATTAATCCTTCCGATCGGAACATCGGGGTAAGACAACATGACTCAAATACATAATAGAAACATCCTGGAATAAACATCGGGTTACAATACATGAAATACATAGAAGAATACATTCCAAAGTTACATATACATCAACAAATTACAGATCTTGAAAATCCGATCTCTTTACATCAAAAATAATTGAAAGTAGTAGTATTTCCAGATTGGGGATTCAAACCCTTGCTAACTGTTTGTTTATCGAATGCAAATATCTAGTTCACTGGGTGATCTTTGAATGACTAAAGTGATAGCTGATAACCAAAACTGTTGGTTTACTGTGAAATTACCGCCAACAGCCAGTGTCTCTTCGTTTACTGAAAAGATTTTCCTCATTTAATATGCTGGATTTTTCTTTATCTTATCGACGTAGATTCGATGCTCCAAGTCTCTATTCTTCTTCCATTTACCACCGTGGTCGCTGATCGGAGGAATTTTCCTTTGTTCTATCAATGCCCCAAGTCTCTTTGTTGCCACAGTGTCGGCGCTCCTTAGATCACCAGTATTACGAAGACTTCTTATTTTATCCAATCTGCGCTCCTAATCTCAGTGCATCAACGTTCTTTATAACTAACACATCGACGATCGGGAGCCGTAGTAAATAATGCATCGGAACCTTTATCTTAACATTGTCATAGTTTCGGAGGTAAAACAAACTAAATTTAACCCTGTCGAAAGTTGATTGAGGATGTGTGAATCAGAGCTTTAGTCTTCTATGATGCCGACACTGCGGAGGAGTTTAGTCCTAAATTCGTTGATCCGTAGTTCTCAGCTTTTCCGATCGTCGATGATTTCTCCTTGTTGCGCTATTGGAATGCTTTTCTGTCAATTTATCGAAAGCCTTGTCTATTTTTATTTCGTAGTTTTGGCCCCTTAGCTGACTATCTCTCTGATACCTTAGTGTTTTCAAATCCCGAACTAGTTTCATCACTGTCGGAGGTGAGTAGGAGTTTCCATTGGAGCATTTAATCATTCTCTTATCTACAATTGCGGCTCCTTAGTGGACTATTTTTCCGCTACGTTGTTCTTTATCCTTCTGACCACCGAAGAGTTAATCTATTGATTGATCAGAAGCCTTAGTCATTTTTCCTCCCATCGTTGTGACTCATTAGTGGACTATTGTGCCGACGATTAGTGTTTTCAATTTCCACCGTGTAGTCTTTAGTTATTCCAATCGGCAATGATTTTTTGTTATGCACTATCAGAATTATTATTTATTGATCGCCGAAGTGTTCATCACACCGCAAAACCCATAGTCTATCTTTCATCCATAGTTGCGGCACCATAGTAAACTAAAATTCCGCAATGTTAGTCCCTTGATCCTCCGATTGCCGAAATTTTATGTTGTGCCGGAACCCGTACTCAGTGGGTTTCCCACCATTTTGGCACCCTAGTGGACTATTGTGTCAATGAATAGTGTCTTCTGACACTGACACTATGGAAACTCTTCATCTTTATATCACCGATCTATAGTCTTTACCCATCTGACGTCGCGTCTATGTAGTGAACTATTTCACCGATGGTTAGTCTTTAGCCCCTTCGATCGTCGATGTGTTCATCTATCATTGAGCCATCAGAATGTTTCTTGTCATCAATCAGAGGCCGTAGTCAGTTTTCTTCTTGCCATTGCGGCTCCCTAAGGAACTAGGTCTCCGATCGTTAGTCCTTTAAAGTTCTGACATTGACACTGGGAAAACCTTTAGCTTTATCTCGTCGATTTGTAGTCTTTAAAACTTCCAATTGTTGTTTTAAAATGCTCCAATGGTGTAAAAAAAGTTATGGCAATACGCCTATATTCCTAAGGGGTCTTCCACCTAGTAATTATCTTCCATCTTTTGGTGGCTAATGAGATTTTATGATCCTCGCCTAAGCCACCGAAGCCACAACTTTGTGAAATTTGCATAAAACATAGAGGTCTTCAAAACTGTTAGTGATCTTCATATCCTTCATTGGATCATTTAAATTCTTCATACTATCAAAAATAAATTTATCTTATTTTGGAAGATAACACCAACTAACAATGGAAATACTTAAGGTTGGTGGTGACACATGGCTTTCCCCCATGACTCAATGTTCAACATTACCCTTCCTTATCCTTTGGAATCATGCCTCTTCTCAATTTAGTTGCCGTGAACATAGTTGGTTGGGTTACTTAATTAAAATGTGTGTTTACATGATGCCACAATTAAATATATGCCGTATGTCCCAATATAACATCGATCACCATTCCCAAAACAGAAACACAACATAACCAAATCGATGGTGGGGCCTTGGTCTTTAGCTCCGCACCAAGATTATTTACAATATGTGTATCATGTATTTTTAACACAAGCGGGGTTAAAACCAAGGTATTACAGGTTCTCATGGAATTTAAGGATGTATTTTCTGAGGAAACACCGTATTACCACCAAAATGAGACATAGAATTTTCGATAGAACTAAAACTAGGGTCAGTACCGCCTTCAAAATCCCCATACCGAATGAGTGCATTAGAATTGGTGGATATCAATTTGGAGTTACAAGAGTTTATTGAGAAAGGTTATATCCAACCGAGCGTGTCCCCTTGGGGAGCACCTATACTTTTCATAAAGAAAAAGGACGGTACAATACGAATGTGCATCAATTACCACCAACTTAACAAGATGACCATCAAGACACTAGTACAAAATGAGAAATCAATGACTAAAAAAATGACTAAAATCTTGCTATAAACGGCTATTTTTGAGTCCACGAATAATAGTAGCTAATTTCGACTATCTTATAGCTTGAATAACTTAGTCGTATTTCACTTAGTCATTAATAGCTTGACTTATTAGCCATTGATTTAGTCATTGATAGTCAATGATTTAGTCATTGATGTAGTCACAGATATAGTCATTGATCTAGTCACAGATTGCAACAATTAATGACCAAATATACAACTAAATAAACTACTAGATTATAGTCAATGATTTAGTCATTGATTTAGTCACCGATTGCAGCAATTAATGACAAATATATGACTAAATAAACTACTAGAAGATAACATATTAATGACTAAGCTAAATACGACTAAATACAGGAAATTAGCTACTAATAGTCGTATATATGCGAATTTAGTTTTTTTCATAGTCACAAATTTATGATAAGGTATGGAGGAATCAAACCACCATCCTCCTGCCTATAATTAGGCATGTTCTCTACCATTGAGCTAGAACCCTTTAAGAAGTTGTTATTTCTTGATAATGATGATATTCAAACAAATTTTGCATCATTCAAGCATACACATTAATGATTATCAATTTACTATAGATCCATAATGTCTTACCCTATACTAGTCCTTCAAGTCATTTTTGAGCTTAATAAATGCATTTGAAAGAATTGAAGGACTATTACAAGGTAAGACATTATGTATCTATAGTAACTTGATAATTATTATTTTGTATGTTAATTCATCATATTCTACACAAACAAATATTTTCAATTATAACCAATCCAACTGTTAGTGTGTTCATCAATCCAATCTCCCCCTTGAGTAAACAGTTTAATTGCATTGTATAGCTATTATCCATGCAATGATCAATTTTTTAAACTTCCAAGTTGTCCCCAACAATGTATTTCAACCAAAATCCAACATATACAAAAATTATATAAGAATACTCACAGAAAATATTGGCATGTTTTTTTTATTTGAGTGCCACTGTAAGTAAAATTTCTTAAAATCAAATGATACTCACAGAAGTATTTTCCAATCCAACATATATAACAAAAAAATGTAGAAGAAATACTTCAAAGAAGACAAGAGGAAGATATTGGAATACTTGTACTATTTCAGTGCCACTATAAGAAATATTTCTTGCAATGAAAGGATATGAATAAGATTGATTTCATCTCACAACCAAAAACATTTTCATAAGATCATAGCCATCAATGTTATGAATTTTTTTTTGGTAGTGATTTTCCCATATAAATTGATTGGTGTCACAATGATCTATAGAAATAAAGGTAAGTACATCCAAGTTTAAGAGATTACATGCCCAAAAATGTCTTGAACTAACCCCACAACCATTTCCCATCGAAAGTAATGTTAGAAAAGGAAATGCACCATTCACAAGGAAAACATAGGAGCTCCACAAATTGCTTTTGGAGATCCCATCAAAAATTTATGCTTAAAAACCACTAGTCTGGGTGGTCTCCAATCATAATAAAAAAATTTCTAACCTATTTTGTTTTATCCTAGGAACATTTTCTTTTAGTTAAGTTACCAAAAATCCCAATGGGCTAGCTCAATTGGTTTGAATCGACCCATTTCAAGGCATATATTGCAGACTATGTTTAGAGACTATGAAAATTAAGCTTCTAAACCACTACTCTAACTGGTCTCCAATCATAATAAAACATTTTATATCCCATAGTCTCCTTATCCTAGAAGTATTATCTTTTAGGTAAGTTACCCAAAAGACCAATGGGTTAACTCCATTGGTTTGAACTGACCAGCTTTAGGGAAGAGGTCGTTGAGAGGTCATGGGCTCAAGTCCAATAGAGTCACTCTGGATTAGGATCACATGTTGTACTCAAACAATATTTACCCAAGGACCCAAAATCCATTCAAGGAATGTGAGGAATTTCCTAGAGGGTTTCCCCAAGGACATTTTCCATAGAAAAATTAACGCAAGTTACCCAAAACCAAAAACTCAAAAAGAGAGGGGGAAAGAAGAAGAATAGAAAAAATTCTAGACAGTAGATTGGCATGAGAGTAAGAAACCATTTCAATATTACCTCATGAAACTAACATAAGAAATTCAAACGGTTAAAAATAAAAGACATTCACAAAGTGCATCCATAAAAGCATTAGCCAATCATGAAAAAAGGCATTATATAAGTTAATAAAACAAAATAGAAGACATTTTTTTTACTTACACTTTGAAAGATCCTTATCAATGTGTTTGATATGAATTGCTGAAGGAAACTCCATAAATGGATCTGTGGTTATTACATCAAGTTTTCCCCCTTCTGCAAGGTCCATTGCTCTAGCTAAGGATTTAAAGTTAAAAGAAAATAGTTGAGTTCCTATCTCCACATTCCATAACTTGACAATCTAATATGAACTGCTTGTTATTAAACGTGTAGAATCCCCCACATCATGTACCAGCAAAAATATCATTTAGTTTCAATATTCCAAACAATTTCTTTCAATATTCCAAAAGCCTTGAATCATGGGAATTTGAACATTCATATAAATAAATACAAATTAAACAAGACCCAAAATTATTAAGAAGGCACAAGGATCCATAAAATCATTAACACTATTAATATTGCATGGGTACATAAGGTGCAAGTACAAGTACAATAAGGATGAAAACTTTTGGAATTACAGGTAAGAGAGAACATTGTTTTTTCTTTATAAAAGAGGAAGTCATCAATATGCAGATACAACAGGTACAAGTACATCGTGGGGGAGAGTGGGGGTTATTGAAGCACCCATCCTTATGCCATTATATACAGTATAAATTTTAAAAAATGTGTCTCTCGGTTTTCCATTCCTAGACTTTTGTTTAATACTTAGGTCAAATGCATCTATTCCTAATCATAAATACATAATGAGCATTCAAATATTCCATGCAAAATATGTCTCTCGGGTTTAATACTTAGGTAAAATCCATCTATTCTTAATCATAAATACAAAATAAGCATTAAAATCTTCCATGCAACAACTTTAATAATGACTTAACATGTTGACCAGATAAACAATAAATTGACAATCTCATGACAAAAATTTAATCAAAATAATTGGTAAAGCCAGACAAGCTGAATATTATCATGAACTGTCACATCCCTTCTAGAACAATTATATAAATATACAACATAAGAGGCATTAACATTCTATCCATAGTTATTTTGTTACAAACCATAAGAAATGGAATTCTGCCCCAGATTTGTATGATCAGGCAATAAATACATATCATAAAGATTGGAATGCAACAAGTGTGTATTCATGGAATTTATATGGTTGTTCAAAACAAGAAATCAGGACTCTTGTTAATTCCATGATGGTCTGTTATAGAACGTATGTATCTTATGACAACAATCTAGATAATTCCTGTAGAAAGCTAATGGCTGGCTTTGAAGGCACGTTATAGAATTGGCTCTATGAAAAACAAAAAGAAGATCCTAATCTGATGAATCTTTAGGAAAGTATGTTTCTCATTAACGAAAATGGAGCTGCAATTCTTGACTCACGGGGTGATACTCAGAATAACATGATTGGTTGCATGTTACATTATATTCTTGAAAATTTTGCTAGGAATACTTTTGCTGACAAACATATTCAAGCCATGTTTTTGTCTAAAATGAAATGTGGCGACTTGACAAACTTTGAATTTCATTTTACTGAATTTCTCACCAGACATTTTATACTTGATGATCCATTTAATCCTAAATGGAAATTGGCATTTCTTGCAACTCTTCCAAATTGGTTTGAAAACAAATTCACTGAGGTTTTTCCTAATGACGTGACTAAATATGCTTGGCAAGTTATAATGCATGGAGTGATTGGAGAGATTTTTTCTACTTTCAAACAAATGAATATGGTCAAAGATGCTTCAAACTCCTCCAAAGTCCATTTCTACAATAAATTGTGCAAGCAATACCATATTCCTATTGGTTCTACTTCCAAGCCAAGAAAGAAGAAGCATCATGAAACCAAATCAGACTAATCAAAGTTCACATTGCACCTTGTTAGAAATAAGGGATAAGTAAGACTAATAAATTGCTTCTATTTAGTATTTTCATGCAATAAAATATGGTGGTTGTCATTTATTTACACTGCAAACTTTGTGACAATAACAACAATTTATTCTACATTGTGACAATAAAAATAGTTTATTCTACACCAAATTTTGTTATAGGGATTCAAATTCCAATAATTCTTGTTATGAGATGGAACTCCAATAACATCAAGCAAATTTTCATGATCAATGTATCATTTATGCTAAATATTCGATGAAAGATAATAGGTGTAGAATGTAGTATGTACAACAGTTAAGGAGGAAATAATGTATACATCATGAAGCAAGATTTGCAAGGTCAAATGTCCTCTCTACAACTTTACACCATGATTCATATTTTTTTCCTGTCCTCATCACTAAAGTTTGGATACAATATTGTAGGTTCTTCCTTTTTATATCTAGAGGAAAATATCTTCTCCTCATTCCAAACACCAGCAGCCAGACCTGCAGCATATGCTGCACCCAATGCAGTAGTCTCTATGTTTGCAAGTCTTAGCACTGGGCTTCCGATTAGATCGGCCTATGAAACAAAAATCTTAGTATTGGATAAAAGTAATTTGTCCCGAGGGAGAGAAATGAGATATACTTAATAGAAAATTAAGTTCAATCTCAATGTCTTCATAGTATAAATCACTGAAAAATGAATTGCAAAGCAAGATCCCAAGAGAAAACAAATTGCAGTTACAACAATCAGCTTAAGATTGTGACAATGTTATCAAAACATGTTTGAGAAAAAATACAGACTACCAATAACGGACTAAAGATGTTAACACATTAATATTGTTCACCATTGACTCTAACATATCTTATTTGGATTTGACTATCTACTTTGCTTGGAAGAATTATATTGCTAAATGTTGCAAAATGATAAGGATCAGGTCACTAACATAAAGCAAGATATGCAAGTCAATAATATTTTGTCTTGTAAATTCGTTCCATGAACATAAGATCATGTCAAATAGTAATAGCACTCTGATAAATCCTAAATATTAGCAATGGTGTTGAAGCACTATGCTCTAGTCAAGCTTCATCTAGAAGAAATCATAACCTATTTTTGAAGATACATAATATACTTTGAAATTTTCTACTATTTGTATGCGTTTCATAAATCTCTCTCTCTCTCTCTCTCTCTCTCTCTCTCTCTCTCTCTCTCTCTCTCTCTCAGTATGTATATATATATACTTGTGGTCTATGAATGCTAATAGTTAGACAATTTCAAATTATGCTTTTGACCTGATTGTTTCACCTTTATTGGTTGTATCTATAATGAAAAATACTAAGAGTACTTTGAATCCTTGGCACAATATCAATGTTTAGTAACAGGAGGGGGGTTTCATTCTGTTTGCTTTGTAAACATACTTTGAATGGAAATATATTAGGATTTCACTAAATTCGAAACATCTACATGTCTACCTCACCTACGTACAAGAAACAATCTGAATACCGAAATAATATCGTATATGTATTATGGTTATGATAAAAAAACATTGCATGGCTGCATAGTATGCTAAATAAATAAGATTTCAGTGTTTTATGTTTCAATTGCAAAGGGAAAATATGCAACTTACTTGAATCTGGATGAGAAGGTTATTAATTGATGCACCTCCATATACTCTCAGAAGAAAGTCTTCATTATCCTTGCTCTTCTCATCTTGTTTGAAATCTTGTGAAAAGTTTTGAATGCCCAAATTAGTGAATCCTCTCCTTCATTTCATTCATCATCCAATTGTTTGGTTCTTGTAACTAGGGATTCCCTTATAGGAAAAGCATTCAGAATGTGACAAAATATGATGATGCTACTACTATTATGAAACTCAGTACATACTACAGGACTTCCATGAAGATATAAAATAATTTTCATAATTTATTACTTATGGTTATTTCATCTAAGAGGATAGACACACTGATGTGATGAAGCATGGACAAACCCAAAATAATCTCATAACAAAACCAGAAGTGCCCTCTTCTTCTACTACTCATTTTGTGTTCCAAAACAGTAAGGATGAGGCTCCCAAATTTATCCATTAATTCTTGTGTCCTTTTCCTTTTTATCCTCAAGGGAAATTGATCAATTACATTAAAACAGTTAGGGAACTGCAACACTATATTTATCCATGGTCACTATTCAACTTATATCATGAGGGCCGATCAATATTAGGATAAAGATATGGAAGCATTGTGCAAAGAAATAAATTCTTTCCGAGCAATATATGAATGAAATTTGCACTAAATATTTTTTTTCCAAATTTCCCAATACCTTAGTTATTCTAACATCTAATTCATCCATTTGACCCACTCTGAGAAAAACCTTGGTTTTCCCTATCTAAATAGTAAAGGAAATTTTAGGTTGTTTTTATTAGCATTTTAACTGAATAAAATAACCTTAGAAGTTCTAGCTTCTTTGGGAAGCATATAAATCATGATCTCAGGATCATTACATCTTTGGATGTAATTGAGAACACCATTTGTCAAAGAACACTCATAATAATCTACATAGGGAATTACTTTGGTCCAACAAAACAAGTGACAAGCAACCTGCACTTGGGAAAGAATGGAGGAATTAGCTAGTCATTAAATATGTAAATATATATGCAAATACATACAAATGTGTATGTCAGTAATGTGTTAAAATATAGGTGGCAATGCTTGTATTTAAGGATGAATGCATTAACTNGTGGCTATTACATGCTATCATAAATTTGTTGAAGACTTTTTAAGTTTTCATTTCTCTCCTTACTTTACATTGTATAATCTAGTCGCAATCATTTCATTTAAAACCCTCTTTCTTTTCTAAGATCCCTAATTTGTTAGAAGGTATATTACATACATATATGATATTTTCTCATGCTCATATTACATATATCATAAATTAAGTCTCTGTCTCTTTGCTTAATGATCTTATATCTCTGTGCATTGAGAATACAAATTGTTTAATTTTCATTCAAATTCAAAGTCGAATCATTTGGTTGTGATGGTAATTTATAAGAATGATCTAAGGAGTTAATCTAGTGTCACTTTGCTTAATGATCTTATATCTCTATGCATTGAGAATATAAGTTGTTTAATTTTCATTGAAATTCAAATCAAAATCATTTGGTTGTGATGGAAACGTATGAGAATGATCTAAGGAGATAATCCTCTGTATCTTTGCTTAATGAGCTTNTATCAATATGACAAATATTTCAAATGATTTTAGTATGTTCCAAGCAATCAAAAAAGTATGTTTCTTCTATGCCCTTTCAAATGATAGTGACAACAACATATACATCAATAAACAAGTTAGAATCTCGATTTGAATTCAATGTACCAATCTGAATCACTGTGACAATGATTAGAATTTTTTAAAGATAT
>LPNX010869631.1:14738-71900 GCA_001517045.1 Pseudotsuga menziesii | reverse complement strand
GATAGATATTGCTCTTTTTTTAGCTATGGATAGCTCTATTTGAGGACATGTAACATTATTTCCAATTGTGCAATGATAGTTGAATTCTCACTCAAAACAAAAAAAATAAGATGTCTTTCTTATGGAAATGGATTTTTAAGTCAAAGGTGTTAAAAAACACTGTAATATGATATTCTAGTGGCCAAAAATGGTAATCCCACCTATATAATACCATATTTTCATAGAGTTCCTTGAAAGTTGGAACCTCATTAAAAGACTCAATAACTACAATAGATCTAGAGATATTGCAATAGGGAATTCAAGTTGCAAAAATGGAAATCCTGCATGAAGCATAACAAATAGTCCAATGAATAGGTTGAATNTGTTTGTGTCAATGATAATGATGCATTTCTCATATAAAGGGTTGTCAAACAAGAAAACCTTCAGTAGTAGGAAATTGTGAATGTATCTATCATAAATGTAATCTTCAACAATCCTAGAGAGCTTAGAAAATACTATCCCATAAATAATGTCAATATTGTATAACGAAATCAAGCCTTCTTTAGTAAGACATATGTTTTCTATTCAAATAAAAAAAAAGGACTTGATGTAATTTCCAGCCATGACACACGTGTTTCAATGACTTTCCATAGGATTCTATTTCCAAACAAAAGGAGGTGAAATGTGATTTCCCAACACAATGTATATTGAAACCAAGGGAATAGCCAGAATGATTGTCCCAAACAAGGTGATTTCCAGCTCTTAATAAAATTTGACATGCACGTAAACTTGTGATTTTCAGTGCTGCAGAAACATATTATGGATGTCATGACATGGTTGTAAATATATGTAAAGAAGAGGTTGCTTGAAGAGAGTTTATGGGTATACTTNGAAAATGGATAAACATTTCTATATTGGAAATATAGTATTAAACCAAAGGTTCTCAAGAATACCGTAATAGGAAATTTTGGTTGCCAAAATGGTAATCCCGCCTATAAAATGCTGAACTGTCCAATGCCGATAGTGCCTCAAAAAATCATATTAAAATCCTTTGTAACTACAGTAGAAACATAAAGATTGCAATAGGTAAATACATATGGAAAAATAATAAGCATAGAGGGATGGAAAGTGTGTGGGTATCACCTCTGATGTTGAAAGAAATTATGAATTAAGATTTGCATTGGCCTTTTAGAAAAATATTCCATTAACCTAGAAGAAGTACTATATACTTAGTTTAAAAGGGATCAATTTTCAGACTGTATTAGGGGATCCATACAATAAAAGAACAAAACATGAGAAATCAATTAAACCCCAAGGAAATCACTCTTGTGAGGCTCATTCAAAGATTTAAACAAGTGTAAAGGATATTTGAGTCCGTATATTTCTTCCATGTTCTAAGGGTCTTCAACGAACATCAAGTCCTATGACAAATGAATATCTCACTTGAAGGTTCACAATTCTCTCAACGTGGTTGGGAGAAATGCAATCAGGATCATTTGGGAGTTATGCTTTTTATTTTATTGTATTTTATTTCCTAGAGTGGATCTGTGAGCAGCATTTTATTTTGTTATTTTGTTTTCTTAGAAATGGAAATCTTCACAAACCTTAGGTTAAAATCTATTCATTTTGTTTCCTAGTTTGTATTCCTATGTCTGCTAATGATCCAAGTGAATTCTATGCAATGAAGTATTGATTTCTATGCTAGTGGTGGTTGGAAACCTTGTCCCATAGTTTTAAAAACACACTGACTACTATACTGTCTCCAAATAAAATTGTTTTTGTATGCCACCATGGTATAACTCATGGGAAATACACCAAAAAGCTCTTCCTGTAGATTTTTTTACCGTGTTTTGTTATTAGAAGATGTTGACTGCAAAATTAGTTATAAATCACTAAGGGAAGATATAAAAATGTATATATTCTAAAATACTAGAACACATTATCTAACTTCATGTATGTTTGGTAGTTTTTGGGAAGCACTGTTAGTTCCAAACCCATGTGATTGAATGTGAGAAAAATAGAACAATTGCTAAGAGAACAACTTATGTTTACAAATAAGGCAACATATAGTCTCTCCTCACTTAAAGGAGACATATGTATTTTGCCTTTTTTTTTCTAATGATAATTTTTCATTTTGTTTGTATCACACATATTGGTGATAACTATTTCACATGCATGTAATGGCATAAAAGAATGACACACTTGAGTGAAATTATAGCTCAATCCCTAGAGAAACCCCACAAATTTTTATGGACAAAAACAAACCTATAAAATATTCAAAAAGTAAGTCATGTATATTTTTATAACAACTCACTTTACGAGGTATCTTTCCAATCATCTCCATCATCAGGGCAAGTGGTCCCGAAACAGAATTTAACAAGCCCACTGAGAACAAGACCAAATAGAAGGGAAAACTTGTAGACATTTATTTTCTATTACCAACCAAATATATCACTCTAGAAGAGTTGTATGATGGAATTTAGCAAATACTTCCAAAGAAATAGTATCCTATACCATTCAACATTGTGACCAACATGTAAATGTGATGTATAAGCACAAAGAAACCACTATGCTTCCTGTTTTGTACATAACACAATAGCAATGCCATTGGAAAAGCATAGATAGTTGTGCAAAGAAAATATCTAGAAGGAGCATGGAAGATATTATTGTACCTCATCACGGTCATAACCTTCTACACTCTAAGGATCAAACAACATATCACTTGTAACCAATTCAAAAATTATGCAACCAAATGACCACATGTCAACTGGTATAGAACATTTTGAACCCAAAATAACCTCTCGGGATCGATATTGCCTTGTCTAAATATCAAGTGTAAACTAATTATGGATCCAGCAAGCATTTCCCAAATCTACTATTTTACATCTCAAATACATTGATTTCAGTCTTTGAATTTTAGTAGTATAACGAGCTTTTTTCTCTTCCTCATGCTGAGCTGTAGAGTGACCATCCATAATTATTTATGTCTTTGTAACACCTATTTATCCAATGTTTACATTTCCCTGGTCTGCATTAGCCAAATCTAATTCCTTTTATCGAGCTATGGCACTGCTCACACAGTTGTTTGCAGCCCTCTTAGCCTTTCTCTTTAGTTTATTTTCTAAGTCCTTGAAATGGCTCCATTAACTGTGTACTTCCTATTGGAAGACCTCAAGAGTAGGTTTGGTTTATCAATAACATGAGAAATCAGGGGAGGCTCTCCATATTTCCTTGGATATTTTGATGGATCAATAGAAGTGTATAGAAGAGTGTTCTCAAGATTTAAATAGGTGTGAAGAATTGACAATTCTCGATGCAAATACTCGAACCCTACTAAAATAGGGATGCAGAGTTCCTAAACAATTTCCAAGGGAAGGACTCTGTAGCGAGTATATTTTATTAAATACAACAAGCTATCACCCAATTACTCAAAAACCATACAAACATGCTATCCATTGAGTCCAACATGCTTGAAATGGTCTAGCAATTTCACAACACCCTATCTATCCTCTGGATCTCCTTCTGCAATTTCCTTTAAGATGTTGATCTCATCCATAGCTGCTTCTGCATAATTTTGTGCAGACATATCTCTGTATGATCACATTATAGAAACAAAATTCAAACCTCTCTCCAAATTTTAATTTATATTTAAACGCCCTCGATAAAAATCATGATCATTGGTAGCGCTATTCAAGAGAGTGATATTTAATACACAAATGAAAAAGAGAAAATGGTTTGAAATAATGAAAACCTAACAGGTCTCAGGCTTGCGCACTCAAACTTAACTACATTTCATTGGTCATTCATTGCAATTAGAAACAAAACCCACTTGAGGATGCATGTTTTAAGATAAAACAACCCAAATCTAGTTACCCTAATGCAACCAAAACCTAGATTTTGAATGCGATCTGCTATTGTGACTTGATACCAAGGGTGTAAACATGCATTATCAGCATGAAAAACTATAAACCCAAATCAAAAGAAAAGTGATCTTGCTATTTTATTTTCTATGTTTACACTTGAATGAAAAAATAAATCAAAGGAAATGATCCAGCTCCACACAATGGAATGAATGGGGTTTTCATCCCACAGGAAAAAATAACAATGATGCCTAAGATATTATGAAGTAACAAATATTCTAGAACATAATTAAAAATCCAAAAAAAATAAAAACAAAAGGGTTGATAAAATACAAATTCTTAGAGGTCCCAAGCAAACCAGATAGTAGAGAAATGACCCCATCCAAGCTTCCATTGCACCACAATCTCACATTCTTGAACAAATCACCCAATATAACTACATGGTATCCTCCCTAACTGTAATCGTCAGTGCCTTCATCTTTAGATTCTATGCATTCACTTGAAGAGTCCATGTATGGATCCACTACTATAGTATCAGTGGCCATGAAATCTAATCTTAAAGATCAAATCTCGGCCCAAAAATAGGAACTCGTGTACTCTCTAGATTTTGTTTTTTGATTTTAGACAATCCTAGCTTGGCCTAACCTTCATGATGCATGTGGAATCAATTGTACATAGAGCCATGGCACGATATATTTGCAGAAATAAATAGCATAGCTTAGGAGAACAAGACAAAAAAAACATTGATGTTCCCATTTTTTTGTAAAACAATAGAAAGTACCTATCAGTATACTTCACTGTTTGATTTTTTCCATTTCTTATACATATTTAGTATGTACAAAAGTGTCTTGTATACTAGTTCATCATTTTGAAATCGTGTCTGAAATTGATAAGCTAAAAAGTGTAAGTGAAAAAACTCACAGCGTTAAATTTTCCACAAATTTTCAAACCATCAATGTTCTAAATAGGTATTCTATACTAGTTCACCATTTCAAAACCATATTTGGCCACTTTAAATTAGTTTGTAAATAAAACATAGCTTTCAAATGTCAAAGAACTAATTTCATCCTCATTACCTTTACCGTGAAAACATATTTGATTGCGAGGATAAACTCATATGGTTGTTTTCTTTTTGTGAGTTCCTCAAGAGGAACTATAATTTCATGCCCTTCCAACAGAAAGGTATTTAAACCCAAAATAAGAGAATTATGGCCCTTAAATAAATGTCTTAGCCGAGATCTAACACCAGTTGTAATAACTCTACACAATTGCCAAAAGACTAGTCCACAGTACTATGATTTATAGTTTATGAAGAAAAAAAGGAAAGTTAACTTGTTTCATTGACTGATAATGCCATATTTATAAAAAAAGGTACAGACCTTTGGGCCTTGAAAGCTTCCATGATCTAAAGAAACTCATCATATTTCTCACAATTATTCTTGAATATATCTTTGACTGCCTTAACATATGCCATAGTAGGATCTATTGATAGCCTATGTGATCCTTTAGATGGTTGATGCAGTCTCGAGCTATATTACAACATATACAAGCAATAGAAAAAGGTCAAAAAACAAGTAGGTTACCCATCATGCATTTTTTACAGGATGCAAACAAACACACTTAGAAGCACCAATTAAGAAGAAACGAAACTGGACCTACAAATACAGATGTATAAAAGATACATAAATCAAGAACAAAACCATTGTTTCATCAAACATATAGACAAACTAAATCATTTTTAAATTTTTAATTAACAAAATATTGGCAATATGTCCCTTTTTTAAACTAGTAAATCAAAAAGCTTTAACATGTCGAGTCGAAAAGGAATCCTACCATATGGAATGGATATTGTAGGATAACCTAATATCAACTAAAAAATAAAAGTTTATAGAGTCAATGTATCTCTAAAGAAAAAATAGATGAATTATGAAATCTTGAAAAAACCACTGTAGCATCTTAATGATTCTGATGTTCCAGTGGCAATAAGAATGCTAGCAAATATCACTGGGAAACATTTAAAATTGAGAAGCAGGATGAAGAATAACCTAAAAATGTTTACATTAAATCACCTATCATTACAAAAATAATGCAATGGATGGTTAAGAAATGCATCCATTTTATAAGAACAAAAGGACATAAAACCCACTTCTTTCCCTAGCCATTGCATTTCATAAGGTAATAATCGAGCATTAAGGACGATGATAAAAGGGATACAAAATCCAAAAAATCCCTAAATGTTGATCAAATACGCTTCATTATAGACTTCACATCCATAGTATTCCCCAGATACATGCAGAATGCCACTATGTTGTTACCGGAGCAATCTGTCACTAGAATTGTGGCATCGTAGTGATTCTGAAGTTCTAGTGGCAACAAGAATGCCAACAAAATCACTAGAAAAATACAAAATTGAGAAGCAGCATCAACACAACCTAAACATATTTAGGGTAAACACCTAACATTACAAAAATAATGCAACAGATGGTTAAGAAATACATCTCCTTCCTAAGCACAGAAAACCCACCTCTTTCCCTAGCCATTGCAATTCATAAGGTAATAATCAGGAATTAAAACGATGATAAAAGGGATACAAAATCCAGCAAACCCAAAAATTTTATCAAATGCACTTTATTTTGTGGAAATTGAACCCAAGAGATAGAACAATTACACTCACAAAATTGCTAATCAAGCATGCAAAATTCACGCCAAATGAGACTGAAATTGGACCATAACACTGATTTGTATTCAATAAGTGTACAATATCCAACCTTGTGAAGTAATAGGATGCTTCAATATATCATTACATGAGAGAATAAAATGCATAAAGATTCCATTCGAAATAGTAAAAAAGTAGGCTTACTAAATCTAGTCAAATGCCCCATAGGTCCATAAAGCAGTTTCCAAATCTATGAAGATGCTCATGAATTTGATAAGTCAAGTGGGAAAACTAAAGAGGGATGAAAAGAAAACTCATCCAAAATTTTATTTGGAGAAAATGAAGTAGGATGATGTGGGAAAAAAACAAGTCAACTACACCTAGTCTAGCTTTTCCTTTTGCCTTAAATCATAATAAAACAAGGCAGCTTTTCAAAACAAGCAGATATGTGCTTTGGATGACCTGGGATAAAGAATACATGCTAAATTTGGTTTCCATGATGTTTCCCAACCACTCCATGACTTAGTTTTAGCATGTGTTGACTTCTAGGACTTGTAGAAGGAAACTAGCATAGAATAAAATCTAGGAAACTAGGTAATAAGACAAAATAATTAAAATTAATGTCTAAGGTAGGTAACTATGGGTTGATTATTCTAACACCCCCTGTTAAGCCTGAATTTATGAGTAAATATCAAAAAACTATAGGGCCTAGAAACAAGGCTTAGTCACCCTTTACATACTGCTTGTCCATACAACCAAGGAAAGAGGAAAAAACCCTGTGGGAAAATCCTCCCTTACACATGGACATGAAAAACAAAAAAATTCAAAATATTGTCATCAATCATGCTTCATGGCATGATAAAAAATCCCCAGTAGTGGTTTGATATTGCTGAAGGTCTTCTCACAAAAAGCTTTGGTGAAGATGTCTGCTACTTGTTATGAATATGCACAGAAGAGTAGATCAATGGTTCCATCAATCACAAGATGTCTGATGTAATGCATATGGATCTCAATGTTCTTGGTTCGATATATATGAACTGGATCATTGCAGATTCGAATGGTGCTTTGATTATCACATTATATAATAGTTGAAAACTCTGATTTGAAACCACATTCTCCAAGTATCCCCTGCAACCACAAACATTGAGTTGATGCATTTACAACACCTCTATACTCTCCTTCTATAGATGAGAGTGCTATCGCACTCTACTTCTTACTTGACCAAATGATTGGTCCTTCTGTAAGAATGAACACATATCCTGATGTATACTTTCGATCTATGTTGTCACCTTCCCAATCACTATCAGTAAACCCAATCAAATCGAGATCAGATTTTGCTTTGTAGAAGATCCCATGAGTTCTTGTTCCTTGAACAAAGTTTAGGATCCTTTTGGATTCTCTCCAATGGATCTCATGAGGCTGATCCATGTGTCTTGAATACACACTAACTGCATAATATATATCAGGTCGAGTGTGTGTAATATAAATAAAACACCCAATCAACTGCCTATGCAGTGTATTATATACCATAGGAGAACAAACTGCTTCTTCAAGCTTAACTCCTGAAAGGAAGGGGTCTTTCTTGGCCTGGAATATTTCATGTTGAAATTATTCAGCAAATCCAAAGCATACTTGGACTACTTTACTTTTATTACATGTTGGTATTGAGCAATTTTGAGACCTAAGAATTCGCTCAACAATCCCAAATCTGTCATAGAAAATGCATGGTTCATTGCATCCTTCAAGAAGTCAATCTCTTTATTTGAACTTCTTGTAATCAGAAGGTCATACACATACAAGAAAATAATAATAAAAGAACCATGAATCCATTTAAAATAGACATTAGGATCATACTTTCATCGAACAAAACTCAGTGATAGAAAAAAGCCATGAATCTTTGCCTACCAAGCCCTGGGAGCTTGATTGAGCCCATACAATGATTTCTTTAACTTGAACACTAAAGATGGATTAGAAACAAACCCTTCAGGTTTATTCATGTAAATATCTTCATTGATATCTCCATTTAGGAAAGCACACTTCATATCCATGTGATGTACCTCCCACTACTTTGAAGCTGCAATGGCTAGAGATAGCCTTATGGAGTCCATCTTTGCCACTGGTGCAAAGGTTTCATTGTAGTCAATACCATGCACTTGTGAGTATCCCTTAGCCACCAATATTTCCTTATATTTCAAACGTAAACCATCAGTAGCAAACTTATTCTGGAAAACCCACTTACATTGAACTAGATTCCTCCCTGGGGGAAGATCAACCAGTTCCCAAGTGTTGTTCTTCTGGAGCAAGCTGAATTCTTCTCTCATGGATGTTTTCCATCTTGGATCATCTATTGAATATTCATATGTCTGTGGATCTGATTCAACCATCAGATAGAACTTCTCAACAAATAGAGTATCTTTCACACAAAGGGCACCCTCAAACTAAGATCTAGTCCTCCTAGTGTCACTAGGATTTCCAACTAGCCTCCATCATGTAGGTTGCCATCTCCTTCAGTGATCTATTCTTTCTCTCAGCAACATCATTTTGTTGTGGTGTGTAAGGGATTGAATGATCCATCTAAATACTTGCATCTTTACAATACTGAATGAACTCAGACTTGACATACTCACCACCATTGTCAGATCTAAGGATCTCGAGTTTCCTTCCAGACTGGTTTTCAACCAAGGCTCTAAAGACTTTGAAGAGGTCAAAAACTTTAGAATTATGCTTTAGGAAGTAAACCCAACAATACCTAGAAAATTCATCTATGAAGGTTAGTGCATAGTTGTCTTGATTCATGCACATATGAGGAAATGTACTAGCAATGTCACTGTGGACCAGCTCAAGAGGTGCAGAGGTTCTCTCATGACTATCTTTCTCATACTTGTGCTCTGGGTGTTTTCCTAGGATACAACCTTGATAGACTCCCTTAGAAATATTGATCTTTGTTAACCCTATGACCATATATTTTTCACTCAAATCAGAAAGACACTTGTAGTTAATATGGCAAAATATTTCATGCCAAATATTGCTTACTTCATTAGCCTATATCAGAAAATTAGAGGGGTTTGAGTAGGGTAGAAAATGGGAAAACTTATATACCTTTGAAGTGTGATCTATAACACCTTTTTCTATGACTTTATCATTTGAAACCTCAGTGATTTCAACATCTTCAGGGGAGAAGATGACCTTCTTTAGAGGCCAAGTGTGAGTCATTTGATACATTAACAAGATATTAGAGGCAATACCTAGAACATTCAACACATTATTAAACTCACCATGGTCAAGATCAATCCTTCCCTTCCCCAAACTGTGAGAAAGAGAGTCATCTCCCAAAACTATTGGTGGAACTTTCAACATCTCAAGAGAGGAGAATATCTCTTTTGTTGAAACCATATGTCTAGAAGCTCCAGAGTCTATGATGAAGCTAGGTGAGCTCGATGTGCCAGAAACCAAGGAATGTACTCTCTCTCTCTGTCCTTTGAATTTGATCCTCCTTCCCTCTTCTTTGAATAATTAGGAAGGGAGATGTTATTCTTCTCCAGGAGTTGGGACAACATGTCAATTTGATTTTTCATACAAGAGCTCTCAATATGATAGCCCTTACTGCAGTATGCACACTTGCTCATTTCTCCTTTGTTCTTCTTCTTCTAGGAGTTCTTCTTGGAACCTTGGGGCTCTTCTTGAGACTTTTTCTTGTCTTTCTTTTGCTTAGGTGGATTTTTATCATTTTTCTTTCTTTTTGAATCCACCTTTGAATCTCTAGGAACCAAAGTTTGGTCTTTGGAATTTTTTATGGTGCCCATCATCACCAACTTATCTTGCTCCTCTGTGAGGGATTCCATGAACTCTGAAAGCTTAGGAATCTTCTAGGATCAAGCTGTCAACTTGGTAGCATGGAAGGTTGAAAAAAACAATGAATAGTCAGGACCAAGTTTAGAAAGTGTGGGAAAAACTAGTTTCTCTTCCTTATTTTCGATACCACACTATTTCAACTGCAAAACAAGGGCCTTAAACTTCAAAAAGTAGAGTTGTAATGATTCGAAGCTACTAGGACTCAAGGAGATCAGCTCATTCTCAATTTGATGTCCTCTCATCTCAACTATCTTTCCAAAAATCTCTTCTAGATTCTCCCACACTTGATTAGGCGATGTCAATCCATCAAGATGGAAGAGGAGGTCTGTTGAAATGCTTATACACAAAAGACCATAGGCCTCATCCCTCCTATTGTGCCATTTAATTTTCTCTACAACTGCATTGGGATCTCCCTCTGTTGCCATTGTTACCCTATGTTAACACCTTTACTTAGCAGAGGATCGAAGGAACAATGGCGAGGAGGAAATAATGGTTGCTTGTAAGACTTTGGTTAAATAGTATGGTATAAAAGTATGACAACGGGTGAGTAAGCGATGAATTTTCATGGGATCCAATGGTGTAAAGTGGGGAGATGGAGATCGACGGTTTATAACGTGTCCATTCCATGAAGATGCGAGAAGGATAAGGACATGCAGAGTGTTCGATGAGATGTGAAGATTAACGGTCTCCGATTTGGCTCGATGAAATCTATGGTCATTGTGAACTCCGCCCTGTAGACTAGCACATTTGATAAAATGAAGAAGCTCGGCTGAATAGGGTATGTGTCGCTCCATCCGACGGCTGGAAAGTAAAGGTGAAATATATCAACGGTCGTTGATTGATCCAGAGCAGGAATTTGCGCGGTGGTTGGAGACAAAAGGTGGTAGCAGAATGCAAGCCATAGTACACATGGCAACTCATGGTGCATTCCATGGGTGCCAAAAGAGGTTTGGCAGAAACCACTAAAGGGGGGCCTCCGAAGTGGGGTCCTATATAAACAAAGTTGACTTGTTCAAGAATTATTTTTTATTGGCGCCAGATGAATGAAAAGGACCTGTGTGCTCTCCAACCTCTAATAGTCAATCTCGAATACACGTCGTCACAGTAACAGGTAAGGCCCGAGCGCTCGAAATTCATCCACCTAATTATCATTGTTGAATGAATTATGGACAAAGGAAAATATTTGAAAGGGTTTAGTCGTATTTTGGACGATAGAGAGGAATACCTGGTTGACAGGGACAGAGGAGTGTGTGACCCTTTCTTATTTGTAGGAAGTGTGTCAGTTAGCAAAGATAAATTGTGGCAATACAATTCGCAGGGTAATGATATCCTAAACACTTGTAAATCATTTTTATATCATTTTTCTATTGAGAAAACCCTGCATTTTCCCGAGTTCACAGAGTGGTGCGTAGTTAATTATTCTTCTTCTCAGAGAGTTATTGTCAGTTGGTATACGTCTAGGATAATGTGTAAAATTGATTCCAAGGTCATCTGTGAAAACCTAAATTTTCCTGATAACTACCCTGACAGTCGTGAACCTGTAAACGAGTCCATTTTAGCCGAAGTGTATAAAAATTGTGAAACCGAGGTCCATTGTAAATTCTTGTCAAATATTCTTAAAGATGGTCAATCACTAGATGGTCTATTTATGCCTTATCATATTCACATTTTCAAATATGAAGTTCAATTAGTTGTGTCCTTAGTCTGTCAATTCTTGGGTCTAGATGATGATTGTCATGTAAATGAAGTCATCTTAGGCTTTCTATTGAAAATGAGTTCATTAAGTTCTAAGTCCTAGTCAGTTCGTGTACTCAGTTTAGACGAGTACTTAGCAGAAGCTATACATCTTCAAATGAGTGAGTTTCTAAAGGTCAGGTTCTTCAAGTTTCAGACTTATTTACTGAACATGTTGCTGTGTTCGAACGTCACCGAATTGCAGTTTTTAAGTACCATGTTTTCTTTGGATTTGCCCAAGCAAATTAGCATGTTTGAATTCACAAATTCAATTATGTCAGAAATATACAAGATGTTATTTGATGAAGTGTTACCCCATGTATTAGAAGAGATGAAATGTATGATGCAGTCTTCACCTGAGCACAAGGTCGGAGATTGGTTTTTGTACAAGGATTTCACTATTTTAAGAATATATGTATTTACTAGGGATCCTTATAGGTTACCTGTTTTCCTTACTCCCAGAATTTTTGCATTAGAATTTATGAGACAAATACTGCATTTAGAAGAAGAACACTTTGGGGCCTTTAAGAAATCTTCAAATATCAAGTTCCCTCTCAAAGTTGGTTCTTTTATCTTCAAAAATAAAGGTTCCCTGGTGTTCATAAAAAAATTGTTGGAGAGCATGGAATTTCAAAAGGAGCAAAGGGTAAATTATGATCCCCATCATATAATTTCTTTGAGAAAGCAGGCAAACAAAAAAAAGCCATTTGACCACCAAGTTGTTGAAGGCCTGAGAAAAATAGCCAATTTGTTTCATTTTATGGAAATTCCAAGATCTGATGAAAGCGCAAGTATTATACCAATTGCAGTATCTCAAGTGACAGATGGTCCTAGTATTGTAGTTAAAAGAAGTCTTTCTGAATTTGAAATCATGGAAGTGGATGAGGATGGGTCACACAAAACTACCAAATTGTTTCAAGATGGTGGAGTTTTAAGTGAAGATATTTTAGACGATTTAAAAAGAGTTGCTTTAGTTCCAACAAAATCTGTACAGGTGAATCAGTTTTCTTTTAAAGGTGTAGATAATTCAGAATCAAGCCCAATTTTCAAGTCCAAATAGGAGCTTATGGCTAGTTATATGGAGAAGGAAAAGAAGTCCCTAGAAGAGACAAGGAATCTACTCCCACGGGCGAGGAGTTTAAATAATCCAAAAAATTCCTTGATTTCTACCAGGGACGTGGAAAGAAATACTTTTAAATTGGCCATGGTAAGTGATAAGAAGATGTCATAAATAGAAGTAAGATTGGACAAGATTAGTGTACCAGAAAAAATACAGTTACATAAGCAAACAGGTGACATTATTTATTCAGATTTATTGCATGCTATGATGAGAGTTAATAAGTTACAAATTTTGGTAGACAAGTTAGAGGTTCAGTTAAAACATGAGAAAGTTGAAAACAAAGCCAATGCCATTCAAATAAAAAATCTATAAGTAGACATTATCAGCTCAGGAAATGAAAGAGATAACACCCAGGAAATCAAAAGACTTCTGGAAGAAAAGGACAACGCCCTCCAGGTTTTGAAGAAAATGTTGAAGATCCCAAGCACTGAACGTGTTCAATCATCCAAATTATTAGCATTACAAGAAGAGAAGGACAACATTCACTAGGAGATGATGGAGCATAAAGGAAGAGCTGTCAAATTACAAGAGGAAAAAGACAAATGGAAAACATAGTGAAATGAGCTAATAGCCCAAATCTCCCTGCTGAAAAAGGACCAAATCGATGAAAAAAAGATTATGGAGGAGTTGATGAGCCAAATTCCCACTGATGAAGACCTGTCCATTATGAATATTGAGAAACCATTAAATGGTTTTTTTGTAGATGACTTACTAGTGCCTATGTCCCAGGTCAGCCTGAAGGATGAAGGAATAAGAGAATTAAAGGTGGAAAATGAAAAAGTCAAATTCGATCTGGCCAAATTTACTGAAAATAAAAATAAAATATTGCAAGATAGAAATCAGCTACAAAAGAAATTTAATAAATTGAAGGAAAGAAACATCAGAAAGGGTCCTCTCCAAGGACCAAAGCACATAATTTGGGACAAATTATCTGTAGAAATTACTAAATTCAGACATTATTTGAACTTTATTCATGATCAAAGCATATTGATCAATTTGTCCAATCAAAGACTGAAGTTAGTAAATGAAACTATGGAGAGGAAACCCCTTGCCACAGCCCAAAACGCGTTAAATTTCTTAAATTCATTAAAATACCGAAAGCTGCATGATATAGAAGTTAAGGACAGGATAACAATGGTACTGTGGGCCAAAAAGTTTATCCATAAGCATCATCTAATGAAGGAAGTCCAGGACAAATCTGATGAAATGATCTCACAGGTTAATGACTTCAAACAGGCTTTCAAAGAACTATTTGAAGATGGGCTTCCTTCCTTCTGGGACGAGGAGGGATGAATGTTTTCCCAAGAACACTATCACAGCGTGTTGGTACAAAGCCACATGGATCATTCTAAATTTGACGATTTGGAAAAGGGGCTGACAGGGAAAGTCATCGTGGATAAGCTGACGGAGGATTTCGAGATACTACAAAAATTCCTAATAATCAGGGGAAGGTTTCCTAAAGTATCTTATGAAGCCTACATGGAGCTGGAGGTGTCCATCTGGGAGATGATTGAATATGATATTCCAAGCACGTAGCAATGGAAATCCATAGAGATATTCGGAAAAACGAAGTATATCCTTCATTCATGAAGATAGGTGTTGTGTGCTGAGGAGTTTCTTGGACGAGACCATGTTACCGAGTTGATTTTAACTTAATGATCTGTTAGGATCGAAGCTAGTAGTTTATTCCTAGGAGTTAGGAATATAGTTACAAGACTTTGATTAAGCCGGTTATTCAGTTATAAATCTTCTTGGAAGATGAAATGATTTTATGCATATAAGTGCATTTATTTTATGTGATGGGGGTTGGAACCCATCTTGTTGTTGAATGTTTCTTTTGAAGACATATATTTTTGAATAAAAAAGTGAATGCATAGGAGTTATCAGAGATTCCTGCGTCATTTACATTACAGTCTGTACTTCTCTTCTTATGTGATTCTTTTTTCCAGTGTAACACCCCATTCTGTTTTTCGTCATATTTGAAACACAATGTTGAATGGTTATAATTCATAGTGTTTATACTCTGATCATCGTTTCAGGTATTTTATACATTTTTCTACTAAAGTTAATATATAACTCCCCTTTGATGCTCTATATTAATGGACTGTCCATTGTTTCTTCTATTTCACCTGAACTAAATGAATGACTGTGATGGAATGGTTATCTTTCCTTTGATAAAATCTCATGCATATGTCTTTGTGATATCTTTATGTATATGTGACTCCATTGCCCAATGGTTATGTGTATTGTTTGAACCAATTTATACAAATATTTGAGTGTTGATTTATATCTGGTCTTGTTAAATCTATATTTGAGAGATCCCTCTCTGGAAAGAAAATCCAATTTCTTTCTAAAAGTGGTTCTGCTGTTACCTTTGGGATTTACCTTTGCAACCTGGGTACATTTTGAGTGCTAACAAATTGGCACCATTGCCGGGGAGTGAAAGTGCACATCTGCCTTGGGAGAAACGACAGAATTTGAAGAAAGATTTCTCTGGGCAAACAAGATTTTTTTATCAGTAGAAAAGGTTGTATATTTTCCCTGGCGACTCCATTGTAAAACTTTTTCAGAACTTAAGGAGTCATTCTGTCTTCGAGAAGACACATGCGAGGTAACTCTGATGCCAAAGTCTTGAAAAGTTTGGAAGATCCAGAAAAGTTATTTAAGAGAAAAGATAAAGAAAAGATAGTTTTTCCTTTGTTTGGTGCATCATCTTCTCAATATTCTCCTATTGATCTAGAATGGGAAGTTAATGTTGGAAGGAGTTTGTTGAAAACCAAATCTGAGTCTGATCTTAAGAATACTGAGTTTAATTCTTGTAGATTAGAGTCTTATTTGTTGGATTCCCTATGGAGAGATTTACAACAGAATACAAAAGCTGAAAAAATTGCTATTCAAAATACTCAAAAGTCTTCAGTTCCCTTGAACCCACCTAGACCAATGGCAGCCAGATTTTCTCCCTTGCGTTTGCCTTCTTTATTACACGATCTTCCTTAGAATTATTCCCAAAGAATTTCTTTATTTGATGGAGAAGGTGACATAACTGCAAAGCAACATGTGGCTAAATTTGAAGACTTCATCGACTTAGAAGAAGTTGATTATCTAGATGTTAAAATGCAGTTATTTGCCCAAAGTTTGTCAGGTGAGGCAAAGAAATGGTTTAAAGATTTTCCAAATGGGTCTATAATGAATTTTCAAGCTTTTCAGAATGCATTTCTAGATAGATGGGATGATAAGAAGAATCCTTTACAACTCTTGTCTCAGTATAATAGTCTCAAAAAAGGAGGTTTCGAATCTATCCATGAATTTTCCAGCAGGTTTATGAGGGTTTATAATTCTATTCCGGAAGACATAAAACCTTCTACAGCTGCTGCTAAAATACACTATGCTGGAGCCTTTGATAATGATTTTGTATTTTCATTAAGGGAGAGAAAATCAGTGACTCTTGCTGCAATGTTTGCAGATGCCTTAGAGGTGGAAGCAAATATGATGGAAAGTGGAAAAATGAAACATAGAGATATTGATAGGAGGAAAAAGGAAGAGAATTATCCTTCTTCTTCTTCTTCT
This sequence comes from Pseudotsuga menziesii, assembly GCA_001517045.1. NCBI lineage: Eukaryota > Viridiplantae > Streptophyta > Pinopsida > Pinales > Pinaceae > Pseudotsuga > Pseudotsuga menziesii. Next base: position 55,132 of record LPNX010869631.1, on the reverse strand, counting down.
ACTAATGATGTCAAATTTGAAATGATGTTGAAGACAATGGAAAAATTGATGAACATTTTAACTATGGATAACAGGGGGTTCAATAGAGAACAAGATGATCCTCAAATAAGAAACCCTAATTTTAGAAGACCAAATCCCCATGTTCCTCCCCAAAATAGGCAAAGAGACATAAGAAACCCAAGAAATCAGGAAAACCGGCAAATTCGACCACCGTTCCCTGAGAATTATGTTGATGATGAAGAAGACCCTACTGAGAATGAAATTCATCTTTTTGGAGAACTGGATTCAGAGATATATCTTACTGAAGAAGAGCATAACATGTTTGAACAGGAAGGTGGAAATGAAGAATTTGAAAGGGAGACAAAACAGTATCAAAGGGGTTATTTACATGTTATGGATGATGTGCATAGGAAAATCAGATTGAGAAACAGGGAATTTTTTATAAATAACGGGAAGGAAAATCCAAATCAACCTTCCACAAGTTCCCTAAATGTAGAAAAGGGAAAAGAAGTGCAAAAAGAGTCTCTTGTAAATAAAGAAGCTGAAAATGAGATACAAAGAGACAAAAGAATAAAGCAAGTGGTACCAATTGATGTAGAAAGGGATGGTTCCGGTTTTAATTTGCAAAATGAGCTTTCAAAGTTAAAAATTTCTGTTCCATTTAACGAGCTGTTGAGAAACAATGAATATAGAGACACTATAACAAAAATGGTCAAAGGTCAAGGAGAATCACAATCTGATATTTTGGAGTTGAATGATGATAATCCTACTATTTCATTTGGGTCAAAGGTTGAAAATTTAGAAAATGAAGAAATCCCTCCTTTCTATTTGAGTCTGAATGTGCATGATATGGTGGTCCATAATACTATGTTAGACTCAGGAGCATCACATAATTTAATGCCGAAGGGAGTAGTTGAAAGTTTGGGACTAGAAGTGACAAGGCCCTATAAAGATTTGTATTCTTTTGACTCTAGAAGAGTAAAATGCCTTGGTTTGATCAAAGATATGGTAGTGACTCTGAATAAATTTCCATCTAAAACTATAGTCATGGATGTGGTAGTAGCAGATATTCCACATAAATTTGGGGTATTGTTATCAATATCTTGGACTTCGAAGTTGAAAGGTAGTTTACAAATGGATATGTCATATGCTACGATTCCTGTTCAAGATGGGAGCAGAAGGTTGTATAGTGAGAAAATGACTCCTTATGTAGTGAGTAGTCAACATAAACCTGAAATTAATCATATATATGTTGTTGATACTGATTTGGGGTCTTCTATTCTCTTTAATGATACTGTCCCATGTGATCTAGAAGCTACATTGTAGGAGAAGTTTGAAGAAGATAAGAAAGAAGAGGTGATGGAACAAGATGCTTTGGAGGCAAAACAAAAAAGGGAAGGTTTGTGGACTATGTACTTTGACGGATCTGCTGCAAAAATAGGTGCTGGAGCTGGTGTGTATATAATTTCTCCTATTCGATATTTTAAAGCTTTATCTTATAAATTAACATATGAATGCACAAATAATGTAGCAGAATATGAAGATTTATTATTGGGGTTGCATGCTTTGAAATATTTGGGAGAGCAGAGAATAAAAGTCTTAGGAGATTCAGAGTTGGTGATAAATCAAGTAAATGACAGCTTTCAAACGAGGCATCCCCGGATGAGGGCTTATAGGAATGAAGTGTGGGATATGACTGGTAACTTTTTTATAGAGCACGCGATTCAAGTGGTTTCTAGGCATGAAAATATGGTGGCAGATCCTTTGGTAGTAGCTGCTAGAAAATTTAAAACCCCTATTGCTGGTCAGAAAGAGTATCAAGTGGACATTGTGAATAGACCATCTATTCCCAATAATTCTATATATTGGCAAGTATTTGAAGATGATATGCAGATCGGAAGGTTCTTAGAACTCTCAAGAGAATTTGTGAATACTCCTATTGACACCGAAAATGACAATGGCGAGAGTATTCAAGATGATGACGAACTAGAGAAAGAAGGGGATGGCACTGAAAAGTTAAAAGGAACCTTAGGAGGTAAGGATATTATTCAATTAAAAAATAATTTCATACCAAGAGGTTTGATTCCTTTGGAAAAACTTTTTGATCAGAATGATGTTGGTAAGAATCCAAAAGTAAAGCCTATTGAGAATGTTGTTGAAGATAGGAATATTGGCACTGAGGAGAATCCTAAGATTATAAAAGTATCCAAGAAATTGCCTGAAAAAGAAAAAGAAGAATATGTGAAGTTAATGAAAAAATATACAGATGTATTTTCTTGGAGTTATGAAGACCTTAAGGAGTATGATACGTCTATCATACAACATACTATTCCTATAAATCCTGGGGAGAAACCTTTCAAGAAAAAACTCAAAAGGATAAACCCTAAGTTGCTTCCTATTATTGAGAAAGAAATTAAGAAGTTATTTGATGCCAAGATCATTGTAACTCTAATATTTTCAAAGTGGGTTGCAAACCTGGTTCCTGTTAGAAAGAAGAATGGAGAAATAAGATTGTGCATAGATTTCTGGAATTTAAACAAAGTTTCTATGAAAGACAATTAGCCCCTGCCAAAGATGGATCATATATTGCAGAAGGTGGTCGGAGCTGAAAGAATTTCAATGTTAGACGGTTTTTCTGGTTATAATCAAATCAAATTATTACCCGAAGATCAGGAAAAGACCGCATTTACCACACCCTGGGGCACTTTTATGTATGCAAAGATGCCTTTTGTCTTAATGAATGAAGGAGCTGCTTTTCAGCGAGCTATGGACATTTATCTTGCAGGGGAAATTGGGAATTTTGTTGTAATCTACATGGATGACATAACAGTCTATTCAAAATCTGACAGAGAGCATCTGCATCATCTAGAGAAAGTTTTTTGAAGTGTAGGAAGTTTGGTATATCATTGAATCCAAAGAAGTCCAATTTTGCGTTGGAAGGAAAGTTGTTGGGTCATATAATATCTAACGATGGAATAAAAATTGATCCTGAAAGGGTGAGTGCAATTTTGAAAGTAGGAGAACCCAGAAGTAAAAAAGAGATATAATCATTTTTGGGGTAGGTGAAATTTTTGAGAAGGTTCGTGCCAAGATTTGCTGAAATATTAATGAATATCACAAATATGTTGAAGAAGGGTCATGGGATAAAATGGAATGCGGAAGCTAGAAAATCTTTTTGGGAAATCAAAAAAGCAATATTAGATGCTCCTGTGTTGGTGAGTCCATATTTTACCAAATATTTTTCAGTATTTTCATATGCTTCAAAATATACTATCGCATCAGTTTTATTGTAGAAAAATGAGGAGAATTTGGAATAGCCCATAGCATTTTTTAGCAAAATGTTGAGGGATGGAGAATTGAAATATGACATCATGGAGAAACAATCTTATGCGCTAGTCAAAGCATTGAAGGATTTCAGAGTATATATTCTACATTCACACATAATTGCACATGTTCCATCTACTACAGTAAAAGGAATTTTGACACAACCAGATCCAGAAGGCAGAAGGGAAAAATGGATTGCTACATTACTGGAGTACGATATAGAAATAAATCCCACCAAGTTGGTTAAAGGACAAGGATTAGCCAAAATGATGGCCAATTCAAATTGTGAGGCTTTACAAATTAATTTCCTATCTCACCAATATAATCAGTTGGACACAGAAGTGGAAGTAATGGTTGATTTTGTGGCATCTCCATGGTATTCTAATATTGTTTACGTCCTTGGAAATTTACAAGCACCAGAAGGATTGAGTAAGTCAAGGGCAAGATCCATAAAATTGAAAGCTGCCAAATTTTGCATTATAAATGAATATCTTTATTCGAAAGACCCCGAAGGAGTGTTGCTAAACTGTCTTTTAGAAAATGAAGCTCAGCATACAGTCAAAGAATTTCATAAAGGGGATTGTGGAGGACATCATTCTTGGAAGGTGACTGCAAATAAAATTCTAAGAGCAGGTTATTAGTGGCCTACATTATTTTCAGATGTATATAAAGAAACTAGTAAATGTCATCAATGCCAAATTTTTGATGGAAAAAGAAAAGTACGTCCTCTCCCTTTAAATCCAATAACGGTAGAAGCTCCTTTCCAGCAGTGGGGTTTGGATTTTATTGGTGAAATAAACCCCAACTCATCAGGACAACACAAATGGATTCTAACAGCTACATATTATTTTACAAAATGGATTGAAGCGATCCCCACCAGAAGAGCCACTGAAACTATAATCATGGATTTTCTTGAGGAAAATATATTGGCTCGATTTGGATTCCCCAGAAGAATAGTAATAGACAATGCAGCTACTTTTAAATCCAAGAAAATGATTGATTTCTGTCTCAAATATCATATAAGTCTCAATCATTCAACTGCCTATTACCCGCAAGGAAATGGGTTAGTTGAATCTTCAAATAAAATCTTAGTAAGGATCATCAGGAAGCTATTGGAAGATAATAAAAAGTCATGGCACACCAAGCTCAAGTATGCTCTATGGGCTTACGGGATTAGTACCAAAAGGGCAATTGGCATGTCTCCATTCCAATTGGTATATGGAACTGAAGTTGTTTTTCCAGTGTCATTAGGTGTTCTGGTTATGAGATATTTCCAATATCAGCAAGAAGAACGGAATCATATGAAAAGAAGGATAAATCAGATTATTGAACTGGAAGAGCGAAGGAATAAGGCTTATGACAAGGTGCAGTTACATCAAGAAAAAATGAAAAATACCTTTTATAGAAGAATCAAAGAAGAACAGTTTCTGATTGATGATCTGGTCTTGAAGTGGGATGCTCCTAAAGAAGACAAACATGGAAAATTTGATCATATGTGGGTAGGTCCTTATGTTTTTGCTGGATATAGAGGACAAAACACATTTTTGCTGGAATATCCGAATGGGGTTCCTCTAGATAGTAACCCTGTCAATGGAAGGTATCTGAAACATTACCTATACTAAAGAGGAGGGTAAAATTTGTATTATAGCCTGTAAATACTTATTTTTCTTTACAAGTCAATATAGATGGTAGGCCGAATGTTTTGAAGCCCGCAGTGAAGGCCCTAAGATTCATGAGGCATGCTATTCCTTTCTAATATATATATATATATATCTACGAAAAACAAAAGATAAGTTTTCTGGAAGTTACTGTGAAAGGTTAAAGTTAGGCACCTGGTCTACGAGTTCTTTCATACTTCATAGGGAGGATATCATCCCCAGATGGAGCCAGTTGTTAACACATTTACTTAGCAGAGGATCGAAGGAACCATGGTGAGGAGGAAATAATTCTTGCTTGTAAGACTTTGGTTAAATAGTACAGTATAAAAGTATGACAACGGGTGAGTAAGCAATGAATTTTTATGGGATCCAACGGTGTAAAGTGGGGAGATGGAGATTGATGGTTTATAACGTGTTTGCTCCATGAAGATGTGAGAAGGATAAGGAAATGTGGAGTGTTCGATGAGATGTGAAGATTAACAGTCTTCGATTTGGCTCGATGAAATCTACGGTCATTGTGAACTCCGTCCTGTAGACTTGAACATTTGATAAAATGAAGAAGCTCGGTGGAATAGGGTACGTGTTGCTCCATTCGATGGCTGGAAAGTAAAGGTGAAATATATCAATGATCGTTGATGGATCCAGAGTGGGAAGTTGTGCGGTGGTTGGAGACAAAAGGTGGTAGTGGAATGCAAGCCATAGTACACACGGCAGCTCAAGGTGCATTCTGCGGGCAAAAGTGGTTTGGCGGAAACCACTAAAGCGGGGTCTCTGGAGTGGGGTCCTATATAAAAAAAGTTGACTTGTTCAAGAATATTTTTTTATTGGCACCGGACGAATGAAAAGGACCTACGTGCTCACCAACCTCTAATAGTCAATCTCAAATAAACGTAGTCACAGTAACAGGTAAGGCCCGAGCGCTCGAAATTCATCCACCTAATTATCATTTTTAACTTAATTATGGACAAAGGAAAATATTTGCAAGGGTTTAGTCGTATTTTGGACGATATAGAGGAATACCTGTTTGTCAGGGATAGAGGAGTATGTGACCCTTTCTTGTCTGTAGGAAGTGTGTCAGTTAGCAAAGAGAAACTATGGAAATACAATTCGCAAGGTAATGATATCCTAAACACTTGTAAATCATTTTTATATCATTTTTCTATTGATCAAACCCTGCATTTTCCTGAGTTCGCTGAGTGGTGTGCATTTAATTATTATTTTTCTCAGAGAGTTACTGTCAGTCGGTCTACATCTAGGATACTATGTAAAATTGATGCCAAGGTCATCCGTGAAAACCTGAATTTGCCTGATAACTACCCTGATAGTCGTGAACCTGTAAACGAGTCCATTTTAGCTGAAGTGTATAAAAATTGTGAAACCGAGGTCCATTGTAAATTCTTGTCAAATATTCTTAAATATGGTCAATCACTAGATGGTCTATTTCTGCCTTATCATATTCACATTTTCAAAGATGAAGTTCAATTAGTTGTGCCCTTAGTCTGTCAAGTCCTGGGTCTAGATGATGATTGTCATGTAAATGAAGTCATCTTAGGATTTCTATTGAAAATGAGTTCATTAAATTCTGAGTCCCACTCAGTTCATGTACTCAGTTTGGATGAGTACTTAGCAGAAGCTATACATCTTCAATTGAGTGAGTTTCAAAAGGCCAGGTTCTTCAAGTTTTAGACTTATTTACTAAACATGTTGTTGTGTTCAAACGTCACCGAACTGCAGTTTTTAAGTACCATGTTTTCTTCAGATTTGCCCAAGCAAATCAACATGTTTGAATTCGCAAATTCAATTATGTCAGAAATATACAAGATGTTATTTGATGAAGTGTTACCCCAGGTATTAGAAGAGATGAAATGCATGATGCAGTCTTCACCTAAGGACAGGGTCAGAGATTGGTTTTTGTACAAGGATTTCACTATTTTAAGAATATATGGATTTACTGGGGAGCCTTATAGGTTACCTGCTTTCCTTACTCCCATAATTTTTGCATTAGAATTTATGAGACAAATACTGCATTCAGAAGACAAACACTTTGGGGCCTTTAATAAATCTTCAAATATCAAGTTCCCTCTCAAAGTTGGTTCTTTTATCTTCAAAAATAAGCGTGCCCTGGTGTTCATAGAAAAATTGTTGGAGAGCATGGAATTTCAAAAGGAACAAAGGGTAAATTATGATCCCCATCATATAATTTCCTTGAGAAAGAAGGAAAACAAAAACAAGCCATTTTACCACCAAGTTGTTGAAGGCCTAAGCGAAATAGCCAATTTGTTTCATTTTATGGAAATTCCAAGATCTGATGAAAGCGCAAGTATTATACCAGTTGCAGTATCTCAAGTGACAGATGGTCCTAGTATTGTAGTTAAAAGAAGTATTTCTAAAGTTGAAATCATGGAAGTGGATGAGGATGGGTCACACAAAAAGGCCAAATTGTTTCAAGATGGTGGAGTTTTAAGTTAAGAGATTTTAGACGATTTAAAAAGAGTTGCTTTAGTTCCAACAAAATTTGTACAGGTGAATCAGTTTTCTTTTAAAGGTGTAGATAATTCAGAATCAAGCCCAGTTTTCAAGTCCAAAGAGGAGCTTATGGCCAGTTATATGGAGAAGCGAAAGCAGTCCCTAAAAGAGACAAGGAATCTACTCCCGCGGGTGACGAGTTTAAATAATGCAAAAACTTCCTTGGGACGTGGAAATAAATACTTTTAAATTGGCCATGGTAAGTGATAAGAAGATGTCATAAATAGAAGTAATATTGGACAAGATTAGTGTACCAGACAAAATACAGTTACATAAGCAAACAAGTGACATTATATATTCATATTTATTGCATGCTATGATGAGAGTTAATAAGTTACAAATTTTGGTAGAAAAGTTAGAGGTTCAGTTAAAACATGAGAAAGTTGAAAATAAATCCAATGCCATTCAAATCAAAAAGCTACAAGCAGACATTATCAGCTCAGGAAATGAAATATATAACACTGAGGCAACAAAAGACTTCTGGAGGAAAAGGACAACGCCCTGCAGGTTTTGAAGAAAAGGTTGAAGATCCCAAGCACTAAACATGTTCAATCATCCGAATTATTAGCATTACAAGAAGAGAAGGACAAGATTCACCAGGAGATGATGGAGCATAAAGGAAGAGCTGTCAAATTACAAGAGGAAAAATACAAATGGGAAACAGAGCGGAATGAGCTAATAGCCCAAATCTCCCTGCTGAAAAAGGACCAAATCGATGAAAAAGAGATTATGGAGGAGTTTATGAGCCAAAATCCCACTGATGAAGACCTGTCCATTGTGAATATTGAGAAACCATTAAACGATTTTTAAATAGATGACTTACTAGTGCCTATGTCCCAGGTCAGCCTGAAGGATGAAGGAATAAGAGAATTAAAGGTGGAAAATGAAACAGTCAAATTCGAGCTGGCCAAATTTACTGAAAATAAAAATAAAATATTGCAAGATAGAAATCAGCTACAAAAGAAATTTAATAAATTGAAGGAAAGAAACATCGGAAAGGGTCCTCTCCAAGGACCAAAGCACATAATTTGGGACAAATTATCTGTAGAAATTACTAAATTCAGACATTATTTGAACTTTATTCATGATCAAAGCATATTGATCAATTTGTCCAATCAAAGACTGAAGTTAGTAAATGAAACTATGGAGAGGAAACCCCTTGCCACAGCCCAAAACGCGTTAAATTTCTTAAATTCATTAAAATACCGAAAGCTACATGATATAGGAGTTAAGGACAGGATAACAATGGTACTGTGGGCCAAAAAGTTTATCCATAAGCATCATCTAATGAAGGAAGTCCAGGACAAATCTGATGAAATGATCTCACAGGTTAATGACTTCAAACAGGCTTTCAAAGAACTATTTGAAGATGGGCTTCCTTCCTTCTGGGACGAGGAGGGATGAATGTTTTCCCAAGAACACTATCACAGCTTGTTGGTACAAAGCCACATGGATCATTCTAAATTTGACGATTTGGAAAAGGGGCTGACAGGGAAAGTCATCGTGGATAAGCTGACGGAGGATTTCGAGATACTACAAAAATTCCTAATAATCAGGGGAAGGTTTCCTAAAGTATCTTATGAAGCCTACATGGAGCTGGAGGTGTCCATCTGGGAGATGATTGAATATGATATTCCAAGCACGTAGCAATGGAAATCCATAGAGATATTCGGAAAAACGAAGTATATCCTTCATTCATGAAGATAGGTGTTGTGTGCTGAGGAGTTGCTTGGACGAGACCATGTTACCGAGTTGATTTTAACTTAATGATATGTTAGGATCGAAGCTAGTAGTTTATTCCTAGGAGTTAGGAATATAGTTACAAGAATTTGATTAAGCCGGTTATTCAGTTATAAATCTTCTTGGAAGATGAAATGATTTTATGCATATAAGTGCATTTATTTTATGTGATGGGGGTTGGAACCCATCTTGTTGTTGAATGTTTCTTTTGAAGACATATATTTTTGAATAAAAAAGTGAATGCATAGGAGTTATCAGAGATTCCTACGTCATTTACATTACAGTCTGTACTTCTCTTCTTATGTGATTCTTTTTTCCAGTGTAACACCCCATTCTGTTTTTCGTCATATTTGAAACACAATGTTGAATGGTTATAATTCATAGTGTTTATACTCTGATCATCGTTTCAGGTATTTTATACATTTTTCTACTAAAGTTAATATATAACTCCCCTTTGATGCTCTATATTAATGGACTGTCCATTGTTTCTTCTATTTCACCTGAACTAAATGAATGACTGTGATGGAATGGTTATCTTTCCTTTGATAAAATCTCATGCATATGTCTTTGTGATATCTTTATGTATATGTGAATCCATTGCCCAATGGTTATGTGTATTGTTTGAACCAATTTATAAAAATATTTGAGTGTTGATTTATATCTGGTCTTGTTAAATCTGTATTTGAGAGATCCCTCTCTGGAAAGAAAAGCCAGTTTCTTTCTAAAAGTGGTTTTGTTGTTACCTTTGGGATTTACCTTTGCAACCTGGGTACATTCTGAGTGCTAACACCCTGTAAATACCTTTCACTCTCAACAATATCTCCATCTCATCTTTCCGCTCAAATAAATTGAATGGAGTCAAGATGATCTTCTGACATTTGTCCATAGCTCAGAAACTATGCCCTCCAGTCAGCAAAATGCGCTCCTAGTCAAGATGTCGAACCTGCAATAGTAATAAGGAAGGAGAGAAATCAATCTACAAAGGATCTGATATCATGTGGAAATTGAACCCAATATTAGAACAATTACACTCACAAAATTGCTAATCAAACATGCAAAATTCACACCAAAGGAGACTGAAACTGGAGCATAACATTGATTTGTATTCAAAAAGTGTACAATAGCCAACCTTGTGAAGTAATAGGCTTCTGCAATATATCATTACATGAGAGAATTGAATGCATAAATATGCAATTCGAAATAGTGAAAAAGAAGGCTTACTTAATCTAGTCAAATCCCCCATAGGTGCATAAAGTAGTTTCCAAATATATGAAGATGCTCATGAATTTTCTAAGTCAAGTGGGAAATATAAAGAGGGATGGAAATACAACTCATGCATGCTTTTATTTGGAGAAAAGGGAGGAGGATGAGTTGGGAAAAAAACAAGTCAACTACACATAGTCCATCTTTTCCTTTTTCCTTAAATCAGAATAAAACAAGGTCAGCTTTTCAAAAAAATCAGATATGTGCTTTGGAGGATATGGAATAAATAAGACATGCTAAATTTGTTTTCCAGGATGTTTCCCAAGTGCTCCATGTCTCAGTTCTAGGAATTCTAGGACTTGTAGAAGGAAACTAGCATAGAATGGAATCTAGGAAACTAGGTAATAAGACAAAAATAATTAAAATTAATGTCTAAGGTAGGTAAATATGGGTTGATTATTCTAACATAGTTTATAATTTACATCCCAATGTTGATCAAAAGCATGCTATTCTGTTGTTACTGGAGCAATATGTACCAGGAAACTAAGAAAATGAATCTTTGTTATTTTACTATTGAATGCCTTGATTCAAAAGAAAACTAGTAAAATAGATAAGTAATTTAGTATATAAACATGCTTACTATATTAAATCCACCTGATCCCTAAAATTGAGAAAGTTTCTACAAAATCACATCCACTGACCGGGAAAATGATTAGCATCGATATTCCATAGGAGGAATCACATGGTTTTAACATCCTATCGTAGCTCAAATTCAAAATCCTATTTGAAATGTTAATGTCATTAAAATCAATTCACGGTAAATAAACACAAAATTGGTCCTTTCCATGAATCTCCTTTTGAGAAACAAAGCCATTGCAAACATACGGAGTTATGGAGATCAAATAACTGACAATTGTATTTTTACCTGATGATTATATTCCTGATAAAAGGTTCTTGGAAAAATTAAATAGAGAATTTTGCAGGAGGAGGCTCATGCACATCTGATCATGATAAGAGTTCATCATTGCTGGGGGCTAAAGCACTGGTTTACCCATTACTGATTTTTTCACTTTTTCATATTCAATATGGGTATTACATTGGCCCTATCCAACGATGGATAGAGAAACCTTGTAGCGGTACATGCCACCCAATGTATCATCCAAACAAAACTATTTCTCATCCTTTCTAGTTTTGGAGAATAACATGATCTGTCCACTAATTTATCAGATTCCAGAGTTCAAAATTGCACAGTGGTTCCTTGTGTGAACGCAAAATATTTGGGGCCAACTAGTCTTCTTGGAAAGGATATTTGGCACCAACAAGCTTGTTTAGTAGTCATTGACGGAATTGTAGGATGAAATCTCCTAGGAAAATCAGCCATTGGCCATGAATGTCATCACAGAGGTGGGTGCAGAGTTGTGGGGTAGAGAGTTGAGTCGACAACTACATTTGCAAAATAGATTTTTTTGTTTTTGTTATATATTTTTTGTTTGATTTTTACTATTTTATTATATAAATGATGTTAATTAGTTATATATTATATTTTTTTAATAATTATCATATAATTTGTTTAGTTTTACAAATTAGGATTAATATAAAATTTAATTAATTTGTGTTTTATATAAATATAATAATTTCTATTTTTTATAAATATAATATTTGTTTTAATGGTATTTTTTTTGTTATAGTATAAGTATATATAATAAACTTGGATCGAGGATGTTGTCCAAAAGAGTTTTGCACATCATGAATTAGGTGGGTGGTCATGACGTCAAATGCAAAATTTACCTGGCCACTAATGCATAAAGGAGGTTTAACTTGATAGTGATATGGAGAGGTCATCAATGCATATGTATCATATTCTATGAGGTCATGAGGCCTATATTAAGAGGTCAAGGAATCGAAATATTTACCGAAAACTATGAGATGGATTCGAGCCTCTACCATTATACTACAACTGGATATGATATTGGTTCTGGGTCAACACCCTTGTTTGACTATAATTGAGTCTTTGATTGGTTAAAATATTGTTCTTGGTGCTTCCACCAATTCAATTATTATGTATTGGATCAACTGCTATGATGTTTAAAGGAATTCATCCTAGTGAATCTACGTCAACTGGTGCATCTAGACGTTCAATGGTCACAGATCATGAATAATATAGTTATATTGAAGTTAGAAAAGCACCTTAGATGTATGCGACTTGCAGGGACTCTTACATTGTTAAGGATCAACAAGTACCTATGATGCTTCTAGCTAGGTATTGATATGGTACTGGTTCTAGTACCTAATTCGTAATTGACGTAGGAAACTAATTTTCTTTTGGCACACGCTTAATCGGGTTTGTTTCAATGGTGCAGTAGTGATAAAGATGGTCAAGAGAAAATTCATGCAATTGCTTTTTTGGATCTCTAAAGGACGAGGTGCATGGAACCAATATTACTAATAGAAGGTAGACAATTTGCAAAAGTTACACTTCAATGTCAAATTTACAATTTTCCATGACATAATTAAAAATGACTAATTCATATTCTTCCAGCTAGTCATTTTTTATGTCATGACTAAATTAGTCGTTTATCTTAGTCATTTTTAACTTTGTCACTTATTATCTAGTCATATTTGTTAACTGGTGAATAAATTAGTCATTTATAGTTGGGTCAATCAAAATTACTCATATTTAGTAGTAAATCACTTGAAAAATATGTGGTGACAAGAATTTTTAGTCCCCAAGTAGATAATTCATCATTTTTTACTAGTGAGAACCATTACCACTCCCTAGGATCGATGACTTGTTCGATCAAATTATAGGAGAAAATATAATTTCAAATATCAACCCGCGGTCCTGATACCATCGGGTATGAATCCATGATGAAGGTATACATAAAACAACCTTTCGAATGCGATACGACCACTACAAGTTTGTAGTAATGCCTTTCGGACTAACCAATGCACCGAAAATTTTAATGTGCATGATGAACAACATATTCAGTAAATACCTAGGTAAGTTTGCATTGGTCTTTATAGATGACATACCATTTTACTTGAAGAGTAAAGGAGAGCATGAGGCACATCTACGCATAGTAATACGGGTGTTATAGGAACACCATATTTATGCTACATTTAGCAAATATGATTTTTACAAACCATAGATACAGTATGTAGTTCATGATAATTTCCAAGAAGGGGATATCCATCGACCGAGAAAAAGATTAAAGACATAAAAGATTGTCCTACCCCTACCTGTGTCATAGACATTAGGTCATTTTTGGGATTAGCGGGTTACTATGGAAAGTTCATTAAAAACGTGTTGAGGATAACTAGTCATGTAAGAAGGAAAACAAGTTTTTATGGACAACCAAGTATGAGGAAAGTTTAAAGGAGCTTAAGCAATTTTTTAATACTACACCGATACTATGAATTACGGATCCTGGTGGGGATTTTGTTTTATGCATAGATGTAAAAATGGAAGTAATTGGAGGATTCCTCATGCAGAATGACTACGCAATCTGTTATGAGTCATAGAAATTAAAGGAACATGAACAAAATTACCCCACCCATAATCTTTAGCTAGCTGCCATTATCCACGCCTTGAAGATGTGGAGGCACTACCTCATGGGGAAGAAGTTTCTTCTAAAGAAATACAACATGAGTCTGAAGTATTTGTTCAACCATCCATATCTAAATGCCAAGCATGACAGATGGTTGTCCTTCCTTAGTGAGTACTACTTCGAATTAAAGCATATAAAGGGGAAGGAAAATAAAATAGTTGATTCTTTAAGTTGACAAGCTCATATGTTATATGAGGTAACTTTAAGCTAAACTGATTCTGATTTACATGATAGGATCATTACAGAAAATAGATTTGACCGTTTCTATGTTCAAATTCTCAAGAAGATTCATGAGGACGGTTTGTTTCAACAACATAAAGAGTATAAGGTGGACGATACTAGACTATTATGGTCCAAAGAGAGATTGTATGTTTCGAAAGGAGTGGACACCATGTCTAGAATCCTAGTCAGGGCATATGGGATATCAAAAGATGATATCAACAGTAAAGAAACACTTTTATGGCCTAATTTAAATGCTGACGCAGCGATATTAATAAAAAAATGTCAAGAATGTCAGCTAGTAAAAGCTGAGCACCAGCATCCTTCAGGATTACTACAACCGTTACTCATTCAAGAATGGAAGTGGGAGGTCATTATTATTGTAACACCCCAAAATTTACAAAAATTTAAAATTTTCTAAGTAGAAGTTCATTATGTCATGAATTCATCCAACATGTTTTTATTTTTAGTTAAGTTTCATTATTGTGCATTGTGCCATGTTAACCTAGAACTTCCTAAGTCCCTAAGATATCATTGTTAATTTCTTTGTTTGCACTAGAACTAATTGCAAAGAAATATATAAGATAACCTAAAAACTTATACAAATGATGTATAATAATTACACCAACCTAGACATATAACCAATTACAACCTAACTAACTCCACCATGCATAAAAAGCGATTGTTTAAATGTTAACATGATATATATATATATATATATATATATATATATATATATATATGACACTATAACCTAGTTAAACCCAAACATGCATCCAAAGTAATGTTTAATATTAAACAAATGTAATGGCATATAAACTATATCCTAGTTACATCACCACTGAGCATATAAAACATTGATTAAAGTTTTAACAATTTAAATTGTTGTTATTACACATATGACAGGGTTAATGAGCAATTTCCAAACTATATCAAGCAATAAAGAATTTCAAACTTAGTGGAAACCACGTGGTGGTCGCTCGCTTAAAGAAGGGTTTGGCATTAAGACATATGCTCTTAAATTTTTCCCTTAAACTACTTGGCTTCTTTTGTTGTTTTCATTTAGAAAGGGAGAGTGGGCCGATAGGCCCTAGGCCTCCTTGCATCTCTGCAATGTTTTTTCACTCTTTGGTTTCCTGTGGAGTAGTGAAATCGAACCCTGAGGTTTCGCCATTCCCATTGTTTCTATCTTAACATTAAAATAGATGTTACTTGGGTTGTCGTGGCGTTAGCAGGTTGGAGGATTTGGTTTCTTGCCATTAATGTTTCATCGAGCTCAAAGTTTAAATGGTAAAAGATAACGACTCTTCTCAGCATTTAAATTTCCTTTAATTATAACCTCAGCTCATTATTAAATAGTTCTAAACCAAGGGTTTTTTATGGCAGGTNTTAAATGGTAAAAGATAACGACTCTTCTCAGCATTTAAATTTCCTTTAATTATAACCTCAGCTCATTATTAAATAGTTCTAAACCAAGGGTTTTTTATGGCAGGGGATGAATACACAGTCAAATGCTAAAGTCATAAACCTGAGATGAAGAGTGTGGGAGAAAGAAATGCTTCGGGTAAGCCTCGGTACAAACCCTTAGGTACCCTTCGGCGTTGGTGTGTGTGCCAAGGATACCAAATGGTTTCTCTAGAATGTTACTATGGAATTCAAATGTTCCTTGTGGTCGATTGTTGATTGTTTTTGGCAAAAGTGTAGAATTTGTAAGATTGTTTTTAGTTATAACCTTGGGGGTTTTACCAATGAGCTACAACTCTTGTAATTATTGTTTTTAGGGTGAATACAATACTGTTTCCATGTTTTTTTTTAAATCATTGTTTAATACTGTAAATTACTTTTTTTGAAAACCTACTCGGCCTTTTTGTTCAGCCACTATGACTCTTTCTTGATAACGAAATGTTAAGGAAATTTTGGATATACGATTAAAATCGTTGGTTAAATTAAAAGAATCTGTTTATATTCATTTTGTTTTTAAGAGACAGAACTTCCGACCATAGTGTAAATATTTGTTATCATAGGTTTTCCTTTTGAAATTTTGTTTTCTCTGTGTGTTTAAGATTTGTAAAGGGTTATTGTTATAACAATGCTTTGTTGCAAATTGTTATATGGCTATAAACTTGGTTAAGCCATTTGGAAATAGTGTTGCGATTCTTATTTGTGCAAACTAATTCGTAAAAGATTTACTTAGGTTTTGGTATTAATAGATAGTTTGGTATTTATGTTTTAAATAAAAGGTTATCTTTGTATTTTCTTCCATAATGGTATAAACAATAACTAAATTTTGATGTTTTTCTTTTTTTATATAAATAAAAAACTGGAAACTATCTCTTTTACAGACTCAGGTTCTCTAAAAATGGATATAAAGAAATATGTTAAAGGATAAGGTTAGAAAATTTAGTAATAATATTATTATTGTTATACTATTTGTTTATAGTTTTGGAATACTAGGTACGTAACTATAATACAATAGGTGTTATTATCTTAATAAATTTTAGTCTGTTTATCAAGAACTTACTGTATTTGATGTTTTTTTAAGAAACAAAAGGAGGTTTAACTGTGTAATATTTACTATGAAATAACTAGAGTAACATTCTTTTCATTTTAGGTTATATAGTATTAAAATAAAGAATTAATTTTCCTTACTAATGATAAATATATTTATTTACAGGTTTTGTTAATGCACTATACTTCACATAGTTCAATGACTGTGGGACAAAAACTTGTTGTATAAAATATTTGTAATATTTTTAGAGATTTGTGTATAAAAGTTAAAACCTAGAAATGGAATAATTATGATAACTAGCTAAAATAATAGTAAAATGTTTCAATGTTAAAGCAGTCTTCAAATCATTTTGCTAATGCAATAATCATCCCTATCTATAGCTAACAATCCTTATGTATTAGAGCACTTCATCGTAAGATGAGTGGAAAAATACAGAAAGGAATTTTACTCATAAATCATTCATTTCTAATTCTAGACATGTTTAATCATACAAAGTAAACTTTCCCAATTAGATGAAGACTTAAACATTTGACTGGAAAATTCATAATAACTAAGTATTAATAGGATAACTAAACATGTCTGCTTCATTCTAGTAAATTGCTTAAACAAAAGTAAATACAATAACACAATGGAACATGAAATTTTTTAGAAGTGACAAACATCCCAAGGAGCCCATTCCACCCAATCGTTTCCTGAATATAGCTTAAATGTTGAGCTTAGGACCCCCAATCCTGTCCAACGATCCCCCAAAATGAAAACACTGAGTAAAGAAATGGGATTAAATACCCCCTTCAACTCCACAAAAGTACATAACAATAGTACTTTTGTCCTCATCAATAAAGAAATCATCTAACCAGTAGCACTAGTTCTTAAAATAGTTTTAAACACTCAATCCACTTCTTCCTTTCCCCTAATCGAATCTCTTGTGCACCTTTCTCAATATTCATAAATTTTACAACGTAATTATTTAACATCCTCTTGTTGAATTCGATGGATAGATATATGCATTCCTAGGTATTTTTCTTCCATTTTTCAATTAATGATCCACCTGCATTGTTCCACTTTATTGGGGAACATGACCGGAAAAATAGGGAAGTTTCCTCCTACAACAACTATAAGTGGTTGAGGATGCTGCCATGTGTCTATTTACTCTCATCCTAGTCTATTCCTCTTATTGAGTCAGTGGACACTCATTCAACAACCTATTTAGGATATTTGTCTCATATTTTAGTTATTAACTAATAAAATATTCAACATAATTGATTATAGTCATCTTTGACCCCACATGTTCAATAGTCATAAAATTTACAATAAAGTAAAATATATTTTTTTCTTAAACATAAAAAGTTATTGAAATTGGCATACATGAGAAGTATGGATTTTATTACGGGTATAACAAAGAGAAATAAGAAAAATGATTCCATCTTTGTAGTGGTTTACAAGTTATCTAAAGAGACACACTTTATCCTAGTTAAGTCAACCTACAAAGCACTTCAAATTGCCGACATATTATTAAAGGAAATATTCAGACTATAAAGGGTTACCAAAGGAAATCATCTCAGACCGAGACACGTAGTTTACCAGTAACTTTTAGAGATCCTTATTCTCCAGTTTAGAGACACAGTTAAAATTTAGTATTGCTTACCACCTACAGACAGAAGGGAAGACAGGATGAGTAAACCATATTTTGGAAGACATGCTTAGAATGTATGTTATGAACAATACCACCAAGTGGGAGGGTTATTTGTACCTCGCAGAGTTTGCGTATAACAAAAGATACCATACCTCCTCCAAGATGAGACCCTTCAAGGTACTCTATGGTCGAAAGTTTAGAACAGTGCTTACTTGGGATATCCCGGTGGACCAGCCCATGTTAGGGTCAGACTTACTAAAGGACCTAGAACAATTAGTCACCAAAGTACAACAGAACCTTAAAGAAGCAAAATACCTCTAGAAGAGTTATGCAGATAAGAAAATAAAAGATAAATATTATCAGATCAGTGAACATGTTTACGTACAATTACAAGCAAAGAGAATCTCATTGAGCTTGGGAAGATGCAGAAAGTTGGCACTGATATTTTGTGGGCCCTTTCATATACTTCCCAAGAGAGGGCCAGTAACATATGAATTAGCTTTACCTTCTAATATAATGTTTCATAATGTTTTCCATGCATCTTTATTGAAGAAATATGTATATGATACTAAACATGTTATTGATTGGTCCTTGTTACAGGTAGAACCTGAAACGGAATTTGTACCCAAACCCCTTCATATTCCTAACAAAAGAGAAGTACATATTAGGAAGCACACCATAGTCCAGCTAAAAGTGCAACAGAAGCACTTTGAAATCGATGAGGCCATTTGGGAGAATGAAGCCACAATGAGAGGTGCTTACCCTACCCTATTTCATGACTTCATTTCTAGTCCCTAGAACATCCGGACGGTATTGTTCTGAGCGAGGAGGGATGTAATATCCAAAATTTTGGCATTAACTACAATGGGAATGAGTCCCATTATCCATGACTTACTTGGATGTTTATGTTTGTTTATTGGGCATAAGTCCCACTACACATGAGTTATGTTGATTATTCAGATATATTGGGTGTAAGCCAATGCATATGTTTTATTATCTTATATGTGATTGTATATGTTGGGCATGGACCCTGATGGACAAGGAATGTTGTCCTAGTACGATGTACTATGTGTATTATGTAATTTACCTTAATGCATATACTGAGATGAAATGCATAGAAGGATGAATGCATGATTGAGTTCTATAATAGGTTGGGTGTAAACCTTGAATAACATGAGTGATGATTTTTTTGTTGAGTGCAATCTCTAGAACACATGAGTTATGAAATATTTTGTTGAGCGTAACCTCTGGAGCACATAATTTATGATATTTTTTGTTGAGCATAAGCTCTAGAGCACATGAATTATAATATTGGAAGTGTTCGGCATAAGAACTAGAGCATTCCAAATTGAAATTGAGCATAAGGGTGTGTGAAAGAAGTTCAGGGACCTTTTAGATGCAATGCTGGAGTGAAGTCAATCACTCTTGATCCAAAAAAAGAAATCATCCCAAGCAATCTCGAACCTACCAAGCCTTGTCCCAAGGATGCCAACAGGAATGGCAATTAGGATAGTAAACCAAATCGTACCTATGTTTGATTTAAGCAAATCACACCTCCATTTTATTTAAGAAAATCATGCCTCCGTTTTAGTGAACAAAATCGCGTGCACGTTTTGGAAAGCCTGTTTTTTTTAAAATAGGCCAAGCATGTCTTTTTCACCACATCGCACAACTATTGGAGTTCTTTGGGTGTTCCAAAGCCATCCATCTCCACCTTTGGATCAACCTCCTATTTGTGAGGTATTTTCCTCATTTCTTTTCATGTTTTTTTCTCTTTGTTCATCAATTTATTTTCCCTAAATTGAAAAATAAAACCAAAATAAATTAAATTATGGCCAATGGAAACAAAAAAACCCAATGTAATTGGCCAATGAAAACCAATTCCCCAATTTAATCATAAAAATTAAATAATTTTGATTATTTACCAAAATTCACACCCAAAATTCCCATGCCCAATGGAAACCAAAACCCCAATTAACTCAAAAAACAAATGAATTTCACTATTTCCATATGCATATTCACAAGCATCCTTGTGAATCCATACCTAAATCCACAAATATGCAAAGTTTGTCAAGCACATTGCAAGTTTGCATAAGTAATTTACATGCCAAATGTAAACCAAAACCCCAATTAACTCATAAAAAACAAACGAACTTCACTATTTTCATATACGTATATTTGCAGGGATCATTATGAATCCAAACCAAAATTAAAAAATATGCAAAGTTTGTCAATTATGTTGCAGGCTTGCATACAACTAAAAAAAATCAAGTAGAATTCATATATTCCCCTAAAATACATAAACAAACATGGTAAATCCCTTGCCTCTATCTGAAATATTGAAGTTGGTCTTCCAAGAACACCAATAAACACCTTATAGCTTTGCTGAAACTTCCTAATCCAAGTGTTAAAATAAGGTATAGAAGCTTCCCATGCTTTTAACAAATATTTCATCTTGAACAAATGGTACTTTTTGGTTAAGGTCAAGACAACAAAGTTCAACAATAGACTCTATGAACATGAAGATACATAGGTAGGTTGATGTATTTGATTAAACATGCCAATCACATACTATCATACATGATATAATCCAGTGGAACCCTTGCAATCATAAAATATATAAAGATATGCTAAATAGACTTTGGAGTCCAAAACACATCACGCTACAACAAATAATTACATATCTAACAAAATCTTTCCTATACTAGGATTTTATTCATCAACCACGCATTATGCCGCATATTCTAGGGTCTAATTGTTGCCTCTACCCGCAATCTGGCATCTGGTCCTGCAAAGGATATAGTTAGCAACTCACAATTTCAACGAAAATTCATAATCCAAGCCTTAAAATAATCTAGAGAAGCTTCGCAATGAACATATGCACTCAAGACACTTTATGTACACATCCATACTTAAAAATTGGAATTAATACATGAATTTAGGACATAAATATTACATGAAAAAATGTTAAATGTTTATTCTTTACTGTAAAATTCAAGATCAATTTTTAAATTTACATGATAGATTTAGTTTAAATTGTTATTTGTCGTAAATTATTTATACAGTTTTCAGTGCTTAGATATGTCATTATATCATGTGTTTATATTTCTAATGATATTTTATTTGTATTTATGATTGCAGTGGCTACTATGGATAACAATGCGGTTGTACTGAGGGTTATTGCCCATTTGGGAGAGATTGGTTCTGCTTGGAAGGGTGGAGATGAGCTCCACTGCTCCTTGTCAGATTCTTTGGTGTCTATTGTTGATAGGATCGCAGGATCGAATGATGCTTTGTATAGCATCGCATCTTACAGGGAGAGGAAAAGACAACAATATGCTGATGGGTTAAGTTAAAACGAGGTAAAAAAGCTCAAAATAAAAAAGCAACACATCTATTCATTGTTTAGACTACTTGGGACGAATGACATTCTGGATATCAACAGGCCACATATTTCTATTGAGTGGTGCACCTTTCCACCCATCAGATACAATTGGATGGATAGGTGGTACATGGTTTTTGACATTCCCCCTGACAACAATAGGGAAGTACCGTTGTAATTCCTCTGAAAATTGTATGCAGAGTTTGTGATGGGGAAACATGACAAATATTTTGACATGTTGGGCTTCCAAGGAGTTGGTAGGGATATTCCCCAACACTGACCCAATGCTAGGAATATATATTTCAATCCATAGATACATGCACCCCATTCGGAGCTACCAAGGGTAGACATCCCTCCTACACATGACATGGTTTCCCAGACACAGGAGGCAATTTTTACTCTAGCTGAGATGGTCCTGGACCAAGACATGGTACCACTATAATGACTAGTGGTGAGGTAAGGACATTGTTTTAAAACTCTGTTATTGTTCAATTTTTAATTTTTCCATACTATATGTAACATATTAAAAGATTCATAATATATGCAATATTTAATCTTGCAAGATATTGATGCCTCTCACGAGGGTGGTGTAACACCCCAGTTTTGACCCCGTTTGCATTAAATATACATGATGCATATGTTGTAATAATCATGGTGAGGAGCTAAGGGAAAAATCCCCACCGTCGATTTGGTTATGTTATGATTCGGATTGGAATGGTCACCGATGGTATATCGGGACATATGGTATATATTAAATTGTGACATCATGTAAATGTGCATTTTAATTAAATAACCCAACCAGCTATGTTCACTGGAACTAAATTGAGAAGGGGCATTATTCCTAAGGATACGGAGGGGAAATGATGAACCTTGAGCCATGGGGGAAAAGCCATGTGTCACCACCCTATTTGTTTTTCTCATTTTCCCTTGTTTCATCCAACAACCACCTTCATTGTTCTATTGATTAGCTGGGGCATCTATATGCTGGCAAAAAGACCACTACGCTCACGCTTGAACTCTCTCCATGACGCCCCTTCTGGGTTGCGGATGGTATTTCCACTATCCCAATGGTGACTGTTTATTTTCCTCAGGTGGAGGGAGTTAAAAGGATGGAATTCCTTGTGTGGGGGTTCCGCCTTTCCCTCTCATACACCATTTTGCTAGTCGGAGAAGTTCTTTCCTCCTGATCATGCATAGAACCTACGTTTATTCCACTATTTCCCATTGTGAAGGGTGTGTTGGATTCATCGTGGAGAAGGGACCCTTGTTGTCCAGCATTGCTAGTGTGTCCCTTGTTGTCCAATGTTGCTGGTGTGTCTAGACTATGGAATGATCTGTTGTTTCATTGTGATCTGTGTTGTGGGTTTCTTCTGTGTGTTTTCCACATTTTTCTTTGGCTGTGTCTTTTTCCATCACACATAGTTTGGGAGTTTGTTCTTTTCCCATTTTCTACCTGTGCAATTTCTCCAGCGATTGCATTGAGGATCAGGTGCTGTGGGTTCATAGTGGTTTGTGGGTTGTTGTTTTCCCATGATTGATGAACTGTGTTTTTCCCCTGTAAAAGCTTGAATAGTTGTTTGGCTACTTGCATGCAATGGTTTTGTCCTCGGACTGCATTGGAGTGGTGAATGAGGGCCTGAGGTGCTTGATAAACTTGGTGGGTTGAGAACTACACATACAGAGCTACTGAGCTATATTTCTTCTCAACAACCCCTAAATAGCACTAGAAGGGAGATCAGGGTCTGAGGGACTGCGTTGTAGATAAGGGACTGATTTCCTTGTGTTGGGTGTGTGTGGGTGTTCTAGAAGCCAGGATGGCTCTGGTGTTGGTGTCTGTAGCTCTTCAATGAGATCACCAGCTTAGCATTTAGCCTTTCCCAGCTCCTAGATGGCCTGATAAACCCAGCTTGGTTGGCTTGGATGATCTAATGTTCGCCTGATAAACCCAACTGTGTTGGTTTGGCTGAACTGTGTACCCTTGTGGTGTTGTTGTCCTTGGCTATGTGTAAGCTTGTTAGTTCCTTATTCCTTGGGGAATCATGCCTGGCTTGGGGGTGGCAGCATTGCTAAGAGATTAAGGAGCATGCGGGCCTATGGGTGGGTGGAGCATTGTAGAAATGTAGTTGGTTTTGGAACAAGTTCTTAATAAGATAAGTATTCTTACCTAACTTGTGTCTGCAATCATATTTACCGTTGATGAATGATGATATACATGTTAAATTCTGATCTGTATATGCATGAGTGTTGATTGATATGTTTTGCTTCCATTGTGTATATGAATGATTATGCTTCGTAATATGTTTTATGTTTTCAAGTATCATGCTTCAGCATTATATGTATGTATGTTCATGTTCATGGGGCTATATGCCTGGATGATTTGATGTATCGTAGCATCCTCCTCACCGGTTGGAGGGTTGGGGATGTTACAGTGTGGTATTAGAGCTCTGGTTGCAGCATGGGCCTAAATGGGACATGAAGATGCAATGATAGAGCTTATGTTGCAGCATTTGGACCTCAGAGGGCCATGAGAAATAGTTAACAGAGGCAGGTTTCCTACTACCTAGAAGAAACCAGGAAAAATGGGTGAAGACAAGAAAATTCACAAAATTTTCTAAGTGCCAGAATGTCGGCTCATCGAAAAACTTAGTGACAAGTTATTCCGATGCAGCGGAACACTTAGTGGGAAGGCCACTGGATAGATGGTAATCGGAAGGAAATTCAGGAAAGGTTCCATTCGTCGGCCGTCGACTAATAGGAGAACTTAGTTCGAAGCTCCTCTGCCACGATGTAAATGTTAGTTTGAATCCCACCCGACGGCGGAAAGTTTTGCGAAATCTTGTTTTAGTGTTAAAATCGTCAACCATTAGAACATGTTAGTGGTATTCATCACTGATGAATAGCGGAATGAATTAGTGGTTCAAGCGCCACCATTGCAGAAGCCTATTGCACTAATCCTACGATGGATACAGGTTCCGCTTACCAATGCCACGATGGTTGTGTTTCAGTCATCGATCGGAAGGGATCAACGGATTGTAAACCAGCCATTGCGGATAGCTAGAGGACAATCCTTCCGATGGATAGAGCCTTCAACCGCCGACGTAGTAAATAAAGTTCAAAAATTTCTCTAAGTAACAAAATCATCGGCCATCAGAAGATGTTAGTGGTTCATGCGCCCGCCATTGCAGAAGCCTAGAGCACTAGTCTTCCGACGAGGAAAAGTTCCGACTTCCGATGTCGATGTGCTTAATCTCGCCGGTCGAAAATCATTAGCGGATTAGGCTACCGATAGGAAAAGGATTGAAGTTGATAAGCCACAGTTGGAGCTACTGATTGAACTACTCCACTGATGCACTAGTCCTTCCAGTCACTGATGCCGAGGTGTTTAGTGAACAGTAGTTCTGGGTTCATAAATATGGTGGCAACAAACAGTTGCTTGATCGCCGATGAATAGAAGATAGTTGAGCCGGTGAAGCACTGGAAAGGAAGACTAAAGAGAAAAATTTGGAAATTTTTTCTAAGTCATAGAATCATCATCCATCAGCGATGGTTAGTTGATCACATGGCTGATGCTTATATGATTCAGTTGTTGATGAGCTACATCAGATAAATTCAGTTGATCGAACATCTACCGTTGCAGCTGATTGGTAGACTATTCCACCGATAGAACCGTGGATGTGGAAGGCATAGAAAGATCGTGGGAATCCGTTGTGGCCACATAAAGAACTGATCACCTGATGAGCATCCAAGCATTGATGCCGCAAAAGACTAGTCGCTCTGACCGTCGACAAAGTCGTGAGCTGCGGAAGACATAGGAAGATTGTGGGCTAAAAGGACTAACCGTCTGATGCATAGGGCACCTAGCCGCCAACGTAGCGATTAGGAGGATTAAATTATACCTATGAATCGTTGATGAAACTCGAAATAGTAGACCACTGCAGGGCTGATACGATAGAAGGGAATAGACAAGTGACTCGCCGATATAGCGGAGAAAGCTAGAAGTTTCAACTGCCGAAACGTCGGGAGATTAGTAAGGAGAAGATACAATTAGAATAAAACTTTGAATATTATAAAGTCATCAGAAATTTTTTGACGATCAGGCCACTGATCAGAAGGAATCAAAGGATCTTAAACCCGCCGTTGCGGCAGTCTAAAGCACTATCTGCCCGATGGATAGTAGGCCCAATAGCCAATAGACGTCTGCAGAAACCATAGTAATATCATGTTCCGTCATTGTGGCTACTCAAGGGACTGCACACCCAATGAATAGATGATTTTCTCACCGATACAGATCAGAAATTTAGTCAATTTGAACACTGAAACACCGAAGAGAAGTAAGCAAACAGACTGCCGATGAACTAGGTGTTTTGACCAACGAAGTATCAGAAAGATAGATGGGAAGAGGTCCGATTGGGCCTAAGGAAATTGGGGTTTTTCAGAGAATTTCTCAGTGATTTTTCAAGAAGTTTTCAACTATCTTTCAGCATATTTCAGCAGATTATCAGCGGACATAGGGATGAAAAGAAAGAGAGGAAAAATTTGTTTTTTAAGCAAGATTGTGTTTTATGAATTTCCAAAAGAGAAAGCTAAGATGTTTTGATTTATATTAATGATATGGATCTAACAGTTTGTTACTAACACATTGCAGAATTATAGACAACTTCCAAGAGCATTACTCCAGAAAGAACAGTGTGGTAAAGCAAGAGGTGGTTCTGTCATGAGAACCCATGATGGGTATGATGCTCGGGATTCTTACGAGCGTGCAAGAGATGCCATGGGAGAAAATGTCCAGAATGGAAATGATGACACCGTACAAGGTTGCAGCCACCATGAGAAGCTTGATTAAATGCCAGGAAGAGTAGCATCAATTGAATTCTGCCATGTTGCAGAGTTTGACAGACTTGCAGAAAAAGATAGATTCTAGACGAGGTACATCAAGACCAGAAGGCAATAAGAGCAGCACTAGGAGAAGGAGAAGGACTTCTAGTGGATCATCTGATTCTGAAGAATCCAATGGAGATACAAGTTCATCTGCTCATAAAAGGAGAAGAATAAAACACCATAGGGATCACTCTCAAGATGAATTTAAGAAATCTAAACCTCGTACATTTGATGGTGAGATAAAGACGAGACAAGAAGATGAAGCTTGTCTTTTTGGGATAAAGAAGTAATTTCAAGTACATGATTATTCAGGAAACATGAAGGAAAGATTTTCCATATTCAATATGAATGGATGAGTATCCATTTGGTGGGAACACTTCAAGCAAGTAAAGAAGATCAGTGAAAGGAAACTAAAGTAGAAATACCTCTCTGATAGGTATTGTGATGATAAGATTAAGGAGTTCCATGAGCTAAGATTGGCACGGCAAACTATGGATGAATATAAAAATAAGTTCTTGGAATTGTTGAGGTATGTCCGGTACATGAGAGATGAAAAAGTGAAGGTCCAGTGGTTTCTAAGTGGATTGCCTCAATCTTACAAAGATATAATTGATTTCTATGAACCGAGAACTCTCAAAGAAGCAATAAGAAAGGCTAAATATTGCTCTCAGAAAAGTAGAGGTAAACCTGATTACCATAAGGCATGGAATGACAAGAAGAATGAGAAGTTTGACCAAAGAAGGAAAGGTTTCAAACCTTCTAGATTCAAGAATCAACAGAAGTAGCCATCCCAAGCTGTGAGTAATCCAGTTGGAGTGACAGGTGGAAATCCTAAAGAGCCACATCAGATTAAAGGTCCACTCCAATGTTGTAAATGTGAATGACCCCACTTGAGCAGATATTGTCCACTTGAGAATGAAAGTGAAATGCTAGCTTATAACAATCGGGAAGCAGAAACAGCGGGTCAAGAAGCAAGAGCAGTCCCTAGAATTTATGCAGCACTGGAGGACCGCTAGGAAGATCACGAATCAACTGTGGTTGAAGTTGCAGGTAAGATTGTTGAACAATATGTTTCTATTTTGATTGACTCTGGTTCTACTCATAGTTATATCACTCCTAGGGTAGTGGAGATTTGTTCTTTTAAGAAGGTAAAGCATGGAAAATCTTGGTTAGTTCAGCTAGCCACTGGGACTAAGAGAAAAGTCAGTGAATTGGTAGAGAAATGTCCATTGGTTATGAATGGATTGATCACTTGTGTATATCTGAATGTTCTACCACTTGGTTCCTATGATATTCTCATTGGAATGGATTGGTTAGAATCTCACAGAGTGAAGCTTGACTGCTATAACAAGAATTTTGAATGCACGGATGAGGAAGGAAACCCAGTAATTGTGAAAGGTTTTTCGAAGGTAATTTTAGTAAGATAGGTTTCAACAATGCAGTTTAAGAAGTTCTGTAGAAAGGGTTGCCAGTTGTATGCAGCTCATATTCTGGAACCCACAGGAGATGAAATTCCTAGGTTGGAGGACTATTAGGTGTTACAGGAATTCAAGGATGTGTTTCCTGATGAGATTCCAGGGCTTCTTCCAAAGAGGGACATTTATTTCACCATTGAACTTGTGCCAAGAGCAGCACCAGTGTCCAAGACACCCTACAGGATGAGTACACCGGAGATGCTAGAGTTGAAGATGCAACTGCAAGAGTTGTTGGAAAAGAAGTATATCCGACTGAGTGTGTCTCCTTGGGGAGCACCGGTTCTATTTGTGAAGAAGAAATATGGTACACTTAGGTTATGTATTGATTACAGATAATTGAACAAGCTTACTATGAATAATAAATATCCTTTTCCTAGGATTGATGACCTCTTTGATCAAATGAGAGGAGCAAAGGTATTTTCCGAGATTGACTTGAGGTCTAGTTACCATCAGATGAGGATCAAGGATGAAGACATTCATAAGACAGCCTTCAAGACAAGGTATGGACATTATGAGTTTGTAGTGGTACCATTTGGTCTAAAAAATGCATCGGCTACATTTATGTGCCTTATGAACATTGTCTTCAGTAATTATTTGGACAAGTTTGTTCTTGTTTTCCTTGATGACATTCTTGTTTATTATAAGAATGAGGAAGAGCATGAAGAGAATTTGAGACTGACATTACAAGTGCTCAGGAAACATTAGCTGTATGCAAAAGTGAGTAAGTGTGACTTCTACAGAGATAGAATTTAGTATTTGGGTCACATTGTCTTAGAAGAGGGTATATCAGTAGACCCTGAGAAGATTGAAGCCATTATGAATTGGCCTACTCCAAGAGATGTGATGGATGTAAGATATTTTATGGGACTTACAGGATACTATAGGAGATTCATTGAGGGATTTTCCAAGGTTGCACACGCCATAACTTCTTTGCAAAAGAAGGGAGTAAAGTTCGAATGGACTTCAAAGTGTGAAGAAAGCTTCCAGTGGTTGAAGAATCTTCTCACCAGTGCACCAGTATTGAAGGTTACAAATTCAGAGAAAGATTTTGGGGTATGTACCGATGCATGCAGACAAGGGATTGGAGGATTCCTTATGCAAGACAACCATGTGATATGTTATGAGTCAAGAAAGTTGAAGGAGCATGAGAAGAACTATGCCACTCATGATCTAGAGCTTGCAACCATAGTACATGCTCTCAAGATGTGGAGAAATTACTTAATGGGTAGAATATTTGAGCTCAGGACATACCATTGTGGCCTGAAGTATTTTTTTGATTAGCCTAATTTGAATGCTAGGCAAGAGAGATGGCTGGAATTTCTATGTGACTTTGATTTTGAAATCAAGCACATAAAAGGAAAAGACAACAAGGTATCTGATGCACTCAGCAGGAAGGTACAGGAAATGCATGTGGCATCTCTTAGTATTTTCCAATTAGACTTGAGGCAGTAGATTGGTAATCATGTTGCTAGAGATGAATTGTATGAGCAGGTAAAAGACAAATTGCAGCAGCAAAACCTTGAGAAGAGGTATCAGAGATATAAATTGGAAGAATATGGACTTCTTAATTATAAAGAAAGAATTTATATTTCAGATGTAGCATATTTGAGGAGAGTTGTTATGGATGAAATCCATCAAGCTCCATATTCTGGTCACTTAGGGTACCAGAAGACAATTGCTACAGCTAGAAAGCAGTACTTTTGGCTAGGGATGAAAAAGGACATGGCTGAATACATTTCAAGGTGCATGAAATCTCAACATGTAAAGGTTGAGCATCAACATACATCAGGTTTGTTGTAGCCTTTTCCAATTCCAGAATGGAAATGGGAAGTTATTTCGATGGATTTTATTACAGTATTGCCAATGACTTGGAGACAACATGATTCCATCATGGTTGTGGTAGACAAGTTAAAAAAAGTAGAACATGACAGACATAAAATCTATACAGATAAGCATAGGATGAACAGAGAGTTCAGTGTTGGGGATCATGTTTACCTCAGAGTGAAAGCAAAGAAAATTTCCTTGAAGCTTGGAAGTTGTGCCAAGCTATCACCTAGATATTGTGGGTCGTTTGAAGTGCTTGAAAGAATAGGGTTTGTTCCATATAGACTTACATTGCCTACTAGTACTAGAGCTCATAATGTTTTCCATGTTTCTATTCTTATGAAATATGTACATGATCCTAACCTTGTGATAAATTGGGATGTGATTCAGGTGGAACCCAAGAGAGAGTTCCAAATCGAGCCAATGTGCATATTCGATAGGAAGGTCACAATGCTCCAGAACCAAGCCATAGGGCAGGTAAAGATGCAATGGGAGCACTACGGACCTTAAGAGGCTACGTGGGAGCTGGAGGATGCCATGAGATTGGCACATCCATTTTTGTTCAATCCTACGGAACATTGAGGCAGTACCAGTGTAGCAGTTTTGTTCAAATTTTGTAAAGCACTGAGGACAGTGCTATTGAAAGGGGAGGGTAATGTAACACCCTAGTTTTGACCCGATTTGCATTAAATATACATGATACATATGTTGTAATAATCATGGTGAGGAGCTAAGGGCAAAATCCACACCATTGATCTGTTTATGTTATGATTCGGATTGGAATGGTCACCGATGGTATATCGGGACATATGGCATATATTAAATTGTGACATCATGTAAATGTGCATTTTAATTAAATAACCCAACCAGCTATGTTCACTGCAACTAAATTGAGAAGGGGCATGATTCATATGGATAAGGAGGGGAAATGATGAACCTTGAGCCATCGGGGAAAAGCCATGTGTCACCACCCTGTTTGTTTTGCTCATTTTCCCTTGTTTCATCCAACCACCACCTTCATTGTTATGTTGATTAGTTGGGGCATCTATTTACTGGAAAAAATACCGCTACACTCATGCTTGCACTCTCTCCACGACATGCCTTCTAGGTTGCAGATGGTCTATCCACTATCCTGATGGTGACTGTTCATTTTCCTCAGGAGAAGGGAGTTAAAAGGATGGAAATTCCTTTTGTGGGGGTTTGTCCTTTCCCTCTCATACACCGTTGTTCTAGTTGGAGACATTATTTCCTCTTGATTATGCATATAACCTGCATTTATTCCACGATTTCCGATTTTGAAGGGTGTTTTAGCTTCATCGTGGAGAAGGGACCCTTGTTGTTCAATGTTGCTGGTGTGTCCCTTATTTTCCAACATGGATGGTGTGTCTAGACTGTGGAACGATCTGTTGTTTCATCGTGATCTACGTTCTGGGTTTCTTTTGTTTGTTTTCCACGTTTTGCTTTGGCTATGTCTTTTTCCATCATGCATAGTTTGGGAGTTTGTTCTTTCCCCATTTTTTGCCTATGCAATTTATCCAATGATTGCATTGAGGATCGGGTGTTGTGGGTTCATAGTGGTTTGTGGGCTGTTGTTTTCCCATGATTGATGAACTGTGTTCTTCCCTTGTAAAAGCTTGAATAGCTGTTTGGATGCTTGCATGCAGTGGTTTTGTCCTCGGACTACATTAGAGTGGTGAATGATGGCCTGAGGTTCTTGATAAACCTGGTGGGTTGAGAACCACACAGACATAGCTACTGAGCTATCTTTGTTCTCCACAACCCCTGAATAGCACTGGAAGGGAGATCAGGGTCTGAGGGACTGCGTTGCAGAGAAGGGACTGATTTCCTTCTGTTGGGTGTGTGTGGGTGTTCTAGAAGCTAGGATGGATCTAGTGTTGGTGTTTGTAGCTTTTCAATGATCTCACCAGCTTAGCATTTAGCCTTTCCCACCTCTTGGATGGCCTGATAAACCCAACTTGGTTGGTTTGGTTGATCTAATGTTCGCTTGATAAACCCAACTACGCTGGCTTGGCTGAACTGTGTACCCTTATGGTGTTGTTATCCTTGGCTATGTGTAAGCATGTTAGTTCCTTATTCCTTGGGGAATCATGCCTGGCTCGATGGTGGCAGCGTTCTTGATATATTAAGGAGCACACGGGCCAATGGTTGGGTGGAACATTGCAGCGACGTAGCTAGTTGTGGAACAAGTTCTTAATAAGATAAGTATTCTTACCTAACTTGTGTCTACAATCATATTTACCGTTGATGAATGGTGATATACATGTTAAATGTTGATCTGTATATGCATGAGTGTTGATTGATATGTTTTGCTTCCATTGTGTATATGAATGATTATGCTTCGTTATATGTTTTATGTTTTTAAGTATCATGCTTCAGCATTATATGTATGTATGTTCATGTTCATGGGGATAGATGCTCAGATGATTTGATGTATTGTAGCGTCCTCCTTGCCGATCGGAGGGTCAGGGATGTTATAGGTGGTACTTCACCCATTATGGTTGTACCCGAGGCCCAAACAAGCACCATTGAGGTAATATTTAAACATTTGTCATTTTGTTAATGCATGTGTTAGTCTTGATTAATTTATTAAATTGTCTAATATTTACAATTTTTGAAGTTGTAGGAACCCCACTTAGAATGTAATTCTAGAGACATTGATATCAACGATATTGTCCAAGGTGGAATTTATGATTACTTGAAGAATCTAAGTACAAGGGTTACGACTGAATCTTTTTCGAATTACTTAAATTTCTTACTATACACTCCTTTATAGATCGCTAATATTTATAATTTTAAACTTGGAGATGCTATTAGCATCTGAAGAGGGGAAAGAAATTGATGAAAGAGGTCATTTCCATGGAGAAGATATGTCCCAGGCAGGGGTAAGTATATTACAACATGTTAGTTTTTCAGTACATATTATTCCATCCATTCAAATCCATGTCTAACAATGGTAACACTTTATGACTGCATACATCATCGCAGATCCCTGCACTGCCTCTTTGGTTTGGATCTCCCCGTAGTCCAAACATACATAAGGGGGTTGTTTACGCTAGATGACCCTCTTTCTTAAATAGAGTGGATGTGCATGATGATAAACCTACTCATCCCATGGTAATGTACACACTTCCAATGGAAATTGTTGGTTAGCTATGAATTCACTTCACAAGTGTTTTTTCTTAATGTTATTTTCACATTTTTACAGCATCAAGATGTAGAGTCATCTGTGCCAAACCTTAATGGGATTGTTGATGGTGTGTTCAATGCTACATATACAATAGGGATAAGTCACGCTAAGGTACATCTACTTGAATAATTGTAATTATACATTTCATTTGTATTTTTTATGGACATGCACGATGTCTAACTATTTTATCATTTGGTGAATGTAGCCACACCCTAGTCCATTAGTGCACGCAACTAAGGTTTATGTTCAAAATACGGCTCCTCTTACTACTGAAGAGTCCCAGTGTAATCCCCTAGAAATGTTTTTTTTGGTGAGATGTTCATTTCTTACATAATTTATTAGTACTTTCTCATTCATGTACATGTTGATAATTCTTGAGATAATTGACATTTTTTTTATTTACACAGAAGCATTATAGAGAGACTCTCTGCAAGGAGGAGGACACTAGAGGCACCTATACCCTCGACACCAGAGGCACCTATACACCCGACGGATGCAGTGAGTCCTTTTTTTATGTACAATTGAGTCATATTTTAAATTTTCAAACTTTTTTATTGTTGGACAGTACTAGTTCAGTTACCTGATCAAGAAATATTGTCATTGATTTGTAGTCGCCAGAGATGCATAGTGGTCGTAGACAGAGCTGAAAAGCATCAAGGTCGGGGAAAAACTAGAGAAAGTTATATTTTTTATGTGTTATTCCAGGACAAATATGTATTTTTATGTACAATCTGGAGTTAGAGTGTAGGGGCGTGGTCCAAGACAGATGTACTTTTGTTTGCACATGTATATAAAATATGTTTTTGATACATGTACATTGAGAGGCCATAGATGGGCCTTCTAGTTTTGTATTATAACTTTCATGATATAAAAAATATTTCATATCAAGGCTCTTCAAATCTTCACGGTTCAGTCTTTTAAGTGCGATTATACACGTGTGGCGAAGAGTGTTTCTATGTGTAATGTTCCCAATTTTTTATACATTTTATGATTGTATGGAGATATCAGTCATAAATTTGAGAACAATGCACAATTACAATATTACGTAATGACAAAAATGTACATTTTAATTGTTTTTTACCACGATCCAATTGCATATACAATGTTATATTAACAATGTCAAATTGTATTCACAAAGATGGAACATACCTAATACACATAAGCACCTAGCACAACTAAGCAACTGATCCAACTTGGTGGAATACAAAATCACCTTACCCACATAAAAACTTAACAAAATTTTAAAGGATGCACAAAGTTGACACACCTAAGTGATGCACCTATGTGGTCTACATAAATAAAATTAGTGTTTGGCATGATGTCTTTCATCTAACGAATACATGGGATACACATCAAACCTTAAAGTATCCGAGTATTATAAGGTTTATTCAAAATAATGGTTATGACTCTATCCTGCACATTATGTATTCCGTGCACATTATTTTATCATTTTGTTAATGTACATGGCATTTGATGAATGGCCTCGAGCAACAACTTTGAAAGAGATGAAAGTTTTGTGTGATTTTATTATAGTTTAAATTGATTAGAGAAGTACTATTATGAATATTGTTTTATAAATTCATGTTTATAGAGTATTATTCAAAGCATTCATAGCGTGAAGATATATATATTTTATGATAATGGCATAATAGGTTGGCCACTTGTTTCTAAATATAAACATGTTCCATTACATGGTTACTGACGTAATGGCATTGTCTCCTCCTCCATTTTATCGTACAAATGCTCACATCTCTTGGATGACCTAGATAACTTAATATGGGAAATGACCTTCTTTCAAGTTTCCAGTCCCATGAATGATATGAGATCCTAAGATCAATTCAACTTTACATAGATATTGATAACTCCTTTCTCCTTGATTAAAACAAAAACAAAGAATATTTCTTGCTTGACAATGATGGGAAATAATTCTTGATCAACACCTCACAACAAGCAACATAATTCTAGACAGCTGCACATGGAATAATAGTTTGCAAAAAGTATTTGTTCAAGAGGGGAAGATCTATAATCACCTTCAAGCTGACCTCTATGTGCAAAAATTTCACATTCACTTACTGAGAAAAACCCTAGTTTCCAAAACTGACAAAAAAAATGATCCCTTCTCCATGGACCCAGAGTAGAGGGCCACTCTAGCACCACCTCGATGTCCTGAATAGAATGGAGACGGTAGTTCTTCGATCCAAGAAATGACCATCAATCTATGGAACATTGAATCCCACCTCCTACAGGATTTTAGGGACACCTATTGAATCCCTAAATGGGGCACAGAATGGAAACCGTGCATAAAAAATGGATTTTGGTGAGCCGTGCAAGCGTGTTTAGGCAATTTCCATGTGGGAACATTAGCCACACATTCACGGTCAAGGAATTTGCAAATATGACCCTTATGTGCATAAATTGGACATTCACTTACTAAGAAAACCCTAGTTTCCAAAATTGACTAAAAAAATGATCCCTTGTCCATGGACCCATATTAGAGGGCCATCCTAGCACTATATCGATGTCCTAAATCAAATGGAGATAATGGTTCATCGATCCCATAAACAGTCATGATTCTATGGCACATTGAATCCCAACTCCTACAGGCTTTCCAAGACACCTGTTGAATCCCTACCCAGGGTATAGAATGGAAACTGTGCATCAAAAATGGATTTCGGTGGTTCGTACAAGCATGTTTAGGCATGTGTTATGTGGGAATGCTATCCACACCTTCATGGTTAAGAAATACACGAATTTGACCCCCATGTGCAAAAATTTCACATTCACTTACTAAGGAAAACCCTAGATTCCAAAATTGACCAACAAAATGGTCTCTTATCCATGGAACCATATTATAGGGCCTCCCTATAACTACCCCGATGTCTTGAATCCAACGGAGCCGATAGTTCATCGATATGAGCAATGATCATGATTCTATGGCATGTTGAATGCCACCTCCTACATGCTTTCAGGGACACCTGTTGAATCCCTACCTGGGACATAGAATGGAAACCGTGCATCAAAAAGAGCTTTTAGTGGGTCATGCAAGCATTTCTAGGAATTTTCTATGTCAGAACACTAGCCACACCTTCATGGTCGAGCAATATGCGAATTTGACCCCCATGTGCAGAAATTTCACCTTCACTTACTAAGCAAAAACCTAGTTTCCAAAATTGACCAAAAAAAAGGTCTCTGATCCATGGAACTAGATTAGAGGTCCTCCCTAGCACTATCCCGATGTTTTTAATCCAGCAGAGATGAGATTTCATCGATCCAAGCAACGACCATGATTCTATGGCATGTTGAATCCCACCTCCTACAAACTTTCAGGGACACCTTTTGAATCCCTACCCGGGGCATAGAATGGAAACCATGCATCAAAAAAGGATTTCGGTGGGTCTTGAAAGAATGTTTAGGAATTTGTTATGTGGGAACGCTAGCCACACCTTCATGGTCAAGAAATATGTGACTTTTACCACCATGTGCAAAAATTGGACATTCACTTACTGAGAAAAACCCTAGTTTCCAAAATTGACTAAAAAAAATGATCTCTTGTCCATGGACCTAGATTAGAGGGCCACCCTAGAACTATCTCGATGTCTTGAATCCAATGGAGCAAATGGTTCATCGATCCGAGCAACGGTCATGACTCTATGGAACATTAAATCCCACCTCCTACACGATTTTAGGGACACCTGTTCAATCCCTACCCGAGGCATAGAATGGAAACCGTGCATCAAAAAGG
Source organism: Pseudotsuga menziesii (assembly GCA_001517045.1). Lineage (NCBI taxonomy): Eukaryota > Viridiplantae > Streptophyta > Pinopsida > Pinales > Pinaceae > Pseudotsuga > Pseudotsuga menziesii. Next base: position 18,203 of record LPNX010869631.1, on the reverse strand, counting down.
GGCTTTTGGTGGGTCGTGCAAGAATGTTTAGGCATGTGTTATGTGGGAACACTAGCCACACCTTCATGTTCGAGAAATATGCGAATTTGAACCCCATGTGCAAAAATTTCACATTCACTTACTGAGCAAAAACCTAGTTTCCAAAATTGACCAAAAAATAGTCTCTTATCCATGGAACCATATTAGAGTGCCTCCCTAGCACTATCCCGATGTCCTGAATCCAACGGAGCCAACGGTTCATCGATCCAAGAAACGACCATCATTCTATCGCATGTTGAATCCCACCTCCTACAGGATTTCATGGACACCTGTTGAATCCCTACCCAGTAGAAAACAAATTATCATAGTCAAGGAGATAATTATCGGATTCAAGGAGATTTCCTTATAGGATCAACTTTGAGATTCAAGGAAAATACAATAGACATATCCAAGATAGATTGGTAGATAATGGTGTTGGGCTATAAGGCATGAGTCATGTAAGTATCAATATAATACAACAAATCCATTGTATAAGTCTATTGAATTTATCAATATGTCAAGCGCTCAATGTATCAAACTACAAATAATCAATGAGACCATGAAACCGAAATATTTGACTACCACATACCTTACTACCTACTTGTGGTCATTCAACTAGACCATCGGGATCACCTCTAATAGAAACAGTATCCTTTAGCCTCTCGTGATCAGAGTAAGGCAATAAGTATCATGACTTTGATGAGTTCCTGTTTGGCGTTGTTTGCGGCTGGAGGTTTGTGCCAATAACTAAGTTTTTATAATGGTATACAATTTGAGCTGGTCTATAATATTCAAATACATAACCTTTTTTCTTTCGTGCATGGGAAACCTGGTCAAATATTCCCATTTGATAACCATCGACCAAATTGGAAAATCATTGCCCTCGGAGTCTCTTAATGAGACAATGAGGGCTTGCTTCCCATCCAAGCAATGTGCCAACCAGTAGTCAGTGTGCCATTCATCGTCTCTCGAGGCAACCACTGCGTATATGTTCCCTACATAAAATAAAGTGCAGACCTAAAAGTCATCTAACTAAACACAACTAGTCGTCAAACATTTCAAAGTGATCAACATAATAGTCGAACCTGGTTGTATGAGATCTGAAATAGTGTTCATAGTCATGTGAAATACTCGACTAGCTCTCCTCCAATTGGGATAGTTATGAAGTTATTTGTCGACCAATGGGGAGTGATACACGATCCCAGCTATCAACACAATCCGTGGATTCACAGTTGTCCCATTCACCACTGCTACATGGATAACAAAAACAAGAGAGTTTTCTTGTCCACATTTCAACTATAGCATTGTCTGACGTCCTAACTGAATGGAATGCACAAGTTCATTGGATGGTATTGCACTCAAATAGGTGTGATCTATATAGATCGATCACCTCCCAAAAATATCTATGTACATGTGCTTTTTGAGATGATTGGTCTTCTTTCCTTCTAGCTCTCTGCCCCATCATTGAATAACACCATGCAACAGTGGTCTTCACATCTCAGATGAGCGAAATAGTTGTGAATTTCATCTCTTTCCTATGTAATGCAGTCTTGATGCATGCACCTACTCCATGATGTTCCCCTTTTCCATGTCCAGTCTCAAAATAGTTCGAAATATGTGGCATCTTGTGCCTCTTGTGGAGAAGACACAACCATTGGAAGACACGAGAATTTTTTAATTTCCCCACACAACCATCAGACCAAATCCAATTTTGTTCCATCTATATATTGTTATCCTCCAAGTGTTTGTAGAACAATTGAAAGCTATGTTGTACAAAATACAAGTCATGACACTTGTCGTCACTTTAGTAAAAGTGATACTCCTTCGATATAACCCTATTCTCTTCAGTACTATCTGCCCCATGTCTATAGGTGATATGGAACATTATGCTGACTTGGTCTGAGTGATAATATTGACTCTGAATCTCGTTTCATGGTTGAAGAGTGTAGTTTTCCCCAAAATAAACCACTGATAATATAGGTCCAATAGGAAATGTATCCATGCAGGCTCTAAACAGCTCATCTTGCCAACGAGCCACATGTACATGCTTTACGTACTGTTGTGTCTTTTCAAATAATTCCTCCATTAAGTTGCATACCACTACCTGGTAAATCAACAATAAATATGTACAGATCAATAGGTTGTTACATATATGAAGTAGCAATAGATATCAATAGGAAAAAATACTATTCAAGAACTCGTTGCTAATCTGAGAGGTGACCAATTGTATTTTTTTTCTTTCATTCCCTACACCGATATCATATGTGACATATTTGAATGACTGCAAGTTCACTTCATGTCTCCCAAGTTCATGCTTATCGGTGACATGTATGCATTTGTCCAAAAATGCCATTCCACCACACCTTGGGCATGTCCCATCTACGCAAGGCCTTTGATAAAATGTGCAACCTTCTGTCCTTCTACACAAGATGCTATGGATAAACTCTCTAGATGATGTCAGTGGAAATGTAGTTGAGAATTCATGCACAAGAGTGTTATACAAAACATGCAATATATGTATACATGTGTCATAATAATAAGCATAGTCAATGTGATATCGACAACAACATGTGTTACAAGTGTTGTTTATTTTAACATACCATGGTTTGCATTTCTTGAAGGATCTTTGGCCCAAGTTAAGTTCATTATGTTCGTTCCTAAACCTCTCATATAATTATGTTTTTGTCATGTCAAGAAATTTTTTAACATGGGACTCACAATCCCTTGAACCCATTCTCAATTTTAGTACATATTTTGCGTTGGATGAAGGTCTACTATTGTCACGCCAAAACTCTTGCACCAATCCCTTTACTACATCAATGAGCTTCATATCGGAGCATGTTGACCTGCCAATGAAGGACCATACATTTGTTTCACCAGAGTCAAGTTGTTCTCTTCTAGTACAATACCTACAGACTGCTTTGATATCCAATCCTACAAGTTTGGATGTAGGCTTAAGAAGGCGAAGGGCCATGGTGCTTTTGTTCATGATTGATTGTGACAACACATGGTGAGCTGCATTGTGATATTTTGAATGAGATTTCTTTCCAATATTACTAAATAAATCTACCATACTTCTGACAACATAAGAACTTGGTTCATAACTGTTTATCATCTTTATCCTTGAGTTTTTCCTAACAACAGTCATAGACCTAGATTTTTAAAACGATATAAATAATCCACATTTATCTCCATCACATTTAGAATCAAATAGTTGACAAGTATCTATTGAGCTTGATATGCAATACTGCGTTTAGACATTGTACCTTCAAGCGAACCAATGAGACTTTCATCGATTTGTATACATTTTGGAGTTCTTTGGCGTGAAGTTGCTAATGGAGGTAGGGAGGTTGGAATTGCACCTTGTACCATATCACCTAGTCGGTTTGGCATTTGAACATGAACTTCATGTCCTTCCATGTCTTCCTAATGGTCGGACGATGGAAA
>LPNX010869631.1:7238-9738 GCA_001517045.1 Pseudotsuga menziesii | reverse complement strand
GAGGGAGGAAGGGAAGTTTAGGGTGGTGGGATGTTAGGAAGAGAGAGGAGGGGGGGTTAGTATGAGTTAGGGGGAAGAGGGGAGTCAGGGGGGGACATAAAATAATAAAAGTATTGGTATAATTGACAAAAAAAGCACTCATTGTAGAATTTAAAAATGTGCTCCCATATTTATTAACTAATATGTGCCCCCATTTTTATTAGCTAAAACGCGCTCCCATTTTGCTTATTTAAAACATGCTTTCATTTTTCTTTACTAAATCATGCTCCCGTTTTGTTTAAATTCAAAAATATATTCCCTCCAAATGATAAGGCCGAGCCTCCATCCATGCTTTCATGGAATTATTATGCCTGTGTGTCTTCTTCATACTTTGCTTCGGATTCAACATGTGTATTCCTTGGAGTATGATAAACCATGGCTAATTCAACATTATATCCAATTTTTCAATATGGTCATGTTTAGCGGTTCGTTTGATTATGCTGCACACCTCCATTTTTTATGAGATTTTAGAAACAGATATGGTTTTTTTTCCAAATTCTAAATATGTAAATTTTAACAAGAATACATCATTTTTTTTATTTTTTCTTATTTATCTTCTGTCATCACTCCTCAACTCAAAAAACACACTATTAGTGTTTCATCCATATCTCTTTCATTTCTCAACCATTTAATTTTTTTTATGGTGCACTAAATAACACCAACCTCTACATGCTATAAAAAAACCCATTTCCAAATAATTGCATTAAGACATTCAAACGCTGCACCCATAGTTGACGTACCATTTTTGAGGTCTGATCTCTTAGAAAAAAAATTTAAAAATTAAAATTATTATTTTTATTATTGGAAAGATAGTCCTGCACTAGTACTATATGTTTTCTATATGTATACCGGTTTTTGTAAGTTTATTCCATCATTTAGACACTCATACCCTGAACCCACAAAAACATATACCTTATAATTTGTCCCCAAAAAAAAACGTGCCCATTAAAAAATATCTAACTTTAGATGGTTAAGAGAATTTTCAATAGAAATAAATTATATATTTGGAAAGTTCATTCAATTTCCTACATTTCTTAATTTTTACTCATCGCAAGATTCATTGTGTAAGTGTCTCAAAATATCCATGCAACTTGATGGATGTCTTTTTTTTCAGTTTTGTATTGCATCTAATGCGCCAAAAGAGACCTTCAACTTTGTGCACTCACCCATAAGCTATGGAGCATCAGATCCTTGGCCATTGTATCCCTAGCTGTATTATACAAGTACATCCTAGCATTAGTGTTGAGCAAGAGGCTATGGAATTGCACTAAGTGTAACTCCCATTTTTTAGCATTGAGCTTAGGATGTTAATAGCGCTAAGAGTTACTAAAATTAAGTAGTGTTCAGTAAGAATGAGTATGAATAGCATCGACATTTATATTACTTATATTTAAGTTGATTAAATGAAATATTGAATCTACTTCTCATCAAGTACTGAATAACTACCATGATACACAACATAATCCAACATGCAAGGAGGATCTAGAGCTTCCTAACTTTGTTTATCAACCCTACCTAAGGCATTGATAAAAGAAATAGCATAAGCTAAGGAAAACATCAAGTAAATGAGATCATGTTATATGATGCATAAATAAATATTTATTTTTTTTATAAATAAAACTTGTATTACTATATAGAAACCATATTACATTATGATATACATTTAAAGCCGTCCTAAAAACATGGAGGTCGTGGTCTAATCCGGAGAAACCTAGTCTAGAACTGGACCTGATCTGTTTTGCCAAAAAAATACAGAGGTTTTCCAAGTCTATTTGTGCCCCCTTTTATAGCCGGTCCTACCAAAATTATGAGCAAAGTTACAAAGCTTTCCATCCCACATCAAAATTAGCAGGCTTAAGATACTGTGACCACGATGGTCCCTATTGACTACCTGGTTCCCATTAGAGCATCTACAACAACTATATAAGCTACATAAACCATAGAAAACATCCTGACAAAACATAGACATAAAAGACCTCGTAAAGCACAAACAAAGAAGGGAAATCAGATCCGACCCGGAGGAGGAGGTCCCCAGCGAGGAAGCTCAGCCGAGGGGAGCACTGCCGTAGTTTGCTGAGAGCCTGTCACACGAGTTGAAAATGCTTGCAAGAGGGAAGCCATGTTCTGGGAACCCACAAGGTATCTTTCTTCCACCGCTCCTCCTCTGTTGTCCCTCACCCGAGGTCTAGCAGTTTCCAGGGCCCAACGGTCAACAGGGTGGAACGAGAAACCTAACCAGGCCACAAGGACATCAAGCTTCTGGTGCATAGTGCGGCATTCATAATTGTGCTCTTTCCAGAAGGGCACAGGTTTCGAATCGCCATCTTTCTTGGCCTCTTGCAACGTCGAGGAGTGACCCACCAAGTGGACTATCACCTAGTAAGTCATTAGCATGGGGTCGTAAGCTGAAGCTTGGCCAACTGTGTTGCTAGGGTCCAGGACCCAATCCACCATCTCCTCA
>LPNX010869629.1:49480-59854 GCA_001517045.1 Pseudotsuga menziesii | reverse complement strand
TTGTGGCATAGAAGGTCGAAACAAAGACTGAGTAGTCAGGTCCTAGCTTCGAGAGGATGGCCAATACGAGCTGATCATCTTTCTTTTCAATACCACACTGATTCAGCTGCAAAACTAGTGCTTTGAACTTGGAGAAATATAGCTGCAGGGATTCAAAATTACTGGGACTCAGGGAAATCAGCTCATTTTCGATCTGGTGTCCCCTCGTCTCATCTGTCTTTCCGAAGAGTTCAGAAATTTTCTCCCATACTTGATCCGGTGAATTTAATCCATCGAGATGGAAAAGGAGGTCTCGGGAAATACTGAGACATAGGAGGCCATAGGCCTCATCTCTCCGATTGTGCCATTTGATCTTCTCTGCAGCAGCATTGGGCTCTACTTCTATAGCCATAGTCACCCTGTAGAGGTCTTTCGCTCTCAACAAGATCTCCATCTCTGCTTTCCATTCAAAATAGTTGAAGGGAGTGAGGATAGTTTTCTTTGAATCCATAGCTTTAGAAAATATGTCCCGGCTGTCAGTAGAAGGCTCCCAGTCTTGATGTCGAACCTGCAAAACAATTTTTGAAGGAGAGTAACAACCTACAATGGCTTTGATACCATGTAGAAATTCTGACCAGCAATAGATTAATTTCACTCACAACAAATTACAATTGATCATGCAAAATTGTCAACAATGGAGACTGAAAATGGAGCTGTAACACAAAATTATATTAACTCAGTGTACAATAGCCAACCCTATAATATCATAGGCTGCTGAATAAATAGAATACATGAAGAAATAAAATGCATGAGGAAGCATCCAAATCTAGCATAAAGCAGGCTTACCCAAAATAGGCAAATCCCCCATAGGTGTAAAAGGTTGATCCCAAATCTGTCATGAGGCTCACGAATTGGCAAGGGCGCATGGGCAAGCTAATGAGTGGTGAAATGGCAGCTCATACATTCTTTTTCATGGAGGAAAGAGTGGAGGATGAAAGGGGAATAAAACAGGTTCACCTCACCTAGTCTTGCTTTCCTTATGTGCTTTAAAAACTAAAAAAGCAGTCAACAAAGCAGAAAAAGTAGAAGGGTGCCTAGGAGGCTAGGAATAAAGCAGATTTGATTCCTAAGGCTTTTCCAAGCACTACATGAGTCAAAGATAGCAAGTTTGACCTCTATGGATAGGAAAATAGCAACTTGAACATGGTGGGACTCATGAACTAGGAAAATAAGACAAAAATAAATGAATTAATGTCTAAGTGGGTAATACTATGGGTTTGGTTATTCTAATAATTTCAAATAGGTACCACCAAAATAATGGAATAAATCATACCAGCTGCTACAGGAATTCTTGGAGGCACATTTCCTAGTGGTAACCTACAACAATCATATATATATATATATATAATCCATGGTGGTGAAGAGTGGACATTTCCAGATCTGCTACTTGGCACATTCAGGAAAGAAAACAATGTTTTAAATACATTATATTAGTTTGTAATATTTTCTGAGTTGTTCCTTTTAGCTTGTCATGATAATGCTTGTTTTCCCATATTAATTTTCAACACTAAGGCAACGCTAACTTGTTTTCCCATATTAATATTCAACCCTAAAGCAATCCCATAGTAGAAAGAACCATAAAAGACTATTCCGCAGAAATCAAAAGGCTCTTAAATTAACTGTATCATGACTTCCTCAATGACTTGATGAATCCTTTGAAATTGTCTTCTAAATACAGTGAGACAAGGCTCAAAACACTTACCTAAATATATTGTTGCCTTTTCTCTTTATCATTGATTTCTATGATATGTGTTTCAAGTGATGCTAATTTTGTTCATCCTGTGATATTCTCTTGTCAATTTCCTAATAGGGTGGCATTAAATGGCTTGCATTCTACTTTGATCAATCTGACAAAGTCTTTTTCTCCAACCAACCAAATTAAACTTGAATGGATTTTGGACCTTTCCTCTCTTTCCACTTGGAGAAAAATTAGCAAATGGTTTTATTCACCTCCAACTTCGACCCAAGTTCTTATCCTTTTGTGAACACTCATCAAGGAGGCATAGATTAACCTCATGTTTTCAAGAAGAACACCATCGACTTCTTTATCACTAGATTCTATCCTCTATGTTTCAAGTGACACTAATGCTTGTTGATCTTTTATTATTCTCTCATCATTTGTGTAAGATATTGTTGTCGTTTTCACAAACTTGAGGTTTGAAACAAATTGTAGTCTTATAGACTCTGTGACAGGCATCAATTGGTTTGTGTTGAGATTATTAAACATATACAGAAGGCTTCAAGAAGAGAAGCTTGAATGTGTCCTTCTCTACTCCATCATCAAATAGGTCGAGGTTTTCTTCTTCAACACCACATATAGGTTCACTATAATTGTCTAGGGATAAATGAAACCTTTTTAATCTTCAACAGTCTCTACCAACAAAACATTCTATTACATGTACTAGGAGCTTCAGTCAAATCAAGAGAAATATTCTATAAACATATGAAGAACCGTTTGATTTTTTAAACCAAGGGGATGGAAAAAAGGAAAGGAAACATCAAAGATCGCTCACACCAAGGAATAATTCTAAATCTAACCAACTGTCTAAACCACAAAGGTCATCTTCTCGTGTTAAGTGTAAGAGGGGCAAACAAAAATCACACACAGTGAAATTTGAAATAAAATATTCAAATAACAAATGAAGGACATCAAAATACCTATTACTTGCTTCAACACCCAAAGCATAAACCATAAGATTCATGTTGTCCATTAATGGCCAAGTATTACCTAACCCAATTTCCAATGAACTAAGCACCTCATGGTCGAATCAGGATATTGGGACAATTTTATTGCACAATCCATCTATCATTTGAGGTACATACAAAATGTGTATGCCCAAGGCTTGATATATCATGAATTTGAAGAATCAAAGTTACATTAATTACATCAAATAAATTTCAAAGGCTGAGGGGAAGAACCCTAAATTAAGTGGTGGAAAAATTGAAATGGTCATTTTGTTGGATTAACATCTTCAACAAAATTTAGGAGTACAACCATCAATCCAACCTACCTTCTTTCATAATAAAAGAATCAATCCAACCTACCTTTTTTTAGCTATTGAAACAAGGTTGCCATTGTTTGTGATAGGGTTGAAGGTGGATGTTATTTTTGTTGATAGTATCTTGAGATACATCAATGATCTGACCTATCTGAGGTATATTTTTGAAGGACTGACTTGATTAGGGTAGCCTCCAATTGCTACTCATCACCTTACATGCAGGTTCATAATTATATGCAGCTCTAATTTTCCTAAATGTGCACAGTAGTTCCTTTTTTATTCCTAGGGTGCCTTCTCCATGGTTGCAACAAACCCAGGACTGATGTTATTTATGCTGATATTGCACCAAAAATTAATTTTTCTGTGGTTTGTTGAGAATTAATTTGAGGCGGCAACTTAGGTCAGAGGGTGGATGGACTATCCATACACACCTGAAATTCTTAATCATTTCCCAGGATTAAATGTGCTCAGGGTGAAGTTTTACTTCTGTCTTATGATTTTTATCACCACCTAGAATTATCATTAACATGTTGTTATCCATTTAAAAGTGTGCAAAATTATCTTTGAAAAGGTCCATGGAATTATGTATATTAGGCTTCAACTTAACGGTTCAAATTAACGGTGAAATCCAAAAGTCCAGGCAAATCTTCTAGTACATCTCCTTTATAGTAATGGACAAATAATGATGTTAGTTCTTGGAGATCCTGTAGAGTGAATTTTTTAACCTCTTCAATGCTACTCTGCAGTGCATAACCCAGCACTTCAGATAACCACCCTGTTGTATATGGTATCCATTCGATTTGATGCATAGCTCGGATACATATAGACATGGATGTTCTAAATGACACAAAGAAAAATCCAATCATCCATAAACCGAGTTAGATCAATTTTGGAAATCGAGTGGTTCAATCAAGTTCATTCCAACATTGAGAAACTGGGTGGGGGATTCATCTCATTCAATTCATGTTTCTAATTATTCTAACAAAATCTTGGTGCGCAATAAAGAGTGGGAACTATTTCTGAAGGTAGACCACTACTCTATTCAGGTCGAGTATTCACATAAAACTGCTCCCTACTCCCTTGCAGCTCCGATGATGGGTGGGATACGGTGAGCCAAGAGATAATGTTGCCCCTAGCTCTCATTTATCCTAATGTAATGTGGCAATCTAGGGCATCTAAAATTTCAGTTTGGAATCGATGTGGTTGTAGATGTTTTTCCACAAATACACAGCAAACATCACGACATGCCCAAAAACCTAAAACCCTGAACCGGTTGCATGCCCAAAAAACCCTATCACAGCATGCACAAAAAAATGAGGTGATGCTTACCCGTTGAGCCATGAGCTCCTAAATCCTAGATCAAACCCGTGAGCCGCCACGAAATGACAGACAGGAGCTACTAGGGATCAAATTTGAAGGCCAGTTCTTAATTTCGGTTTGAAGGGTGTATATTGATATCGCCCTTCAATGATGAAAGGCTTCGAAAAAAATCACATTTCAATTAACAATAATAACTTAATCACACATTTAAAAAAATTCAAATAATATATTGTTTTTCAATTTAATATATGCTACTTAAAAATCATTGAACCCAGAATTAATACAATGGAAATAATTTCAAATTATATTATTTCTTTTCAAAATGAAATAGTACATTCAAGGTTTTTGAGTTCAGCAACCATTAAGTTCAATTTGAGTTCAAATTTTTCAAGGAAGTTGAAATGAGATTCACAGATTATGTACATTATATAATACTATGGAATACTTTTGAATTTATTAGAAAATAAAGTTTGTTTTGAGTGACAACTGTAAAATCGAGGCCACGTAAAGATATAACAAGTAATAAGTTGTTAGAAAAAATGACTAGATAAGGGGTCGAGATCAATCCAAGCCACGGCCATAAGAGAAACACCAATGAAACCACCAATGTGTGTTGTTAATACTTAATATTTCTACTCTTGCATCAACCTAATGCAACCATTAGAAATGAATACCTTTTATAAATGAATTTGACGACAAACTATACCATACCATTATGTCACATGATTTGAGTTCGAATATGAGTTTGACTAAGTTGAAATTGAGGTTCCCATTTGAATTTTTTTGATGAGATAAGGTTCCACACACATATATACCAGGCTCTTATATAATATGGTTACATCATTTTCTTAAATGTATACACAATAATATTCTCATTATCAAGTGCTAATAGAAATGTCTCACACAATACCACTCTCATTATCACTCATGGAAATGCCTCACATATTTTATATTTGCATTATTATATACTACTTTTTCTCTTGAATGCATACACAATACTATTCTCATTATGAAGTGCTGATATAAATGTCTCACAGAATACCACTCTCATTATCACTCATGGAAATGTCTCACATCTTTTATATTTGCATTATTATATAATACTTTTTAAATATTAAAATGTTGGCCTTGAATTTATTAAATGGTTAACAGCACATTATGACTTGAGTGGATTACAATCCCCATGCTGACACAAATATGAGTCATGCCTAGACTAGATTCATATTAATTATTTTCTAATAAATCTCATTTGTTGCTTGCAGGTGATGGAAGTTAAAATCAATGTTTGATGTGTAATTTGTAAGGTCGTCCTTTTAATGAAATTTAAACTCAATTTATGTACTTCCTTAAAAAAGGTTAAAAATCGAAATTAACATTTTAAATGATGGCCATTCTTTTAATGGCACTTCTCTGATGTGCTGAGAGGCCTTTGACGGGCTGTGACGGGTTCAATTTTGAACCCTGGGAGCTACTCCAAAATTCATAAAACTGTCCAAATTGCATAGAAATGTGCAGAACGAGTCATCCATATTTTATATTATATGTATTTTATGTTTATTATGTTTTTTATTATATATTATTTTATCATCATCATCCATATATAGGTAGTGATATGAAGGTTAATTTCTACACATATCCACATATAGGTAGTGATATGAACTTTTCACCAACATTAAAAATAAGTCAAACTTACTGTATTTCAAAGATACTTGTTTTGTAATCCACCAACATTAAGAATAAGCAAAACTTAGTTTATTTCAAATATTCATGTTCGAAAAAAATTGCATAATACTGGCAAACCTTTCAATCAAAAAGTGATGAGAAGGAAATTGTTGAATATAGCCAATAAAATGAAAGGAATTTTTATATCCTTGAAATACTTCTTATATCTAATAGATTCCTCGACTTCTAGAACTATGGGTCCCAAATATAAGTTCAATAGAGAGATGCAAACCTAAGAGGAAGAAAAACATCATAACTTGAATAATGAACCTTAACATTAATGAGGGAAGAACCATCTACATAACGACACATCCCTATCTTGGATAAATAAAAATAAAGTCCGACACCATGATGACGAAGATGATGACAATATTAATGATGACGATGATGATGATATATTCATCATCGTGATCCTCATCCTCGTCATCATCATCATTTTCATCATCTTCATGATGATCATCATCATCTTCATCATCATCATCATCATCTTCATCATCGTGATCAACATGATGATGGCCAACATCATCATCGTCGTCGCCGTCATCGTCTTCATCATCGTGATCAACATGATGATGGCCAACATCATCATCGTCGTCGCCGTCGTCGTCTTCATCATCGTGATCAACATGATGATGACCATGACCATGAATACGATGACCATGGTGAAGATGATGGATGGTGATGGTGGATGGTGATGGTGATGGTGAATATGGTAATCATCTTCATCATCACCATCCTCACCATCATCACCATAATCTTCATCATCATCACCCTCTTCATGACAATGATGATGATGATGAGGGTCATGGTGATGATGATGATGTTGAGGGTCATGGTAATGGTGACGATGATGATGGTGATGGTGATGGTGATGGTGATGGTGATGGTGATGGTGATGGTGATGGTGATGGTGATGGTGATGGTGATGGTGATCATGGTGATCATGATGATGGTGATGATGATGGTGATGATGGTGGTGATGATGGTGGTGGTGGTGGTCATGGTGGCGATGATGATGATGGTGATGGTGACCATGATGGTGATGATGGTGATCATGATATTGATGGTGGTCATGGTGGTGATGATGGTGATGTGGATGGTGGATGGTGATGGTGAAGATGGTAATCATCTTCATCATCATCATCATCACATAATCTTCATCATCATCACCCTCTTCACCATAATCATCATCGTCGTCATCGTGATGATGATGACAATGGCGATGAAAACGATGATGATGATGATGATGATGATGCAAAAGATGATCATCATCATCATATTCATCATCATAATCATCATCATAACCATCATCACCACCATCTTCATCATGTTGATCATCGTCGTCTTCATCATCGTGATCAACATGATTATGACCATGACCATGAATACGATGACGATCAACATGATGATCATGATGATGACAATGATGGTGATGATGAGGGTCATGGTGATGATGATGATGTTGAGGATCATGGTAGTGGTGACAACGATGATGATGATGGTGATGGTGATGATGATGGTGATGGTGATGGTCATGGTGGTCATGGTGATCATGATGATGGTGATGATGATGGTGGTCATGGTGGTGATGATGATGATGGTGATAATGGTGATGGTGACCATGATGGTGATGATGGTGATCATGATATTGATGGTTGTCACGGTGGAAATGATGGTGATGTGGATGGTGATGGTGAATATGATGGATGGTGATGGTGGATGGTGATGGTGATGGTGAATATGGTATTCATCTTCATCATCACCATCATCATCATCACCCTCTTCACCATAATCGTCATCGTCATCATCGTGATGATGATGACAATGGCGATGATGACGGTGATGATGATGATGATGATGGAAAAGATGATGATTTTCATCATCTTCATAATCATCATCATCATCATCATCATCATCATCATAACCATCATCACCACCATCTTCATCATGTTGATCATTGTCATCTTTGTCATTGTGATCAGCATGATGATGACCATGACCATGAATACGATGGCAATCAACATGATGATGATGACGATGAAAATGATGATAATGATGAGGGTCATGGTGATGATGATGATGTTGAGGGTCATGGTAATGGTGATGGTGGTCACGGTGATCATGATGATGGTGATGATGATCACCATCACCATCCATCATAGTCACCCCCGTAAGTGACATAAAATCTTGTAACATGAAATGTTATATGTGATTCTAGATTATGAGTAATGTAATATATTATTTTATTTAACATTTTATATTTTTGATGCATTCTCATTTTATTTTTTTAATAAAGAAAATAAATCTTCAAAATGAGAAATATAATGTTAAGTCTTATTTAATGTAATTTAATTACAATTCAAAATTCAATTCCAATTACATTAGTATGGAGCACCATGACCCAATTTTCACTAATACCTCCCATCTAGTATGTTAAGCATCATTGTCTTCAAACACGTTTGGGAGGCTACCAAGTGGATTTGGGTAATAGTCACCCCCGTAAGTGACATAAAATCTTGTAACATGAAATGTTATATGTGATGTTGATGATGAGGTTCATGGTGATGATAATGATGTTGAGGGCCATGGTGATGGTGATGATGATGATGGTGATGGTGATGGTGATGGTGATGGTGACGGTGATGATGGTGATGGTGATGATGGTGGTCATGGTGGTGATGAGAGTGATGTGGATGATGATGTTCATGGTCATGGTGGTGATGATGATGATGGTGATGATGGTCATGGTGACCATGATGGTTATGATGGTGATCATGATATCGATTGTGGTCATGGTGGTGATGATGGTGATGTGGGTGGTGATGACAGTGGTGATGATGGTGATGTGGATGGTGGTGGTGATGATGGTGATGTGGATGGTGATGGTGAAGATGATGGATGGTGATGGAGGATGGTCATGGTGAAGAGCATGGATGGTGATGGTGAAGAGCATGGATGGTGATGGTGGATGGTGATGGTGATGGTGAAGATGGTGGATAGTGATGGTGATGGTGAATATGGTGGATGGTGGATGGAGATGGTGATGGTGAACATTGTTGTCATCCTCATCATCACCATAATATTCATCATCATCATGACCCTATTCACCATAATCGGCATCGTCATCATCGTCTCCATCATCATCGTCTTCATCATGTTGATCATCATCATCTTCATGATCATGATGATGATAATCATCATCATCATCACCATCATCTCCATCATCACCATCATCATCGTATTCATTTTCAAATTTAACATTTTATATTTTTTTATGCATTCTCGTTTTATTTTTTTAAATAAAAAAAATAAATCTTCAAAATGAGAAATATAATGTTAATTCTTATTCAATGAAATTTAGTTTTTTTATTCCATTTTTATATAAAATACTTGGAATGTAATTTAAAAAAAATTATTTCATTTTTATATAAAAAACTTTGAATTGTATTTTTAATGGAATTTAATTTTAAATAGAATTTAATTTTGTTTTTTATTTGATTTTTATAATTTTATTTTTATTTTTAAATTTTTTTATTTGCTTTTATATGAAATGTTTTTTTATTTTTGGTTTAGTTCAGTCCTACCCGGCCTAGTTCATCCTGACTGCAGGCACAAACATATTCCAGCTAGAAGGGCCACTGCAGCCATGGACAACCAGGAGGGCATGGACAACCGGGGGCCAGAGCAAGAAAATGACCCGCTAACTGCTATCCCCATCAACAAGCGCTGCTGCAAAACCTTCAGCTGAAAACCCTACATTTTTCCTGTCACCAGATTCTGTCGGGGGTTTGTTCAACACGGGACCAGTTTTCTCATCGTCTGGAGTGGCACACACTTATTTTCTATGGAAATTGAACCCAGGTGTTAGAAAAATTACACTCACAACAATTGCCAATTACACATGCAAATTACTCACAAAAGGAGACTGAATATGGAGCAGAACACTAATCTATATTGAATAAGTGTACAATAGCCAACCCTGTGAATTCATAGGCTGCCATAATAAATAATTACATGAGAGATTCGAATGCATGAATATGCCATTCAAATTTATTCAAAACAGGCTTACTAAATCTAAGCAAATCCCATATAGGTGCATAAAGCAGTTTCCAAAACTGTCTAGTAGCTCACGAATTGGAAAAATCAATTAGGCAAGCTAATAGGTGGTGGAAGGACAACTCATACATGCTTTTCATAGGAGAAAAGAGTGTAGGATGTTGAGGACAAAAAACAAGTTAACTTCACCTAGTCAAACTTTCCCAATTGCCTTAAAACTCAGAAAAAATAGGCAATA
>LPNX010869629.1:32262-49277 GCA_001517045.1 Pseudotsuga menziesii | reverse complement strand
CAAAAAACTTTGGTGAATATATCTGCTACTTGTTCTGAAGATGAACAGAAGAGTAGGTGAATGGTGCCATCATGCACAAGTTGTCTGATGTAGTGCATATGTATCTCAATGTGTTTGGTTCTCTGCTTCTGAACTGGATCATTGCAGATTCGAATGGTACTCTGATTATCACAGTAGATAGTAGTTGAGTATTCTGATTTGAAGCCACACTCTCCAAGTAACCCCTGCAACCATAAACATTGAGTTGCTGCATTTACAACTCCTTTGTACTCTGCTTCTGTAGATGAGAGTGCAATGGCACTCTGTTTCTTGCTTGACCAGCTGATTGGACCTTCTGGAAGCATGAACACATATCCTGATGTTGACTTTTGATCTATGCTATCACCTTCCCAATCACTGTCAGTAAACCCAATCAAATCAAGATCAGATTTAGCTTTATAGAAGATCCCATGTGTCCTTGTTCCCTGAACAAAGTTAAGGATCCTTTTGGCTGCTCTCCAATGGATCTCATGAGGCTGATCCATGTATCTTGAAGCCACACTTACTGCATAATAAATATTAGGTATAGTATGTGTAAGATACAACAAACATCCAATCAATTGCCTATACAGTGTATTGTTTACCATAGGTGAAGAATCGGCTTCTTCAAGATTAACTCCTGAAAGGAAAGGAGTCTTGCTTGGCTTGCAATCCTTCATATTGAATTTTTTCAGCAAATCCAAGGCATACTTGGACTGATGTACTTTGATTCCTTCTTTGTTTTGAGCAATCTCGAGCCCCAAGAATTGGCTCAAAAAGCCCAAATATGTCATTGAGAAGGCATGGTTCATTGCATCCTTCAAGGAAACAATTTCATCCTTTGAGCTTCCTATAATGAGAAGGTCATCAACATAAAAAAAAAATGATCATTAATGAACCATGAATCAGCTTCAAATAGACATTTGGATCTGATTTGCATCGAACAAAATTCAGTCATAGCAGAAAGCTATCAATCTTGGCATACCAAGCCCTGGGGGCTTGCTTAAGCCCATACAATGACTTCTTTAGCCTGCACACAAGAGATGGGTTAGTAGAAAATACTTGATTCTTCTGCATGTATATATATTTAGTGAGATCTCCATTCAGGAAAGCACACTTTACATCCATGTGATGTACTTCCCATTGCTTTGAAGCTGCAATGGCTAAGGCTAGCCTGATGGAGTCCATCTTTGCCACTGGTACAAAGGCCTCATTGTAGTCTATTCCATGTACCTGTGAGTAGACCTTTGCTGCCAATATAGACTTGTACTTTAGAGGTGAACCATCAGCAGCAAATTTGATTTCGTACACCCACTTACACTGAACTAGCTTCCTCCATGGGGGAAGATCAACCAACTCCCAAGTGTTGCTCTTCTGGAGTGAGCTGAACTCTTATTTCATGGATTCTTGCCATATTGGATCATTTTTTTCATCTTCATATGTATATGGGTCTGATTCAACCATCAGATAGCATTTCTCTGCAAACATAGGATCTTTCATGCACAGAGCACTCTCAAACTGAGATCTAGTCTTCCTAGGATCATTAGGATTTCCAGCTAGTTCTCCAGCTGCATGAATGGTATTGGATGCCCATTTTGGTCTTGTATGACTATTAGGATCTGTAATAAAATCATCATTATCAAACATATCAGAATCAGCATGTTAAACTATCTCTTCACTTACATTCATAGGTTCTGGTGGTGAAGAGGATTCTCCAACTTCCACTGCTGCTAGGGGATCTTCTTGAAAATGAACACACCTTTCAATGAAGGCTTTGTTTGTGCTCAAATTGATCAGATTTTACCCTTTTGAATCTTCAAAA
This sequence comes from Pseudotsuga menziesii, assembly GCA_001517045.1. Lineage (NCBI taxonomy): Eukaryota > Viridiplantae > Streptophyta > Pinopsida > Pinales > Pinaceae > Pseudotsuga > Pseudotsuga menziesii. Next base: position 47,437 of record LPNX010869629.1, on the reverse strand, counting down.
TACCCAACAAATAGACACTCTTGGCTTTGGGGCTGCAAAGCCTTCCTCTTTTCTGTTGGAATTCTAGCCCAAGCCCTTGAGCCAAAAATCCTAAAATGGGTCACATCTGGCTTGTGCCCACTCCATGCTTTGAAAAAATTCATATTATCAAGATATTTATGAGGCACCCTATTCTGGATATAGGCTACACAGTTTATAGCTTCGGCCCAAAACTTTGGTAGCAAAGTCTTAGCCTCCATCATGCAGGTTGCCATCTCTTTCAGTGATCTATTCTTCCTCTCAGCAACACCATTCTGTTGTGGTGTGTAAGGGATAGAATGCTGCATCTGAATACCTACATCTACAAAATATTGAATAAACTCAAACTTGACATACTCACCACCATTGTCAGATCTGAGGACCTTGAGTTTCCTCCCATACTGGTTTTCAACCAAATCCTTAAAGACTTTGAAGAGGCCAAAAACTTCAGACTTGTGTTTCAGGAAGTAAACCTAGAAATACCTGAAAAAGTCATCTATGAATGTCAATGCCTATTTGTCTTGACTCATTGACATATGAGGAAATGGGCCAGTAACATCACTATGGATCAACTCAAGAGGTGCAGAGGTTCTCTCATGACTAGCTCTCTCAAATTTATGCTCTGGGTGTTTTCCTAGGATGCAACCTTGACAGACTCCTTTGGAAAACTTAATATTTGGTAACCCTATGGCCATTTATTTTTCACTAAGATAAGTAAGATACTTGTAATTGAGGTGGCCAAATATTTCATGCCAAAGCTTGCTTGCCTCATTAGCATGAATCATAAGAGCAAAGGGGTTTGAGTAGGGTAGGAAGTGTGAGAATGTGTATACCTTCGAAGTGTGATTTGCAACTCCTTTTGCAATGAATTTACCACTTGAGATCTCTATGTTCTCAAATTCATCAGGGGAGAATATGACCTTCTTTGGAGACCCTGTGTGGGTCATCTGATACACTGATAAGAGGTTAGAGGAAAGACCTGGAACATACAACACATTTCTGAACTTACCATGGTCAAGATCAATCCTCCCTTTGCCCAAAATTTCAGTGAGAGAGTCATCTCCCAGTACTATTGGTGGACCTTTCGACATGTCAAGTGAGGTGAATGCATCCTTGGTTGAAACCATATGTCTTGAAGCTCCAGAATCAATGATGAAACTAGGTGAGCTTGATGTGCCAACAACCAATGCATGAACTCTCTCTCTGTCTTATGAATTTGATCCTCCTTCCCTCTTCTTTGAGCTTTCTGGAAGGGAGATGCCATTCTTCTCTAGGATTTGGGTCAACATGTCTATTTTCTTCTTCATGCAGGAGCTTTCAGAATGATTACCCTTACTACAGTATGCGCACTTGCTCATTTCTCCTTTGTTCTTCTTCTTCTGGGGGTTCTTCTTGGAACCTTTGTGGAAATTAAGACCAGCAATAGATTAATTTTACTCACAACAATTAACAATTGATCATGCAAAATTGCTCACAAAAGAGACTGAAAATGGAGCTGTAACACTAAACTGTATTATGTAAGTGTACAATACCCAACCCTGTAATAACATAGGCTGCTGAATAAATAGAATACATCAGGAAATTGAATGCATCAGGAAGCATCCAAATCTAGCATAAAGAAAGCTTACCAAAAATAAGCAAATCCCCCATAAGTGTAAAAAGCTGATCCCAAATCTATCATGGAGCTCACGAATTGGCAAGGGCGCATGGGCAAGCTAAATAGTGATGAAATGGAAGCTCATACATGCTTTTTCATGGAGAAAAGAGTGGAGGATGAAGAGGACAAAAAACTAGTTCACCTCACCTAGTCTAGCTTTCCTATGGGCCTTAAAACACTGAAAAAGCAGGCAATAAAGAAAAAAAATAAGACAGGTGCCTAGGAGGCCAGGAATAAAGTAGATTTGATTCCTAAGGCTTTCCCAAGCACTACATGAGTCAAATATTGCAAGTTTGACCTCTATGGATAGGCAAATAGCAACTTGCACAAGGTGGGACACATGAACTAGGCAAATAAGACAAAAATAAATGAATTAATGTCTAAGTGGGTAAAATATGGGTTGATTATTCTAAAACCCCCCCTTAAGCCTAAATTTATGAGTAATATATCAAAAATATAGGGCCTAGAAACAAGGCTTAGTCACCATTTACATACTGCATGTCCAAATAAACAAGGAAAGAGGCAAAACCAACTTGGGAAAATCCTCCCTTAAACATGGACTGTAAACAAAATTGTAGAATCTTGTCTTCACTCATGCTTTCACGGCATGATCAGAAATCCCTATCAGTGATTTGATATTGCTGAAGGTATTCTCACAAAATTCTTTGGTGAAGATATCAGCTACTTGTTCTGAAGATGAACAGAAGAGTAGGTGAATGGTGCCATCATGCACAAGTTCTCTGATGTAGTGCATATGGATCTCAATGTGTCTGGTTCTCTGCTTCTGAACTGGATCCTTGTAGATTAGAATGGTACTCTGGTTATCACAGTATATGGTATTTGAGTACTCAAGTTCGAAACCACACTCTCCAAGTAAACCCTGCAACCATAAACATTGAGTTGTTGTATTAACAACTCCTCTGTACTCTGCTTCTGTAGTTGAGAGTGAAATGGCACTCTGTTTCTTACTTGACCAGCTGATTGGCCCTTCTGCAAGCATGAACACATATCCTGAAGTGGACTTTCTATCTGTGCTATCACCTGCCCAATCACTGTTAGTAAATCCAATCAACTCAAGATCAGATTTTGCCTTATAGAAGATCCCATGTGTCCTTGTTCCCTAAACAAAGTTTAGGATCCTTTTGGCTGCTTTCCAATGGATCTCTTGAGGCTGATCCATGAATCTAGAAGCCACACTTACTGCATAACAAATATCAGGTCAAGTATGTGTCAAATACAACAAACAGCCAATCAATTTCCTATACAATGTATTGTTTACCATCGGTGAAGAATTAGCTTCTTCTAGCTTTACTCCTGAAAGGAAAGGAGTTTTGCTTGCTTTGCAATCCTTCATTTTGAATTTTTTCAGCAATTCCAAGGCATATTTTCACTGGTGCACCTTGATTCCAGCTTTGGTTTGAGAGATCTCAAGCCCCAAAAATTGACTTAAGAGCCCCAAATCTGTCATGGAGAAGGCTTGGTTCATAGCTCCTTTTAAGGAAGCAATCTCAGCCTGTGAGCTTCTTGTAATGAGGAGGTCATCAACATATAACACAATTATCATTAATGAACCATTAAATAACTTCAAATAGACATTTGGATCTGATTTGCATCAAACAAAATTCAGTGATAGCAAGAAGCTATCAATCTTGGCATACCAAGCCCTGGGGGCTTGCTTTAGCCCATACAATGACTTTCTCAACCTGCACACAAGAGAAGGGTTAGTAGAAAAACCTTGAGGCTGCTGCATATATATCTCCTCAGTGAGATATCCATTTATAAAGGCACATTTTACATCCATGTGATGTACCCCCCATTGCCTTGAGGCTGCAATGGCTAGAGCTAGCCTGATGGAGTCCATTTTTGCCACTGGGGTAAAGGTCTCATTGTAATCTATGCCATGAACCTGTGAGTAGCCCTTGGCTATCAATATGGCCTTGTACTTCAGTGGTGAACCATCAGCAGAAAATTTGGTCTTATAGACCCACTTACACTGTACTAGTTTTCTCCCTAGGGGAAGATCCACTAGCTCCCATGTGTTGCTCTTCTGGAGTGAGATGAACTCCTCCTTCATGGCTATTTGCCATCTTGGATCTCCTGCTTCTTCTTAATATGCTTTAGGATCAGACTCCACCATCAAATAGCATTTTTCAGAAAACATAGGATCCTTCATGCACATACCACTCTCAAATTGAGATCTAGTCCTCCTTGGGTCATTGGGATCCCCATCTAGCTCACCTGCTGCATCTAGTGTCTTGGCTGCCCATTTTGGCCTTGTGGGGATGTTAGGTTCTGCAATAAACTCATCTCCATCAGAAAAATCAGAATCGGCATGTTCAATAAACTCTTTACTTACTTCTTGAGGTTCAGGTGGTGAAGAGGCTTCACCAACTTCCACTTCTGCAAGGGGTTCTTCTTCAAACTGAACACACCTTTCGATGAAGGATTTATTTGTGCTCAAATTTATCAACTTGTACCCTTTTGAATCTTCAGAGTATCCAACAAAAATACACTCTTGGCTTTGGGGCTACAAAGCCTTCCTCTTCTCTGTCGGGATTCTAGCCCATGCCTTTGAGCCAAAAATCCTGAATTGGGTCACATCTGGCTTGTTCCCACTCCATGCTTCAAAGGGAGTCATACCATCAAGATATTTGTGAGGCACCCTATTTTGGATATAGGCTGCATAGTTGATAGCTTCGTCCCAGTACTTTGGTGGCAAATTTTTGGCCTCCATCATGCATGTTGCCATCTCCTTCAGTGATCTGTTCTTCCTCTCAGCAACACCATTTTGCTGTGGTGTGTAAGGGATAGAATGCTACATCTGAATACCTACATCTGCAGAATAGTTAACAAAATCATACTTGACATACTCACCACCATTGTCAGATCTGAGGGCCTTGAGTTTCCTTCCAGACTGGTTTTCAACCAAAGCCTTAAAGACTTTGAATAGGCCAAAAACTTCAGACTTGTGTTTCAGGAAGTGAACCCAGCAATACCTGGAAAAGTCATCAATGAAGGTCAATGCATATTTGGCCTAACTCATAGACATATGAGGGAGTGGACCAGCAACATCACTATGGATCAGCTCGACGGGTGCAGAGGTTCTCTCATGACTAGCTCTCTCAAACTTATGCTCTAGGTGTTTTCCTAGGATACAACCTTGGCAGACTCCTTTGGAAAATTTTATCTTGGGCAACCCTATGACCATTTCTTTCTCACTAAGATTAGACATATACTTGTAATTTAGATGGCCAAATCTTTAATGCCACAACTTTCTTCCTTCATTAGCATGAATGAGAAGAGCAGAGGGGTTTGAGTAAGGTAGAAAGTGTGAGAACATGTATACCTTTTGAGCATGATCCGCAACTCCTTTTGCAATGACTCTACCAGTTGAAATCTCTGTGATCTCAACTTCATCAGGGAAGAATATGACCTTCTTAGGAGACCCAGTGTGGGTCATCTGGTACACTGATAGGAGGTTGGAGGCGAGACCAGGGACATATAGCACATTGCTGAACTGACCATGATCAAGATCTATCCTTCCTTTGCCTTTACTTTCAGTAAGAGAGTCATCTCCCAGTACAATAGATGGTCCTTTCGACATATCCAGTGAGGAGAAGGCCTCCTTAGTCGAAACCATGTGTCTTGAAGCTCCAGAATCTATGATAAAACTAGGTGAGCTTGATGTGCCAGCAACTAGAGCATGAACTCTCTCTCTGTCATCGAAACTTGATCCTCCTTCTCTCTTCTTTGAGCTTTCTGGAAGGGAGATGCCATTCTTCTCCAGGAGATTGGTCAGCATGTCTATCTGCTTTTTCATACAAGATCTTTTAGTGTGATTGCCCTTATTGCAGTATGCGCACTTGTTCATTTCACCTTTGTTCTTCTTCTTCTGGTTATTCTTCTTGGGACCTTGTTGATCCTCCGGAGACTATTTCTTGTCTCTCTTTTGCTCAGGTGGATTTTTAGCTTTCTTTTTTCTTTTTGAATCCACCCTTGAATCTCCAACAATCAAAGCTTGATCTTTGGATGGTTTGATGGTGCCCATCATCACCAGCTTGTCCTGTTCTTGTGTGAGAGATTCCATGAAATCTGCAAGGCTAGGCATCTTCCAGGTTCGAGCTGTCAGTTTTGTGGCATAGAAGGTCGAAGAAAACACTGAATAATTAGGGCCCAGCTTTGAGAGGATGTCTAGTATGAGCTGATCATCTTTCTTTTCAATACCACACTGTTTCAGCTGCAAAACTAGTGCTTTGAACTTGGAGAAATATAGCTGCAGGGATTCAAAGCTTGTTGGACTCAGAGAAATCAGCTCATTCTCGATTTGATGTCCCCTCATCTCATCTATCTTTCCAAAAAGATCAGCAAGCTTCTCCCATACTTCATTTGGTGATGTCAATCCATCGATATGGAAAAGGAGGTCTCTGGAAATACTCAGGCACAGGAGGCCATAAGCCTCATCCCTCCTGTTGTGCCATTTTATCTTCTCTGCAGCTGCATTGGGCTCTGCTTCTGTTGCCATAGTCACCCTGTAGAGGCCTTTCACTCTCAACAGTATCTCCATCTCTGCTTTCCATTCAAATAAATTGAAAGGAGTCAAGATAGTTTTCTGTGATTGATCCATAGCTCTAGAAAATATGTCTCAGCTGTCAGTAGAAGGCTCCCAGTTTTGATGTCGAACCTGCAAAACAATTTTTGAAGGAGAGAAACAACCTACAATGGCTCTAATACCATGTGGAAATTAAGGCCAGCAATAGATTAATTTTACTCACAACAATTAACAATTGATCATGCAAAATTGCTCACAAAAGAGACTGAAAATGGAGCTATAACACTAAACTGTATTATGTAAGTGTACAATATCCAACCCTATAATAACATAGGCTGCTGAATAAATGGAATACATCAGGAAATTGAATGCATGAGGAAGCATCCAAATCTAGCATAAAGCAGGCTTACCAAAAATAAGCAAATCCCCCATAGGTGTAAAAAGCTGATCCCACATTTGTCATGGAGCTCATGAATTGGCAAGGGAACATGGGAAAGATAAAGAGTGATGAAATGGCATCTCATACATGCTTTTGCATGGAGAAAAGAGTGGAGGATGAAGAGGACAAAAAACTAGTTCACCTCACCTAGTCTAGCTTTCCTATGTGCCTTAAAACACTGAAAAAGCAGGCAATAAAGCAGAAAAAGCAGATAGGCACCTAGGAGGCCAGGAATAAAGCAGATTTGATTCCTAAGGCTTTCCCAAGCGCTACATGAGTCAAAGATGGCAAGTTTGACCTCTATGGATAGGCAAATAGCAACTTGCACAAGGTGGGACACATGAACTAGGCAAATAAGAAAAAAATAAATGAATTAATGTCTAAGTGGGTAAACTATGGGTTGATTATTCTAACAACCTTGAGGCTCCTCTGGAGACTTGTTCTTATCTCTCTTTTTCTCAGGTGGATTTTTAGCTTTCTTCTTGCTTTTTGAATCCACTCTCGAATCTCCAGCAACCATAGCTTGGTCTTTGGATGGTTTGATGGTGCCCATCATCACCAATTTATCTTGTTCTTGTGTGAGAGATTCCATGAAATCTACAAGGCTAGGCATTTTCCAGGCTCGAGCTATCAACTTTGTGGCATAGAAGGTCGATAAAAACATTGAATAGTCAGGGCCAAGCTTCGAGAGTATGGCCAAGACCATCTGATCATCCTTCTTTTCGATCCCACATTGTTTTAGCTGCAAAACAAGTGCTTTGAACTTGGAAAAATAGAGTTGCAGGGATTCAAATCTATTGTGACTCAGGGAGATCAATTCATTTTCAATTTGATGTCCCCTCATCTCATCTGTATTTCCAAAACGATCAACAAGATTCTCCCATACTTCATTCAGTGATGTCAATCCATCAAGATGGAAAAGGAGGTCTCTGGATATGCTCAGACACAAGAGCCCATAGGCCTCATCCCTCCTGTTGTGCCATTTAATCTTCTCTACAGCTGCATTGGGCTCTGATTCTATTCCCATAGTCACTCTATAGAGGCCTTTCACTCTCAACAGTATCTCCATCTTTGCTTTCCATTCAAAGAAGTTAAATGGAGTCATGATGATCTTCTGAGATTGATCCATAGCTCAGAAATTGTCCCGTCAATCAGCAGAATGCTCCCAGTCAATGATGTCGAACCTGCAAAACAAATTGGAAGGAGAGAAATCAATCTACAAAGGCTTTGATACCATGTGGAAATTGAACCCATGTGTTAGAACAATTACACTCACAACAATTTCCAATTACACATGCAAATTACTCACAAAAGGAGACTGAATATGGAGCAGAACACTAATCTGTATTGAATAAGTGTACAATAGCCAACCCTATGAAGTCATAGGCTGCCACAATAAATAATTACATGAGATAATTGAATGCATGAAGATTCCATTCGAATTTAGTCAAAAGCAGGCTTACTAAATCTAAGCAAATCCCCCATAGTTGCATAAAGCAGTTTCCAAAACTGTCTAGGAGCTCCCGAATTGGAAAAATCAATTAGGCAAGCTAATAGGTGGTGGAAGGACAACTCATACATGCTTTTCATAGGAGAAAAGAGTGGAGGATGTTGAGGACAAAAAACAAGTTAACTTCACCTAGTCAAACTTTCCCAATTGCCTTAAAACTCAGAAAAAGCAGGCAATAAAACAGAAAAAGTAGACATGCACTAGGGAGGCCAGGAATAAAGCAGATTTGATTCCAAGAGGTTTCCCAAGTGCTCCATGACTCAAATTTAGCAATTTTGACCACTATGGATTTGTGGAGGACACGGGGTCTTCACTTAGTGAAACTATGCCATAGCACGTTCGTTCATGGCATATGAAACAATACCCCTATTTTCAAAAAATATTGGAAAATACCTCCAAAAATCGTTTTTTTTAACCCCCTCCCAATATGCCTTCCCAATTTCAAAAAACCCCTATTTTCACTATATATTGCATGTATCCATTTTTATATTTACATTTTTTATACCCCTTTATATTTCTACCTAGTATATTGACCCCAACAAAGAAAAATAGCAGTGGCCTTAAGAAATATCATGGGCAGTGTTGCTCAGAGAAGTTCAACCAAGGGCAATTAGCTCTACAACTATGTCAAACACCTTAGGTGATGCAAAAACTGAGAATGTAAACATTATCTGATTCGGGTACTCTTCTCTAATTTTAGATATAATGCCCCAACCCTTATGGAGAAAAACAGAATTGATGTTTAGTTAAGTTTCAAGTTTGGGGTTAACTTCTTAGACAAGTAAGTCTAAAGCAGTTTGTTCTAAAAGCTTTTTTTTAAAGTAATTGTCTACTTAGGAAGAATTGGTGGTTTGTATATATATTTTTTTAATCCAAATTAATATTAAGAAACACTTTTTCTTTGGAAAAAAGATTCCAATTTATTAAACACAATTTTTAACCATCTTCTTTCAAAATAAAGTCCATATTTATCACACTAAATACACTTCCTTTCTTTCTTTGAATTAAAATTACCATTTGAATCTTCATATATAGTTTGCCTTGTCTTTGATTTCCTCTTATGTCACATAGATGAATCTCTATCTCCTTTCCTTATGCTTTGCTTCAAGAGGATGACAAAATTTGTCATCCTCATTTTAAATACTTCTTTTTTTATTTAAATTAAAATTATCATTCTAAATCTTCATGCATGGTTTAGCCTTGTCTTTTATTTCCTCTCACACAAATCTCTATCTCCTCTCTTCTTCTATCACACAAATCTATATCTCATGTCCTCTCCTCTTCTATCGCATAGACAAATCTATGTCTCATTTCCTTATGCTATTCTATGAGAGGATGGTCAAAATTGTCTTAGAGTCCATTTGAGGGATGCTCCTACAAAAGTAGCCCTCCTAGTTCATCAAATGTCCAAGGGTCAACTCTTCCTGATAGACTAGAGATTCTTAAAAGAAATTTGAAACAGTGGGACAAATTATTAAGTATATAGAGATAAGATCCTTATTCTCTGGTTATGGTTTGACATCCACTAACTTAAGAACCAGTCCCTTAAATAATCATGGTTCCATTATAAGTCTTGTACAAGGATTTCAATAACAGTCATATATCAAAGAATCCAACCATACTAGATAAATCCCAAATGCCTTATATGTCACAAATATGAGAATCAGTTTGATTGTGATGGTCGAGGAGAATTTGCTAAGGGGTGTCGATAGTCATGGCTCTTCCAACCCATTTAATTTACAGAATTCCTCCTTGGGGTTTAACGTCGATCAATCCAAGACGAACATCTTCCTATGGAAGGGACTAAAAAAAATTCTTTTGTCTCTATTTTTCACTTATCAGTGATCACTGCTCTGTGGCTTTGGAAAAAAAAGTCTAGGTACTACATGTTGCAAAATATCTAGGCACTAAACGGTACCCTCAACCAAAGTTTTGTTGAGTTCTGAAGTGAGAGTTGAATCATCTATGAAGTGGTCAGTAAACAATTTCCCACCACCAACAGGTATTAGGGATATCTTGGATCTTCCCTAGTCACTAAACAGCTACCCACCCCTAGAAGATAATTGAAGGCATTTGCTGCAATGACATAGAATTATGGAGCTAAGGGGAATCCTTTTGGAGTTATGGAGCCAAGGGGCATAAAGTGTGGAGTGGAAAAGAGATATTTGAAGAAGTATTGCTTGGAAAATTCTATCCTTAACATACACTCTGGTTGATGCATGTGAGAACAGGGTTCAAACTGCTCAAGTGAAGAAGTTTCCCAATCCTAGCCACTAAAGAATATTAAAATGAAGTCTCATTCAATCATGTTATAAACCACGTCAAAGTTTATTTTGAGAAAGAAAATTTTTCCTAGTTTCCTTTGCCCACTTAATACTTTTTTAAGTGAGAAGGCTATTCAGAATAAAATAACCTTTCCTAAATCCAATCTGTTCAAAGTATTCTTGAAGTTGTTCTGTTCAGGATGAAGTATTCTTGAAGCTATATTTTCGGTTCTGCAGTCAAAACACCCATGGGATACACCACAACACTACTCAAGTAGAGGCCAAATCAAGTAGGAAACCTTGTTGAAATTGATAGCTTTTCAAGTTCCAATATGGTAATGCATTGTGTTCACATGGAATTCTCCACTGTTTTAAGTAAATATAGGTTGATAACTTTAAAATCCAAACTCAGGATTCCAAAATTGACATCCTTACCATTTTATCACCTAACTTGCTCTTTCATGGTATAATGAAGTTCTTCAACTGAAAGCATCGATAAAATTTGAAGTTAATTGTAGCCAAGGGCCCTTTGGAACATGTTCAGTTATTTTCTCCATGGGGATCATGTTTGAGGCTCAAATGTCTATATAGTTATAATATTAGTTTTGCTATCTAAGCAAAGAAATTGCCTTACAACGAGACACAGGAATATACACCACTCAAACTGTAAAAAAACATGTTAATAACCAAGGGAATTACCACAGCTACCTTAGATTTAGCAAAACTTTAAAGGTTAGAAAACCATGCAATGCATGCACCTTGGATTGATCTACATTTTTTCATGTAATTTACTGAGCAAGGCATAGGTATTAGAACATTAGTGATCAAGGCATAGGTATTAGAACATTCTTGCATATGATTTGTGCTACATTTTTTCTGGTACGAGTACTTATTAATCAGGGCTCTTCATGAAAAAGACCATTCTAAGAAGAGACTGTCACGAATGCAATTCTTTTCTATATTTGCAGTGGCCAACTTTTTATACTACACACTCCCTGGATACATATTCACAATTCTAACATTTTTCTCATGGGTTTGTTGGATATGGCCACATAATATCATAGCTAATCAAATTGGTCCAAGATACAAGGACTTGGGTCTTGGAGCCTTCTCCTTCAATTGGGATGGAATTTCAGCATATCATGGAAGTCCCACTACACTCTTCTTCCACTCTGGCCATGAGGAATGATCGATACCATAAAAAACAATCTTCATATTAAAATAAAATTGATTATCTATTATGAGGCATGACTTGTTTTGTGTAACAGACCATCGATCATAGCACTTCAGTACTACCATTTTACTATTTAATTTCATTTAAATGTAGTTGCATGTAGCTCCAATAGCTCCTGTAGCAGACTGCAGGTAATATGGTGAGGAATAGATAATTTCTATGCTCCTGTCACCACATCATTATTTCTACCAAATGAAGAACCTAGAGAGCAAAGATGAGAATCAGTCTTCCTGTTTCAAAGAGTACTTTCCCAGTATAGAAATTCAATCATGTGTTTACCAAAAAATGTCAAGTCCATTTCAATCATGCAAACGTTTATTAAATGTGGGTTTCTGTTTAGACCTGTTCTCACCATGTTTCCATCCCAAAGGCATGAGCACTTAAAAAATAGCTTATGATGAGGAATATATAGCTTCCTCCATTGTTAGGCCTTGGAGATCTCCTACAGACCAGAGAACATTTTTGTTGCACAAACCCCATAGCTACGACATTCCCTGTTGTACCAAATTCAATCATTAGTATTCAATGCTTATTCAAAATGAATTCAACCCACAAACATTCTTGAAGAATAAAATTCAACAGCCATGGATGCAAAAAATCTATACAACTGCACCTTAATTTACTTTTGAGGTACCACCATCTCTCCACTATACAACTAGGTGACTGCCATAGTGGACAGAGATGGATTTCAAGACTTAATTCTTTGGGTTACACAAAAGTTGAATAACCAATGTAACATATAACAATGAATATATCATGGTCATTACAATATACCTACAATCATAGAAGGTCATGAGATACCATAACCAATACCAGATTTCAATAGGATCAATACTTAATAACAATTGTAAGGACAAGACAAAAATCTCTTCAACAAACCATGGTTTACTCATAGTATAACATATAAATCCATGCTAAAATAATGTCCAAATATCCACAAAATGTCTAAGCCTAAACATCCTTACAAAAGCATTAATGCATCTAAAAACAAATATAAAATCTAATTCCTGCTGGATCTAGTGAAAAAAATCATTAATAATAACTAGATTCAGCAAGCTAGGCATCTTTGAGGGTACGTTAAGTTCTATCAAAAACAGATCAAGCTACCTATGGGAATTACCAATCCCTCTGGTGCACATTTTTACAACTAATCAAAACAAGGTTCAATTTCCTCAACATAAACCAATATCTCTATGGAAATCGAGTCTTCCTTTGTATAAAGTGTACAGCTATTAGGATGAAAATTGTAAAGAAAGAACTCTATGGGAATGAGGAATCACTAGGAGTGCTAAAATCTAATGGGAATTTATAAGCTCTAAAAATTGCAGAGCAACTCCCTGGATCTACACGATGCATGATAGAGCTAAAATGCAACACATAAACCAAGGTGACTCCAGAGTTGGTGAATTTTTCCATATGATACCCTTTCAATGGCTGGAACTATTCATTTTGAAAGGTATGCAAAACAATGGCATTTAGTATAGCATTTTGCTAAGTAGTCCAGACTCCAGAACTAGTGATTTTGTAAATGCCAAACTGATAGCCACTGGAAATGAATTTAACCTTATTTTTTGACAGTAAAATCATTAGACCTATCCAACATATGTTATTACCTTCCTATGAGAAGTTCACGACCATGAAGCAAAAACAACTGCCAAAGTTTAGCTGGACATTTATGAGGCCTAAAAAATGGAGCACAGTTTCTTGGGTCTTCCAATGTATTAGATACGATAATATAAGATTCAATAAACAAAGCAAGGTACTACTGACATTAAAAATAGATTCAATAAACAAAGCAAGGTACTACTGAGGGTATTTATTATTTAATTAGCTTAGGATAACAGACATAGTGATATAAAGAGAATACATGCATCCCATGATGATCAACTTGTGACATCCTTTGAGGCCGAAAAACACAAATGTCTGTAATGGCATGCCAAAAGAAGCTATTTACTATTTCATTCAAGTACTTTGGATCAAATAGTATCATCAATGCCAACATTGGCGCCTACCAAACACAATTTGACCTATATTCTGTGGAAAAAAACATTTCACCAATCAAACATTTAATATTAGCTATTTGCAGTTAGATTGGTTCTCCCATGGAATGAAGGAGCTTTCAAAAGAACTTGTCTAATTACTGTCACTCACGAGACAACTAGATTTTTTGCTACCACAGGAACCTAATCATGATGACCACAAGGAATTTCAATGATGGCACAAAGACTATACAGTATAAAAGTGTAGATGAGAGAAAGAGAAGTTCTAAAAACAGTATATGCTATAGACCCAATCAATTTTATTTTAGGCTAATCTTCCAAGTTACTTAAACCTGAAGGAGACAAGCTGTATGACTTATCATACTTCAAAAAATGGAACTCTCAGAAACACACACCCATTCTGCTTAGAAGTACCAATAGATATTATATTTATAGGAGTTAAAACTAACTGGTGTACATCTACTTTAAATTTATTCAAGATCATTGTGATGATGCAAGAAATCTAAATACGCAAGAGTTCAAAAATGTAATTGGCTCCCAACCACCTAAGTTTTATGCATCAAATTCAGATTAAGAAGGCAAAATAATAGTGAACACAGGCTTGGCAGAATAACTCCAATGCTTTTCATTCTAGTATTCTACAATCACTCAAATTTAGAAAAACGTTTATGCCATGCTCTAGTCTCACAAGCTAAACTCCCACCTATAGCTCTTTGTGTGTCCCAATTTAAATTCATTTATGGTTATAAACCTCAACCATGACACATAATTAGAAAAATATATCCAAATTTGTTATATGACTATGTTCCAAATTGACAAACATGGCTTTGCCTTATTCAAGAATGGTATGTTTGTGAAGCCATATTCCATATCAGCTGACTCAAATATGAGATAGATATAAACAGAAAAAAGAGATTTAACTACATGAAAAATGTGCACACAAATCAATTCAATCCCATCTGCATGATTCATTTTTCCACAAGCCCAGCAATCTAGAAATTTGTCAACCTGAGGAAATACGAATACACAGCAAACAATGCAACAAACCAAACAGACGTGAACATGAAAGTAGGTCTTCACCACTTGGCCTAAACCCTCTTTCCTGCATCATGCCCTAGAGAACAAAACCAAACCCAAGAAGGATTATCAAATGGGCTCAAAAACTATTCCAAAACAGCCATGATACATAAATTTACAAAATTTCAATCTTTCCAGATTCAAAACTATTCCAAAATGCACAATAGGTATGATACATATTTGACAAACCCCAACACAAACACTGCATATAATTGAAAATAAGCCCCACGCAGACAAAATCATGAACAAAACATAAAAGCATTCACTGCACACTGTGAGGAGATGTCTTTTACCATAAAACAAACATTTTCTTGTAAAAGATAATTTTGTATTCTTCGAATGAAGAAAATACATTTGGGTTTTTATAAGGAGGAAATATAATCCAATTGAACAGGAGACATGCATAGGAGATTTGTCACTTCTGTTC
>LPNX010869629.1:1689-31840 GCA_001517045.1 Pseudotsuga menziesii | reverse complement strand
TGAGGAAAATTCATTTGGGATTTTACAGAAGAAAATATAGTCAAAATGAACAAGGAAAACTGGCATTTCCCATTTGTTTGGAACATATCAGAACCTACCTCCTATTGTTCACAAAACATTTACTACATATTGCAATAGGATCTCTTGAGATGTAAAATTTTCTTTGTAGAAAATATATTAAGAGATGTTCACTGAATGAAGAAAATTTAATTGGGCTTTTTACAGATGAAATATAATCCAATTGAACAGGGCATCTGGCATTTCCAACTTGTCTGGGACACATAAACATTTGACCAGTTCTACTCTCATAAATAATCTCTCTCATATGTTGATCAAATAGCAAAAAGTTCTACATTCACTAAAGAAATGTGTCACAACCTCTATCATCCTCTACTCAGCTTTTGTTTCCTTTTTGTAATGTTGAAGAGAATGGTCATATTGAAAGTTAATTTGGCCAAGTGCAGAAAAGAAAAAGAATGAAAAATACAGCCTTCCTTTTCCCTGACATCCTGGTTGAAAAATCCATAGTAGCCTTGAAATATTTGATTAGTATGCCCCAACCCCTTGCCACTTTCTCACACAAGGATATACGACAAACAGCCTATATACAATAGGGAGAGGACAAGCCTTAAGACATAAGCCAAAAAGAAGAAGCCGAGCACACCAGGAGCCAGAAGTAACCTTGGAACCTTTAGACAGATGCCTTTCACCTTTTGCCAGAAGCATTTTTCCAGAACAGAAACCTTTAGCCTTCAGCCAAGCCCACTGATAAAGCGTGAGTGATTAATTTGATTCATGGATAACATATTCAGGAGTGGGAAAAGACAGTGTGAGAGCAAACGCTATGCACCAGAGAAACTCAGCAGCATACGCAAGGTGCACACAGGCTTATGGTGGAGCACTGGTGGTGAAAGGCGCGGGCAGAAAGAAACAATTTAGTTATGAGGATCCATATCAATGTGTAATATTTTCAGTTTCAATTTTTGTGCTTGGGCCCTCTTATAAGTAGAAATTTACCATTTTGGCAGATGAAGATGATGTTTTGCTTCTTAGGCCACTGTTAATCTTGTGTATTTTATGATGGTTTCCAGATCAAATTCTCAAGAAGTTCACAGGCAAATCCGGGTCAAGTAGAGGTTTTGTGCATTTGGATTCTAAAGAAGTTTGTAGTATTCTCGGTATTTTATGTTATTAAAGTTGGTAAAGGGAAAATTGGTCTCTCAAGGTCAACCCTGTAAGGCCCTGATCAGTCATCTAACGAGATATAAATGGACAGGAATTCAGAATTGTATGAAGAGACCTTGTCACAGCAAAACCAGGCGTCAGGTGATGGAGGTAGTTTTGATTGCAATATTTGCTTAGAATTAGCCCAAGATCCTGTGGTGACTCTCTGTGGTCATTTGTTTTGCTGGCCCTGCCTATACCAATGGCTTCAAATTCACTCCATATCAAAAGAATACCCTGTTTGCAAGGCCGGTGTAGTTGAAGAGAAGGTAATTCCTTTATATGGGAGGGGTAAGTTGGGTTCTGCTGATCCAAGGACAAAGCCGGTGCCTGGTGTTAATATTCCTCATAGACCCTCTAGACAGAGGCCTGACACAACTAGAACTACAGACCATCATTACCCATCACAGGGTTTTAATTTCATGGCAAGCCAAGGTCCAGTGCCTGTTGGGTCCTTTGGGAATGTAACATTTTCTGCAGCATTGGGGTTGTTTCCTTCTCTGTTTGGGTTGCAAATGAATGGTTTAGCTGACACACCTTATGGAGTCCCTAGTATTGCCAGTAATGGTTTTCACGGAGGTCCTCAATAAGTAAGACATGATCATAATCAGCAGGAGGCCTTTTTATCAAGGTTTCTCTTGTTTTTGGTCTGTTTGGTTGTTTTCTGTCTTATCTTTTTCTAATCAGATTTTGGCATTTGCTTGTTTGGTCAACCACTATTGAATAATAGAAGTTCCTCATTTTCATGGCTTTTGGAACAAGTCATGATTTTGTCTTGAGGTGGAACACTATACTTAATGAAGTGCATATCTGTAATATGTGTTTATATGTATTTGTAATTATGTTGGTATTGAGATATGATTCTTTTAGCATTCTTTATATATTCTGCATACTATGAAATTATATTGTGAGCTAGCCAATCCGTATATGTTCTGGAATTGTATATTGTTTATGAAGTTGTTAACTTAAAAAGGCAGTTCGTTCTTGTATTTTTTGGTTCAATAACCTATGATGAGAAAATACTGTAATTACTTGACTGAATTTGTTCAACATTATGTTCTCAGTCTGCCACTGCATCCTTAGTTAACATCTGTTTATGTTATTCTCATTGCTTTACCCTATTAATGCTGAAGTGCTTTCAGATACCTTCAGATGAGGTTTAACTACATATTTGATCGCAGTGCTTTCAGATACTTTCAGATGAGGTTTAACTACATATTTGATCGTTCTCAGAATTCCTGCTTGAAAATTATGTCTTAGTAGTAGACAATTCTGTGCAGATTAAGGCCGCAGTTGATTTCTCATGTCAAAGTCATCATATGTATAAAGCCATGCTTTTGAGCCATCTGATATAAGAGAGTGTTTCTACATAGCATGTATTGAACAAATGCTCTGAATCCTTCCATGGTACATAAAAATAGTCTATTCGTCTATCTATTTCCAATGTTTTTCCCTAATACACCTTGACACTAATGGGTCATCTAATCCCCATTACCCTCTACAAGACCAAAAAACCAGTTACCCTTTACAAGACTCAATAAAACCCTAAAAAATGCAAATTTGAACAGGGTTGAGCATCATTGTTTTGTAAACCAAGTACTCTAAACTCACCTACTTCTCCACAGCCACACTACTACAAATTATGATCAACAAATACCAGCCTTATAATCTCATATAAAGAGCACTCAGAACACAAAAATTGCAGAGGAAAAGAACAAATGAAATGATGGAGGCGGTTGGAGTGGAACCCGTGACCATTGAGCGGCAACAAAGACAGTGCGAGGAAGCCCCACGCAGCAGCAAAGATAGTGCGAGGAAGCCCCACGTAGAAAAAATAATGAACAAAACTACAAGCAAAAACCAAATAAGCAACCATTCTGACATGTACATGTATATACCTGTGGCCAATCGATGGAATCATGCAGATTTGAATAAGGCTGAGCATCATCATTGTTCTGTAAACCAAGTACTCTAAACTCACCTACTTCTCCACAGCCACACTACTGCAAATTATGATCAAAAAATACCAGCCTTATAATCTCATATAAAGACCACTCAGAACACAGAAATTGCAGAGGAAAAGAACAAAAGAAATGATGGAGGCTGATGGGGTGGCACCCATGACCGCAGCAATTTCACTGGGATTGGGCAACCTACTCATTCCTAGTCTTTTGTGCAAGCGTCTTGGTTCGAGATGTCCTTAAGTGAAGTTTCTGCCATAAAAAAAACTAGGGGTTGTAATGGGAATATACCTAAAGACAGGCAAGATTGGGAGAAGAAGAAACCAAACCAGCATGGGTAGGATAAGTGCAGTGGTTGTTCTTATTGCAATGCTATCATCATTTACAGCCTTCGTTTTCCCTATCATCCCGATTGAAAAATCCATAGTAGCCTTGAAATATTTGATTAGTATGCCCCAACCCCCCGCCACTTGCTCACACAAAGATATACTACAAACAGCCTATCTACAACAGGGAGAGGAAAAGCCTTAAGACATAATCCAGAAAGAAGAAGCCAAGCACACCAGGAGCTAGAAGTAACCTTGGAACCTTTAGATAGATGTCTTTCACATTTTGCCAGAAGCATTTTTCCAGAACAGAAACCTTTAGCCTTCAGCCAAGCCCACTGATAAAGCGTGAGTGATTAATTTGATTCATGGATAACATATTCAGGAGTGGGAAAAGACAGTGTGAGAGCAAACGCTATGCACCAGAGAAACTCAGCAGCATACGCAGGGTGCACACAGGCTTATGGTGGAGCACTGGTGGTGAAGGGCACGAGCAGAAATTTGGAATAAAATAACCCTAAACATATTGGATATTTATATACTTAAAAAAACCCTTATTACCCCTAATATACCACCAATATATTGACTTTTAATTTTTAATTTTTTAACCACCCCAATATGAATGGACGTGATATCATATTGGTCCCTAGGTGACGCCCCCATGGTGGAGGACAACTTGCATAAGGTGGAATATGGAAACTAGGAAAATAAGACAAAAATTGGATTAATTAATGTCTAAGGTAGCTAACTATGGGTTGATTATTCTAACATTTCTCCTCCTCCATGGCCTATTTTTCTCACCATCTGGAGTGGCACACACTGATTTTCTCCTTGATTTGGACTCGAATGTGTCAATACTTGATCAAACCATTGTAGAATTGGGGGATTTTTTGAACATTGGATGGTCTGAACCACCTCCTCCACAATCAACTATCACAGCTGGAGAATCCATTGACGTAGAGGGTTTCTCAACTCGGTGGTAGCAGCAGCTGGCATTGAAGCAGAGGGTTCTGGCATTGACGCAAAGAGTTTTGGCATTAACACAGAGGATTTTGTCAACTCAGTGCTAGGAGCAGCTGGAACTGAAGAAGCTCTACCAGGATTGGGCTAAGAATCTAGTCACAGCCCATCTACAGGAACCATAGAGGAGGACGAAGAAAACAGAAGCTCTAGGAAAAAGAGGCAGAACAAGTGCCTGGTGCCAACCTGTGGAAACCTATATATGGTCTGCAGTGTCAATGTGGCCATTAAGGAAGCAGAAGATATGGCTGACAGGGTAATTTTTAGGAAGATTCATGGCTGACACCCTACCCTTGAAGAGATGAACGGATGGGTTCAAACAAATTGGCCAGACCTCTTATCATCTGTGACAGAGGTAGGCGAATAAAAAAAGGGTTGGTATACTTTCACCCTCGGCAGCAAGCATGACGCCAAGCAAATATTGAATAAAAACCGGTTCTATGGGATGATACCCATTATGTTGAAGAGATGGATGCCCCTGTTCAATCCCAACAGTGAACAAATGGATACAATGGTCATATGGGTACGATTACCAAGCCTACCGCTGGAATTTTGGAACCCAGCATCACTCAAGGACCTCGGTAATGCCATAGGGGCATACCTGGAAGTAGATTTCTCATACCTGCAAACCCAGAGGAGAGTTATGGAACTAATATTGGTTTCTATCGACATAAGAATAGAGCTGAAGGAGTGCCTCAACCTCATTAGAGGCAATGTAACTCGGTAGCAACCATTGGACTATGAGGGTCTACCATTTAGATGTCATCGGTGCCAAAAAGTGGGACATCTAGCATGAAAATTCCCTGTTGTAGAATCTATAGTGACAACACATAAAAGAAGGTACCCTAGGGATATTGATCCATAGGAAAAAGGGAAGAAAGCTTCAGCACCAGGTGTAAGAAGCTCTGAGAATGTTCCACTACAGCACCCCCCTAAAGAGCAGACACAACTTCGTATCGAAGGAAGCATGCAACACCTCACGAGTATGTTCTCTATTGTTTCTATAAAGGAACAATTAAATAATTTTATTATAAATGATGTTGCACCTACACACAACTACACTTATGTGATAGTTCATCCCCCTCCCACCCAGGAAAAACCCCCATCCCACCCTGCTTCCCTACTTTGTCCCTCCTCCCTCTCAAAAGAGCGACCTATTTCCCCCACTGTAACACCCCAGTTTTGACCCCATTGCATTATATGTATGTGATGTATATATTATAAATGATCATGGTGCGGAGCTAAAGGCCAAGGCCCCACCATCGATTGGTTATGCTATGTTTCGGATTTAAATTGTCACCAATGGTATATCGAGGCATGCAGCATGCATATTGAGTTTTGTCATCATGTAAATATGCATATTTAATTAAATAACCCAACCAGATACGTTCGCGGCAACTAAATTGAGAAGGGGCATTATTTTCACAAGGATAAGGGTGGGGGAATTGTCAACCTTGAGCCATGAGAGAAAATCCATGTGTCACCACCCTGTTTTTATTTTTCCATCTTCCCTTGTCTTATCCAACCACCACCATTAAAAAGCTCTGTTGTTAGTTGGGGCAGTTATGGCTGGGAGTGGAGGGTGGCAAGACTGTCAGTCCTTGCCCACACGCACACTCCACCAGCAAATTGAACCTCACGATGGGTAGAGGAATGACTACGCCCCTCATTCCACTCACTCCAGGGCCCCATTATTTTCCTTGGTTGTTCATTCTCATGCAGGGGAAGGCTTCTTGTTCATTCTCATGCATAGAATTTTTCCTGGTTTCGACTCATGCAGCGAGCTGGGTGCCGTGCTCTTTCATCCACAATTTTCCTATGAAGGGTCATTCACGTTTCCGGCGGTATGATCTCCTTATAGACTGGTATGGCCATGTAATTTTCCTGTCATTTCAATGTTGAGATTGGGACCATTGTTCTTCCCATGAGTTATGGTTGTCGTCGTTCTCCTCAAGATTTGTTGTGTTGTTGTAGTCTCCCTTACGTTGTGTTTGTTGTGGTCTCCTTTAAATTTTGGGGATAGGAGTCTGTTCATTTTCGTGCATAGGCATCTATTTGGTTTGCTCTCACACAGCCATGAGGGGAGCCGCTTATCAGTTGCCATTCACGTTCTTCCATAGAGTAGAATCTAGTGTGTTTTCCCTCTGTATTTTTGGGTCTGGTGCAAGTTTCCCTCATGCACAGGTTGGGAGACTACATTTTCTTCCCCAGTGTGGGTTGCGTAAGTTTTCCCCAATGGATTCGATTGTGTATAATGGGTTGTTGTTCCCCACACTTGTTGGTTGTGTACATTGTTACGCTTTGGGCCTGCCCCAGACTATTTGGAGTCGTTTTCCCTCTTTAAGCTGTAATTGCTAATTGATTACATGCATGCAATGGTTGGCCTTTGGACTGCGTTGGGAGTAGGTATGGGGGATTGGTTTTCTTGATAAACCTAGTGTGTTTGGAAACCACATATATAGAGCTAGAGTGCTGACTTTCTTCTCCAGAACCCCTGAATAGCACTGGAAGGGAAGGCAGGGCCTGAGGGACTGTGTAGCAGAGAAGGGACCGATTCCTTGTGTTGGGTGTGTGTGGGTGTCTTAGAAGTTAGGCTAGTTCTGGTGTAGGTGTTCCTAGATTTGTAATGGGCTCACCAGCTTAGCATTTAGCCTTTCCCAGCTCCTTAATGGCCTGATAAACCTGGCCATGTTGGCTTGGTTGTCTTGTTGATGCCTAATAAACCCAACTGTGTTGGCTTGGCTATGTTTTGTGTATCCTTGGCTATGTGTAATCCTGCTTGTTCCGTATTCCTTAGAGAATCATGCACGGATTGGGGGTGGCAGCGTTGCTGAGAGATTAAGGAGCACGCTAGCCTATGGTTGGGTGGAACGTTGCAGCGACGTAGCTAGTTGTGGAACGAGTTCTTCATAAGATAAGTGATCTTGTCCATTTTACTTCTACAATCATATTTTCTATTAATGAATGTGATGAACATGTTGAATGCTTGTATGAATGTATGTTTGCTTCCATTGTATGATAAATGTTCATGTATGCATGTTCTAGTTCAAAGCATTTTGTTTCAGCATTTTTATGAATGTACATGTTCATGGGGCTCTTAGCCCGGATGGTTAATGCCATGGTAGCATCCTCTTTACTGTTTAGAGGGTCGAGGACATTACACCCACACAGTCTTGTGCTCCCCAACCCCTGATCAACGCATCCCCTAATTCTGACTCCATTTCCCCAATCAGATTTCAACTCCATTCAAGGGACATACCAGCTCAAGAAAACCCTTTATTTTGCTTGGGGGAGAACCCAATTCTCCCAAACTGGGGGAAAGGAAGAGGCATACCCTCTTTCCTATCCTTTGCCCAGCAAAAATCACTCTAGGATCAATCAAATGGTAAGCAGAAAACTATTTTCGGGGCACTTAGAGTAGTGCAAACCCCTGAAGAGGATCCCAAATGAAATTCCTATCTCTCAACTACAGGGGTTTGGAAAGTACCCAAAAAAAACTTTCCCTAAAAATAGTGATACAGGTGCAGAAACCTGATATCATTCTACTGCAGGAAACCCTAGGTGCTAAAGACAAGGTATTTATGGTTTTGTCCTCTATTTCAATTTGTTTCACCTTTCTGGCCCAAAGTGCAAAAGGTCACTCGGGAGGTTTAGCAATTATTTGGAACCCTACCATGTTGCACTGTCAAAAATCATGGGGAGCCTCCTTTGGAATGGGGATGGAAATTTTCTAGGTAGAAGCAAACCTACACCTCAACCTTATCAACAACTATGGGCCTTATTATGGTAAGGAGAATATGATTATCAGGGGTGACCTTAATTTCACCATTGTGACCCATGATATCTGGGGTCCAAACGCAAGAGTTGACCCCATAGAAGCTTTCTTCCAAAACATGTTACAGAGCCTTAAGTTGGTGGACATGGATCTTCAAAATCCCAAGTCAAGTTGGACAAACAGAAGAACAACGAAAGACCGAATTGCAAAAAGACTATATAGATTTCTGGTGGGGAAAAGTTTACTAGAGTATGATTTGTAGTTCAAGGAATGGGTAGACTCAGAAGGGGACTCAAATCATCAACCCATCTACCTAGAAGTATCAAGAAATCCTCCAAAAAAATACTGTCCTTTTAAATTTGGTGCATCCTGGTTTAAGCATGAGGAGGTACTTGAGCTCATAAAATCAAACTACACCCCTTATGGAGTAGAAGCTGGATCAAATGCTACAACACATTTTGTGAAAAATTTGGCTCAAGTTAAGAAGTTGCTGAAGGAATGGGAAAAACAATACACAGGATGAACAAGCCCTGTTAATTTTTTGAACACAAAGATGTGGAAGTTTGTGAGTTTTACCATAGACCTTTTGCGGAAGCCTTTCCTGTAATGCAACTTGTTTGACTATTTTAGACACAAATATCTACAAACCTCTCTTAAACTCTGTTTTTTTCAACTCTATTCTCTACTCAGCAAAAGGAGCATAGGCTATAGGCCTAGCTCATTTTTGGAACTATCAAAAGGCTCAGGGGTAACATAAATAGCAACATCAAAGCACTTATATCTGGCTCTTTTTTGGCATAATCTCTTGGAATAGAGATGATTAGATGGTAAATTGTTTCCTTGTGGAATAGTGGTTGTTACAGCATATTGGTTGTATAAGCAGTGGTATGCATCTGCATACAATTTTGTATAGACTTATCTGGATTTCAATAAAATTTTCAAGTTGTTTTCCTATGGAGAAAAAAAAGACTTGGAACACAAATCAATTAGTTCCAAAACAATCAAAATAAAAGGAAAGAATAAAAATGAAATGCTCAAATTAGAAATAATATTTTAATTTTGTTTCAATCATTGTAATAAAATTGAAATGTCAATTTTAAGCTAGCATCTGGAAAATGTTTTTTTTGTTTATTTATTTATTTTCATATAATTGAATATATAAGTGTTAGATTTTTATCATTCAAAATAACATTATGATCTTAGGATCTTATCTAAGAGAATAACATGCACAACAATAAAACACAAGAGACAATGAAGTACACAAAGATTTTCCTCAGGGAAACCATAAAGGAGAAAACCCCACAACTTCCTCAGAGATAGAATCAACACCAAAAGCAAAACCCCAAAAACAGTAAGATGATCTCCCGACAGTAGTAGTCTCTCTCTCTCTCTTGTCCCAGCAACTTCTCTCTCACTCATGCACCCCAATGAGTGAGTGTGTGTGTGATAAATAGAGAGGCTCACTCTCTATTTATATTCTTTCATTCACTTAATGTTCACTCCAACATGTCGGCCTCACTTAACAATTACTTACTAGAGCTGACATCTCTAGGAGAGTCTAATAACCCTAGTGCCCCACAACTTGTGGGGACTTTGCCCCTCCAACGAACAAGGAGGTTTATCCTTAACACAATGGTGGGGACTATTACTTTGACTTACAATAACTCACCTAGGGTCGACTTCTCTAGGATATTCTAATAACCCTAGGACCCCACAACTGTGGGGACTTTAACCCTTGATCAATAGGAGGGTTACCCACAATGACTTGACATGACTTGTTCACATTATAGAAACTCTCGATCAGAACATCGGGGCATGACATGACTCAATTACATTACAAACACTTCTCGGAATAAACATCGGGGTACAATACATAAGATATACAAGTGAATACATTTCGAATTTACAATTACATCAACACTCCCTCTTAACTAGGAAGGTATTCTCTCAACACAGTTTATCAGCACAAGTCTTCTTCTCTGGATCATCATCGATTCCTCATCATCTTCATGTATTCTTAATCTTCAAGTCATATTCATCTTGATCTAGATCATCACTCGATCTGGATCATCATCATTGGATCAACATCACTGGATCTGGATCATCACTCGATCTGGATCATCACTACTGGATCATCATCACTGGATCTGGATCATCACTTTATCTAGCTCATCACTGCTGGGTCATCATCACTGGATCTAGATCATCACTAGATTTGGATCATCATCACTAGATCTGGATCATCATCAGTCAATTTGGATCATCAATGGGTTATCATCACGGGTGCTATCTCTTGATTATTCTCGTCACAGGAAGTTCTACAGAGCCAACCCTTTTTCATGTTGGTTGTAGGCCTAGCCTCCATGTACGTCTTGTTCAGTGCTTATATCTAATCCTAAGTTAGAATGGCTTACCCAACACTTACATATGACCTCATCTCGTCAGAAAGGCATGCCTGGCACTCACATCTGACCATGAGAGAAACACATCCACCATCATGTTAGAATGACCTAGCCCTTACATCTGACCATGGAAGGAACCTAATCCCCTCACCATGTTAGAATGGCCCAGCCCTTACATCTGACCATGGAAGGAACCTAATCCTCTCACCATGTCAGAATGGCCCAGCCCTTACATCTGACCATGGAAGGAAGCAAATCCTCTCACCATGTCAGAATGGCCTAGCCCTTACATCTAACCTTGGAAGGAACCTAATCCTCTCACCATTTCAGAATGGCTCTCAGTCTTAGACTGAGGGTTCCTGGTAACTGACCAGGTGCCTCCATTCTCCTAGAGAATGGCATTAGCCCTTATATTTGATCAAGTGGGAACACATCCCTCAATCACATCATAATGGCCCTACACTTATATATGATCATGTGATACTACATCCCACAGTCATATCAGAATGGCCCTCAGTCCCAGACTGAGTATTCTTGGTAACTGACCAGGTACCTCCATTCAAAGAATGGTAATCAGTGCTTATATCTGATCATGTAGGAACCAATCCTATAGTCATATCAGAATGGCCCAACACTCATATCTAACATGGAAGGAACCAATCCTCTCACCATGATAGAATGGCTCAGCCCTTACATCTAACCATGGAAGGAACCTAGTCCTCTCACCATGTCAAAATGGCTCACGGACTCATCACTTCCCCTTGGAGGGAACCTCAATCTGGAGAACACCAAGCTTCTCCCTGAAGTACTCAAACTTCACTCTGGCCAATGGCTTCATCAACACATCAGCTATATGTTCATCCATCGCAACATACTAGAGCTTCACTACTCCTCCCTGCACCATATCCCTGATATAGTGATACTTGATCTAGATATGCTTCGACTTGTCATGGAACACCGGGTTCTATGACAGCTTTACACAACTTTGGTTTTCGCAATATATACAAGTAGCATCTAACTAGAGATCAAATAAATTAGACAGTAGCTTCCTCAGCCATACTTCCTCACAACTAGCTGAATAAGCTGCGACATACTTTGCTTCAGTTGTACTCAGTTCCATGCAAGACTGTTTCCTGCTAAACCAAGAGATCACACTTGATCCCATACTGAAGCAACACCCTAAGGTGCTCTTTCTATCGATGGAACTTCCTACCCAATCTGAATCAACATAACCCTCTAGGTTAATCTTATGATTCGCCTCATACTTGGGCCCATAATCAACTATACCCCTTAGGTACCTTAGAATATGCTTTGCAATAATCAAGTGAACATGTCTCAAATCTTTCAGGGACTAGCTCAAGGTATTCATAGCAAAGCAAATATCTAGTATCATATTCATCAGGTAAATCAGGGACCCAATCATCTGACGATACATCGTGGCATCAACCGAATCTGATGAAGAAACACTTAGTAGCTTTAGGTTCGATACCATAGGTGTGGTCATGGCCTTGTAGTCCATCATCCTGAACCTCTTCAGGATATCTACTACATACTTCCCTTGTCCCAGGGATATTCTGCCACACCTCCATGCCTATAAAGTAGTGCATCATATCCAAGTCCTTCATCTCAAAATCGGCAGCAAATCTCCTTCTTGTAACTTCTGTCAGGAACAAGTCATCGACATATAACAAGAGCAGCATTGGTCTTCCACTTTCAACCTTGAGGAAAAGGTTGGAATCCTCTTTACTCTTAGTAAAGCCTAGAGTCACCAATAAGCTATCCATCCTATCGTACCATGTTGAACTTCAAGATCTTCTACAGTCGCTCCCTCTGAAGCGAAGCATCATTCTCCCTCTATCTTTTGTACTCTATGCTTGAAACATTTTGTACCGGAGTGACAAGTAGCTTCCTCTGCTACTAATATTTTGTGTATCCATCTAGGGTCACTGGATACCAAGATCCTGTATCTTCAAAACATTCTTCTTGCACCCATATGTGAGCTTGTGATCCTCTATAGGATTTCATCTTCAACCTTGTAGCAAAGGTTAAGATATTCATCAAGCTCATCATGTATGTGTTATCCCATGGGTGTCTTCTGAGCTCGTACAGGGCCTTCTTTCATTTGCACACATGATTTCACCTGTCACGTGTCTCAACTCCCACTGGCTGCAAATGTCTCTTCATAGTCTATGCCTTCTTTCCATGAGAACCCTCGTGCTATGAATATTTCCTTGTGTCCCATGATGTTTCCATCTACTGTATGATGGAACTACGAACTTCCCTTCATGTATCGATGCTGCATCCTAGACATCATTCTTCTTGAACTGGTCTTCCCTTTCTTCTTGGTTAGTTCTTCATAGATGGAAGGTTTTGCATCAATGATGTCGCTGCATTCATCATATTATTCTTCATCTTGAACTGTCGTTACTTGTTCTTTGGAACAAGTCTCATCCTTCTTTGCTTGTAGGTGATTATGTATGTGATCTTTCCTACAAGTCAAATGCAATAGTTGTATGGTTATAAAAATTTCATAAGGAATATTCATAATGAAAAATTATTTTGCATTAATATATATGATTATGCAACTATTTTAGCTAATACAACATTCATCCATATCTCATGGAAACTTTCTAGATACCTTCCATCTCTACCAGGACAACATTGATATTATGCACTAATCCAATATGTCAGCAAAGAGGTTTCATTCTAGATAAGTAGCAATGGAGATTTTTATACCACCATGAGCTACTTACCCATCACATGCATATTAGTACTATACTGTCATTAATGCAAACATTCTATCATTCATAATACATCAACTGAATATAAACAAATGCATAACAAAACAATATCATGAAATGACAATTGAATACTTATCTTTATTTATTTCATGGGTAGACTCCTTCTTGAGCCTTCAGCTTTATCATATTCTTCATTCATAATAGCATTGTTTCTTATCCAAATGCTAAGATGGATAAGAGGTTCTTCAAGATTTGAGTCCTTCATATTCCTCATCGCTTAAGGGATCTTCTTTGGATGGTGAGAGCTTGATCTTCAATTGCTCCCATCTTCTTTTCTCTTATTATGAGTCTAGCTTCTACTTCTTCCCAGATTCTGCTGAAAGTAATCATTTCCTTCTGCCACACATTCCTCACATGAATGAATCCCATGATCCCGGGATGTCATTCAAGGTGGCTATCACTACTTCTGCATTCTCTACTTCTTCTTCTACTGCTACAAGTTGTTCTTTGATTTGAGAGACCCATGTAAAGTATGATTGTATGGTCTCTGCATTCTGGATCTTCACATTCTTCAACTAGTTTCTTAAGGTCATCTTTCGTTTTATGTTTTTCCCTTCAAATAGCTTGGTTAAGGAATCAAACATCTCTTTCAATGTCTTTAGGGAAGAAACTTGTGGTATAAGGTGATCCATGATAGAATCAACATTAATCCTCTTGGCCTTGACCAAGTTCTTCTTGTGTAATGCTTTTAGCCTCATCTCCCTCTAGAACTAGAACCTCTCTACTTATGTGGGTGTCCAATTCATTTCCTTCAAGAACTAGTTAGATCCTATACTTCCATGCTTGGAATTTTTCAACTTCACCAAGCTTATCATAAATCTGATGTGATAGATCACTTGGAAATGAGAACCTCAAATGAAAATAGCAAAAGATTAGATCGTACCGAATTGAGGTGTATGTCCTGGTTCCAGAGCTGGTTGATCTAGGGTTTGTTGGAGAAACCCTAATTTTCAAAACTTGGAATATTTCAGGTCTAATTGACTATAAATATAGACCTCTTCAATTTGAGCTTCCCAATGTACTCCTTTTCTAAAAACAGTGGAGGGAAGCTCCCAGAATAGGAAGCCCTAGTTTTCCAATTTCTTAGCAGAAATTCCTGATATTGTTTCTATGATATATCTAAAATTACCACTCATTTGTGTCTAAAAATTATGAATGAGGTATCCTCTCCTGTCCCTATTCTAAAACCATAGGTTTCATCAGAATTGGTTTCACCATTTGGGACTTATGATCGTTTTCCCAAGGTGACCTGTTTCAGGACTGTTCAGCATAGCGAAGTTGTACAGACTGCCACGTGTCACTGTATCATCCTCGGGGTCTGAAAATTCTACCACCAAAATTAAAGTCTATTTCCTTTCTATAAAATTTCCATAAATTTCATTTGAACCTTTGTAGCCTGAGACATATCAATTCTCCCCAGGTGTCATGTTTAGGGATGAATCCTGGAAGAGGATGGAACCCTAACTAGGAGGGATCATATCTCTTATAATACAGTGAATCGGAGGCTGAAATTTGGATACAGTGTAAATCCAAATTGTATCTTCGTCCTAAGAAAGTTTCAGCTCCTGAGCATTCTCCAATACAAATATATAGTGAATGTACCAAAACTTATCAATTTTAGTATTTTTGGGTTTTTTCCGGCCTGGGGTCAAAACTAGGGTTTTCCTTTCTCGGAGTTATACCCAACCAAAAATGTCGACCCAGGTCTCTAAAATTTGATGTTTATGAGGATATCAATCCTATACCAGGCTCACTCAAAAATTCCTCTTCTATAAGAAGCCCTGATTTCCCGCACCAAAAACTGAAAATGTCCAGAATTGAATTATGCTTCGATAGAAAGATGCACCCTTCAATGGAGAGTCATCCTAGCATACTTTTTCTGATGGATTGTGGAGAGAGACCCAAAAATTAAGAATACCTAGCTTCTACAGTTGCACAATGTCTTCTTCTCAGGTTAGCTCTGATACCATGTTAGATTTTTATCATTCAAGCTAGCATTATGATCTTAGGATCTTATCGGAGAGAATAACATCCACAGCAATAAAACACAGGAGACAATGAACACAAAGATTTTCCTTGGGGAAACCATGAAAAAGAAAACCCTGCAACTTCCTCAGAGATAGAATCAGCACCAAAAGGAAAACCCCAAAAACAGTAAGATGATATCCCGACAATAGTAGTCTCTCTCTCTCTTGTCCCAGCAACTTCTCTCTCACTCATGCGCCCCAATGAGTGAGTGTGTGTGTGATAAATAGAGAGGCTCACTCTCTATTTATATTCTTTTGTTCACTTAATGTTTACTCCAACATGTTGGCCTCACTTAACAATTACTTACTAGAGCTGAAATCTCTAGGAGAGTCTAATAACCCTAGTGCCCCACAACTTGTGGGGACTTTGCTCCTCCGACCAACAAGGAGGTTTATCCTTAACACAATGGTGTGGAATATTACCCCGACTTACAATAACTCACCTAGGGTCTACTTCTCTAGGATAGTATAATAACCCTAGGGCCCCACAACTACGGGGACTTTAACCCTTGATCAATAGGAGGGTTACCCACAATGACTTGACATGACTTGTTCACATTATAGAAACTCTCGATCGGAACATTGGGGCATGACATGACTCAATTACATTACAAACACTTTCCAAAATAAACATCAGGGTACAATACATAAGATATACAAGTGAATACATTCTAAAGTTACAATTACATCAACAAATAAGCCTTATTTATTTAATTGTTATCAATTGGATTAAAGGGACACAGCAGTGCAGAATTCTATGACATGGTAGGATTACTATTGGAAATGGGTCAATGGCAGATCAGAGAAGACCGTGGGGAGCTCATTCATGAATATTATCATTGTCCATTGAAGGAATGATCAGGGAAGCTCATATTACAGTTTTTTGCTCTGTTTTTTCTAAACTGCTTATTATATAACATGTTATATCAGCACTCTATACTGCCTGAGTGGGCTATGACAGCAGTTAACTATTTCTGATATTTACTTTTGGACATATTTCAGTATGTGGCTAGAACTTGATATATCAGTTTGTTTGATATATGTGGGTAGAAGGGACTATATTTGTCCTTAATTTTGTACTCTTTGTATGGACCTTTATGGTACTTTCCGAATACACAAGCAGTGTATCTACAAAATGTAAATTTTGTTTTGATGAAATTATGAAATTATGATGAAATTCTATTGTATAGTTGAGATTCTATAAAATGGATTTTATCAAGAGTACATCAAAAAAATATGGACAATCTGCCACAATTGTTAACATTGAATAATTCCACTATTTTTACTCATCAAAATTGCATTTGAATAATTCCACTAGTTTTACTCATCAAAAATGCATTAAACAAATATGAGCACTTTGTCCTACATTTGTTCAATGAGACTAATTTGATTGGTTTTTAGTGTCCCAAATAGTTAAAACAACATAACATACCAAAGAGTATATGTTGATGAAATTCTATTGTATAGTTGAGCTTCTATAAAATGGATTTTATCAAGAGTACATCAAACAAATATGGACAATCTGCCACAATTGTTAACATTGAATAATTCAACTATTTTTACTCATCAAAATTGCATTTGAATAATTCCACTAGTTTTACTCATCAAAAATACATTCAACAAATATGAACACTTTGTCCTAAATTTGTTCAATGAGAATAATTTGATTGGTTTTTATTATGTCCCAAATAGTTAAAACAACATAACATACCAAAGAGTATACATAATGTGCAACAAATGTAAACTTATGGTACAACTTCAAGATAGATAATTCAAATAAGTTATACAATAACTACTTGAAAAATAAAACATTGAAATACTCCAATACATTCCTATATCCAAATCACATGTTTCCCTCAAGAGTAATTATATGACGTATAAGCATGTATTCATTGTTTCCCAAGAGAGCAATTATATGACTTGTATGAATATGTGTTCATTCATTACACATGTAGGTGCTTTATTTGGTCCAACAATGTTACATATACATTTTATTGCATAAATGTTCCTGTTGGGGTGATATAATATATATTAACTCTATGTGTGGCCCTCTTGGGTCATAACAAAGTACTTTTCCCTCAAAGCTTTTCCCTCAATGTATTTGGACCATTAAGTGAATCGACGAAACATATGTAGATCACCTGATAAAACATGGATAACCAAAAAGACTATGTATATAAGGCCATCAATCACATCAAAATTCCATTTCTTGCCTCTTAAATATGAACATGTATCTCAACGCTATATGTAACAAGTTTCAATGGAGGATTCAAATAGAAATAGTGAAAATTAAACACTAAAATTATAGAAATAACTGTTTTTAATGTATTCTTCCTTACCATTCATTGATCTCCTCTCTGTTTCAAGAATAATTTAATATTATCTACTAAACAGGACCAACCATGTGAAGGTGGAAGCTCTTATGGCCCCTGCCCCCCCTCACATCACTCTCAATTCCCAAACCCAATGCTTGCACTTGCAAATAACAATTCAATGCAAATTATTTTACTCAATAACTAACAGAAGCTTTCATTAAATCATTCTTTAAATCATTCATTATAACATTCAATCATTTAACAGCTGAAAAAACATCCAAAGAATATGTTAGTGATGATGATGATGATGATAATGATAGTGACGATGATGATCAACTTGATGATGATGAACATGATGGTGCTTATGATGATGTTAGTAACTCTTCTTTTTTTTAAATAAGATAAAACAATAGGTTTAATTAAATATTTACCTTTCAATATATTTCATCGTCTTCTTCATCCACGTCATCGTCTTCTTCATACAAGTCATCATCCATATCATCGGATCCAAATTCAACATTGTAAGGATTGGCCATATCATCATCATCATCTAAGTCAGTTATGCTCATCGTGTCATCATCGGTATAATCTTCATGGGCATTGTCTGTTGCATCATCTGATTCAACTAATTCTTGGACATCTTCTGTTGGATCATCATCAACATCTAACTCATGTTGATCATGTTCTTCATCATCGTCTTCTTCTTCCATAGAACCCTCTTCATTAACATCATCTAAGTTATACTTTACTGGCATTCCCCTTGGATCGTGTCTCACAACAAATGACCAATCCGCTTTACCTAGAACCTCCAAATAAAATACCTATTCACATTGGCTTGGAAGAACATAGGGCTCTGTTCCTGGCTTAAACAACCTTGTATTTACCATGGTAAATCCATTATCGTGTTCAACAATATTTCTATAGGGATCATGTTGATTCAATCGTAACCTGTACCATTTGACAACGAATAGAACCACCTTGAATGATTTAAAGTCACACTGTAGAATATCTTCCAAATACCCATAGTATCGATTTTCTGAGAGTTCTATATGTCTGTCACTTCTAGATGAAACATTGGTAACCTCAAAGATTGCAGATATCCCACAATCTAATGTTTTCTTTGTTTCATCCAATTTTTTGATGCGATATCTACAACCATTGCAAACCATAGCCTTATGGTGTTTTACCTGCAACAAGCAATACACGAAAAGATTACACAATGATTCAATAGTTATGAAACAATACCTGGAAAAGAACAACATGTACGTCAAAATGTAATTTGCAACATAAAATATTTAGAGTGATTTATTAATATGATTTCCATTTTATCTTTTAAACCATATGCTAAATCGATTTCCCTTTCTGTAAGATTTCTATCTCCATTGCGATGTGCTGCTTTTACCAATGAAGCCACACCTTCCCATGATATTCCATGACCCGATTGTTCGCATCTTTCAATCCATACCTTCATCCAGTCAAGATTGTTTGTGATGTATAAATGAATTGCATCCCATTCTCGACCAACTGCTTGATGACAGTAATCATTAAAATGAAAGACAGATGTAAATTTCCTGAACATCATATTATATGCTCTTAATTGATGCAATAACTAGAAAATGCAATTAGAATGTGAACGATATTATAAACATCCACTAGCTAATAATTACCTTTCACCTTCCTCTATCTACCTTTCCCCTTCAGTTGCTCCCCTTCAAATTTGTGATTGGAGTCCGGATCACAAATGCGACTTAAATTGAGCTTTGAAGCTAACAAAGAAATATATTCACTGACATACAACATGTTTTGGTATACTGTATATCCTTCCAGCATAGAACCCTCAGAATGTGCTTGTTGTCTCACCAAACCCTTCATAAATTTCAAGTGACTCTCAACCATCCACATGGACCTTGAGTGCACAGGTCCACACATCTCAATCTCCTCAACTTGGTGTATGAGGTAGTCTTCCTGTGCATTAAGAAATGGTGAAGGTATATGCTTCTACATTTCACACATGAGATGAGGAATTTCTCTCCTCCAATACTTTATATCATCTTTATATATTTATTTATATGTTAACCATCTACAAGTGACGAAAACCAATAACGATTTTCAACAAAAAAAAAACATTTAATTACATATCATGAAATAGTGCACAAAAAAACAAATATAAACTATACGGAGAATTAAATAAACGCTAAGCAGAAGCAACCAACCACTAGTTACCTCATGTATTTACCAAGATTATATATAACTTGTTTGACATTGTTGTCGAAGTTGTCTAGGAGAGAGAAAGGTAGAACATATTGTATCAATATACAACCCATGCCATTTATTAAACAAAGAGTATACAATCAAGAAAAAAATGTATGCAATAAAATGAAATAAAAAAATTTATATGGACATAACAGTAATAATTACCTTGATGAAGATGTGCTAATCATGTGTTTTGACCCCTGCAAAATCACCTTTCTTTGTTATTATATTCTTCAAGTTCGCACAAAATCTAGTGGTAAATTTAATTTTTCGCATTACTTCTTTGACAACGTTGATTTGTTACTCCGTAAACATCCATGGAATTGAGTTTATATTAACTTGGTCTCCATTGCTATGAAATTGGACGACGTCTTTCATTGCATGGTTGATTTCTTGAATTTCTTTGCAAGCTTTCACAACTTTATATTTCTCCCTCCTTAGCTCCAGTAGTTGCCATAATGTTTCAGTCACATTCTTTCCAATATGCATTGTATCAAGCAAATGAGCAATTTGTAGGTGCTCACAATAGGGCAACCTGCTGAATTGTATAGGATAACTTTTTATTCCTCGTGGAAGCCCATTAATTCCTTCATGATCAAGATGGACATCATGAATATTAGTTTATAAATAAATTATATCATAAATAAAATATGGCCACTGTAGTAAACAACTCACAATAAAAATTAAAATACATAACAATTTATATACAATGATCCATACGCACCATGATGACGATTTCTATTGTATTGCATATTCCAAAGGTGAGGTGTCATTCTCTGTGGTTTTATTGCAGTCTCCTGCTTCCCATTGAAAATATTTTTTTCGGTTGTTCTATACCTGTGATTCTTAGAGAGGAAATGCCTATACTGATAAAATACCTCCTTTCTTAAGCTTTTCAAGCGATAAGATTTGATCTTAGGTCCACAAACTGGACATGCAAATTTACCCTTTGTCTAAAGACCTACAATATATAGATATGGAATCTCTATGTCAGTTATAATTATATATAAGCTATATTAACTACTTCATATAATTAAATGCAATTAAAGTGGAACTAAAAAATACAAACCACAAAATTGGGTTAACCCAGGGGCATCATGTATTGTCCATACAACCATTGCATGGAATTGAAATTGCCTTTGCCGTATTGGTCTAGATACGTCATACATAGTGATTCCATTCCATAACTTCAGTAGCTCATCTATAAGAGGCTCGATATATACATTCATATCTTTGACTTGGAACTTACCTGGTTGATTTGAAGTACATATAAAATATATAATTATGAGAACCATTAAGATATATAAACCATGCACAAGAGTAAATAAAATATACAAATATACAAATGAAATTAGGAAACATAATACAACAAATGAGATGCCATAGCTACATTATAAATAAAACAATTGTAGACACAAAATACCTAGAATAATCATCAACAACATTATGTGCTCCCTCTTTATTGACAACCATGGAGGAATGTTATTGTTGATAACAAAAATAGGCCACACCGTGTAAATGGATTTCATCTGTGAAAATGGATAAACACCATCTACTACCAAAGAAATCCTAATATTACATGGTTCTTCTTTAAAGTGAGGCCATTTTTCCTCCATATCTCTAAAAGAAGAACCATCTGCAAGCATTCGAATAACATCATCTTGACTTCTGTTCCTTGCATGGTAATCCATAAATTATGCTATGTTTTTGCACCTGAACATTCGTTGCAAATGTGGAATGATGGGAATATAACGAAGAACCTTTTGAGGCACTTTTTTGGTTACTTGATCAGTTCTATATCTACTTATATGACATTCTGGACATTCTGTTGCAAATTCATGCTGATGATAATATATAACATGGTCATCGGGGCATGCATGAATTGCTTCATAATGCATTCCAATATCTTTCATGATGGTAGATAAATCTCAATATGTGCGAGGTAAGATATTTGATGGTGGTAACAAAAATTCAGCTATCAAGCTACAACAAAAATATAGTTAATGTAATAAATAAATAATATTATCGAAACACACTTCATCCATATGATTATCAAAAATGAGTTAACAATACAATTATTAGAGGAATACAAATAAAATTTATGATGATCCTATATATGTGATTGATTATTTTACATACCTTAGCATCTGTGTGATTGATATGTTTGAAAGACCATTCATAACCTTCAAGTTCATTATTGGCAATATAGTAGAGAGAAGATTTGTTTTGGAGCCTTCATAAAGGGGTTCATGTGCCTTATCGAGAAGAGGTATATCGTGAACATCATCAAAGTCATCATCATTTTCATTATCATCGTCATCATTGTCATCCATTCTAACATTAAATGAATCATGGGTCAATATATTTGTACCATCATCTTCAACTATGTTATCAGTATGATCATATTGCTCAATATGATCATTCACTTGTTGTCCATTAAACATAGACGCTACATGATCCTAATTGGGAACTTGTTCTGAAAGCACTTCCTCTGGACGATATGTCGTTGGGTGTCTTTCCTTTATAAATACATGGAAACATCAATAGATATACATTAATATAGGAAATATTAAAAAACTACATACATTTACCAAAGCAAAGAATATAAAAAACTTTATAATGCTAAACCTACAAATGGATGATATTCATTCCCCCCTCAGCGTGTCTATGTTCCCTGCAATGTTTTGTGGATGTTGAGATCAATATTCTTCTCCTCCTAAATCCCCTGCATTCAGTGCATGGACAATAACATTTTCCATCACCCCTTTGTTTCATTTCATCCCATAGTCTAGCAAGCAATTGTCGATTGTTTTCGTTTGGATCAGGAATATTTCTATTTGACATTTTGTCACAAACTTCATGAATGAATACTATCGACATTCTTAAAAAATCAATTTCCACGCATCACAATTTTCTCAAATGAAGGTTTGTCAAAGAAATAAAAGTTTTCCTGCAAAATGTCTGTCGAAGAAAAAAAAAATTCCCAGAACCACTCGTTGAAGAATAAAACAATTCCTGAAATCGACCGTCGCTTCGCAATTTTTTTAAAATGCACACGCATTGCATATCCGACGTCGTAAACATAGCGACCATTAGAAAAATATGACAAATGCTTGTCATTTTTTCGACACTGTGAGTGGTGCAAATATCCGACACGTGAGAGTTAGTTATTCAACACAAATACCATCGCATATCTGACGATAAACGGACGTCGCAAAACTGACTCTTGCAAAGTTGAAGATTCAACGGCTCTAAAATATTTTGGAAGGTACGATACTTTTCATCATTGCAATCCAACACATCCATACCCAATGTCGGATGTCATCAGATTTCAGGTTCAAATCTTGTTGTGCCACTTACTCCATTACTCCAGTTCCCTGTAACAACATACGCTTACGATCAAGGAGAGTAGTGGAGCCTCTGGTCATTGAGGATGTTCCATCCTCTGTGTCTAAAGAAAGGATGAACCAATAGTACTCATCCCACATAGCAGTCCCCATTATTGAGGATGTTGAAAGTCCTACCAAGACACCAGCTGAAATACACAGATAAACATCTAATGAAACGTAGCATACACAACTGATTAGAGAGTCGCCATATCCTGAAAGACCGACACTACAGAAATCATTGGAAAAACCTTTGTTTAACCTTCTAGGAGAGTTGAAAAATCTTTATGTCAAAATTCCACTATTGCAGGCCCTCCATGATGTGCCTATTTACGCCAAAACAGTTTGATACCTATGTGTAAGAAAACCAAGCAGAAAACCCAGAGATCCCCCCACAGTCCATGTCATAGGGAAACTTTCTGAATTGATAATGGGAAAAACTCTCTTGGACAAATACGATGACCCTAGGAACCCTATTGTAACTATACAGATTGGGAAGACACAGATACCAAATGCATTGGTATATCTAGGTGTAGCCATTAAT
The DNA here is from genome assembly GCA_001517045.1 of Pseudotsuga menziesii. Classification (NCBI taxonomy): domain Eukaryota; kingdom Viridiplantae; phylum Streptophyta; class Pinopsida; order Pinales; family Pinaceae; genus Pseudotsuga; species Pseudotsuga menziesii. The sequence continues at coordinate 7,806 of LPNX010869629.1, read as the reverse complement.
GTTATGACCATAGAAACTGTACGAAAACTTGGGCTCACCAATCTTCGGCCAACCCCTACCATTCTAGAACTAGTTGATAAGTCCACTATCAAACCTGAGGGAATATTAGATGACCTCATCATCTCAGTTGATTCATGGGAGTACCTTGTTGACTTCTTGGTTTTACAACCCAAGTCGCAGCTAGGAGGACACTCATTGATCCTGGGAAGACCCTAGTTAGCTACAGCAGATGCTTGCATCAGCTATCGGTTAGGGTCTATGACCATTTGAGATGGGACCGAAATGAAAAACCTTATCCTGTATCCTCTAGCTCAACCTAGTCTAGAAACTAAAACTCCATTATGGATGGAGCTAGAGGAAGAAGAGGGCGTTCAGCCACTGTTAACAATAGGGAAGGCCTTAACTTTTAAGGATGAAACAAAGGACGATGCCATTAATAGTTTCATCAGTGACCCCATTTCTATCAACAAACAAATTTATCATATCCTGAATAGTACCCTAGGTGAAGAAGAGCAAGAAAATCTCACAGAGGAGACATTAGTCAGTGATACCCACTTAATTCCAATGCTGAAAAATTTGAAAAGTGTTCCAGTTGAGGTAGAGTTGGGAGAAACACTGAATATCAATCCTAATCTCCCTCCTGATGAACAGGAATGCTTAATCGCTCTCTTGAAAAAGCATAAGGGGGAATTCTCCTGGGAGTAAGCGAATATGAAGGGTATCCCTTCTAATCTGTGCACCCACCACATTTATATCAAAAATGACTCCCGACCTATGTGCCAGCCACAACGGAGGATGAACCCTAAATTTAGGGACATTCTGAAGGACGAAATTCAAAAAATCTTGGAAGCGGGTTTTATATACCCAATCTCAGATAGCGAGTGGGTTTCTCCACTCATGATAGTACCCAAGAAGAATGGGAAATGGAGAATCTGTGTGGATTATGGAGAGTAAAACAAGGAAACACAAAAATATCACTTTCCTCTGCCTTTCATCGATCAAGTACTTGACACCCTGTCTAGGAAGAAGTTATTCTCCTTTCTGGATGGGTTTAGAGGGTGCAATCAGATTCATATTTCTCTTGAGGACCAATACAAAACCACCTTCACATGTCCCTAGGGTACCTTTGCATACAGGGTACTCCCCTTTAGCTTGTGCAATGCACCAACCACCTTTCAGAGAGCTGTGATTAGTATCTTTTCAAAGATAATCAATGACAGTATGGAGATATTTATGGATGACTTTACCCATATGGCAATGATTTTGAGGAGGTGTTGAAAAACTTGGAGAAGGTTTTAACACGCTGTGAGCATACCCAGCTATCTTTGAGCACTGAAAAATGCCATACTATGATGAGTGAGGAGGCAGTGTTTGGGCACTTTATCTCTGCTGATGGTATCCGGGTAGATCCATCCAAAATTAGGGTAATTAAAAATATACCCTCTCCTAGAACACAAAAAGAGGTACGTAGCTTCTTAGGGCATGCTAGTTATTATAGAATATTTATAGAAAAAATTTCCAAACTAGCTTATCCTTTAATTACTCTGTTGATGAAGGATGTATAGTTTATTTGGAATGATGCACGGCAGATAGCATTCACTGAACTTAAGAAGAGGCTGTCTACAGCTCCTATCTTAAGGGGGGCCAATTGGGCTCTACCTTTCCACATTTCTTCAGATGCCTCGGACACTGCCATTGGAGCAGTGTTGGGATAGTAGGATGGTCAAGCACCATATGCAATTTATTACATCAGTAAAAACTTGGCTCCTACTGAACTCAATTACACTGTTACAAAGAAAGAATTTTTAGCCATTGTTTACTCCATTAACAAATTCAGTCATTACATCACTATAAATCCCACCTTTGTACACATGAACCACTCAGCCATAAAGTATTTAATGAACAAACCAGTTACAAATGCTAGGATAAGTAGATGGTTGTTACTATTACAGGAGTTCGATATTACCTTTGTTGACAGGCCTGGGAAATAAAATGTTGTTGTTGATTGTTTATCTTGTTTTACTAATCATTGATGACAGCTTACCAGTTGAAGATTATTTCCCAGATGAACATCTATTTGCAGTTTCATCTCATTCACCTTGGTATGCAAATGTTGCTAACTACTTGGCTGCAGGAAAGCTTCCGGCACATTTATCAAAAATAGAGAAACGGAAAATTATTCAACAAAGTGCTAGGTATTGTTGGATAAATGGTCATCTTTTCTACACGGGTCTTGTTCTTGAGATCAGAAGATGTGTCAGGGAGGATGAAGTCTTCCATATCTTGAAAACCTGTCATGATGAGCCATGTGGAGGACATTTTGCAAACAAAAGGACAGCTCATAAGGTGTTAAGAATGGACTATTATTCTCCAACAATTTTCAGGGATGCGAAGAAGTACGTCCAGGCTTGTGAGAGTTGTCAGAGAATGGGCCAACCTAACAGATTGGATGGAATTCCTTTGCAACCACAATTGGTGGTTGAACCATTTGACAGATGGGCCTTATATTTTGTTGGGCCTATCAAACCTTCCTCAAAGAAGAAATCTTACATTTTAGTTTGCATTGACTACATGACAAAATGGGTGGAAGTTGTAGCGTTGATCAAAGCCAATGATCAGGCTGTAATAGACTTCTTGTACAGGGAAATATTCACTCGTTTTGGGGTACCCAAGGAAATAATCATAGATGGAGGACCACAGTTTATGTCACATAGATTCAGAACTATGCTACAGAAGTACCATATTCAGCATAGGATAACTTTACCTTACCATCCCTAGGCCAATGGCTAGGTGGAAAGTACCAATAAATTTATCAAAGCTATCCTTACTAAAACATTTAGAATCCATCACAGGGACTGGGCTGACAGGCTTCCAAAATCATTGTGGGCATATCACACTACTTGGCTCAATACTACAGGGTTCTCCCTCTATGACTTGGTGTACGGTAAGAGTGTTTTCTTCCCCAGAGAATTCGAAATCAAGACTTTGAGAATGGCCATGGATGTAAACTTGGATGTGACATAGGCACAAAAGAATAGATTGAATCAATTAAATGAACTTGATGAAAAACGTATAACTGCAGTGGACCAAACAACATTGATTCAGCAGCAGTGATCCAAATGGCACAATTGGTTCATCAAGAAGAAGGTCTTCCATGAAGGAGACTGGAAATTATTATACGATTCAAGGTTCAAAAGGGACTTCAAAGGTAAGTTGCACACAATATTGTTGGGTACATATCAAATAGACAGAGTTTTTGATAATGGTACATTCCATCTGGTCACCAATTAAAAAAACCATACGCCATTATTTTCTAATGGTCACAGGCTACGACTATACCACAAACCAATTTCAAGGGATGTGTTTCTTTCACAAGTTGCGGCTGATCCAGGATACCAGTTAGCACATGGGCATGAATCTTTCTCTGCCCCTGTCAATCTTTAGAAAGTCATTATGATTTCCACACAAAATTTTTGTACATAAATAAATTGATGTTTACTGTTTTTATTTCTTTTTGCTTTGTTTTCCTTTATGCTTGATCATTTTTGAAGAATATGTGTAGGAACTAACTTAAGGAGCAATGGTCATGACCGGGCCTGACAACTGGAACCACTATTCTAACTTCTTGTTTTGGAAAAAGATCCATGAAGAAGAAAATAATTTGAATGATGAATAGTTCTGCGCAGCTGCGACTCTGTAAGATCTACCAATTTTTTCATTCCGCCCAACTGTGACTCCATAAAAATCTCCCCATTTTCCCATTCCGTGCAGATGTGAATCTGTAAAACATGCCTATTTTTCCATTCCATCCAGCTATGACTCCATAAAAATCACCCCATTTTCTCGTTCCATCCAACTACAACTCCGTAAAACATGCCTATTTTCCCGTTACGTCCACCAACGACTCCGTAAAAACTGCCCTATTTTCTCATTTTGTCTAGCTACGAATTCATAAAAACCTACCCATTTTCTCATTTTTTCTAGCTACTACTTCGTAAAACATGCCTATTTTCCCATTCCATCCAACTATGACTCCGTAAAAACTGCCCCATTTTCCCTTTCCATCTAGCTAGGACTCCATAAAAACCACCCCATTTTCCTGTTCCGCGCAACTACGACTCCGTAAAACTTGCCTATTTTTTCATTTCGTGCAGCTACGACTTCGCCAATTCTAGCATACTTTTTCTATTTTTCACGGCTACGACTCCACCAATTTTAGCAAAACTCTCTGATTTTTCACAGCTGCGAATCCTCCAGATTTATCCACAGAAGGGCTGCAACTCCTCCAGATTTGTCCGAAATTTCTGATGCCCATGATTTTGTTGATTCCAACTCCCCTCACGACTTCGATTATGTTTTCGTCAAGGTTGAAAAGACAAATTTTGGCTCATCGAAAGGTACATCATCACAGCATGCACACAATTATGTTTAAAATTGATGGAAGCATTTGACACACTGTATTATCTTGAGGAATCACAGATCATCGCATAATTGCTAAGGTACGGTTCTGATTATTTACATGATTAAGCATTAAGTAGATTTGACAAAATTAATCATGCTTTCCTTTTCATACCTATCATTATACCCATGCTTCGTTAACTGTCCATCCACATGATCTTATGGGTACTCGAGCTTATCTTACGGCCGTCAACTTTTTCCAAATTTGGGGCCGAATCTTGCTAATGATTCCTTGCTTTCGGCTGTCTTAAATTTCCTAATTTGATCAACCCCAACATCAGTTGTCTATGCATTACTCTGTGTTGTAACCTCCTTTACTGGGCCTATAAATTATTGAACTAATACCAGCATTCATAAGGATAGGAACCATGGCTATCCTAGCCAGACATGAACCTGTAAACATGCAAGAATTGCGCATAAATGGTGAGGTTTTTTCCATCTTTGCAGCTGCTAGCTGGACTGGGTTTTCCCAAATATTAAGTGGCTTTCACTGAGAAATAGTTCTACAATTTCCTTTGAATCTCAGAGAAACCCATTCAGAGGTTAGGGGGTTACATATAGAATTTACTAAGGATGTTGTAGAAAAAGTCACGGGCCTTCCTCAAATTGGAAGAGCATGGTTTGGAAGACGAGTTCGAAAGGCTACTGCAATGCAGGAGTTTCTGCAAGCCGGTGAAGAGGTCCACCAAGCGAAGAGGGGGATAGCATTACAGTCATTACCTCATCCTTGGAATGAAGTGGTGATCTTCCTTAATAAGTACATTACATGTGAAGGTAGATATCAAACTGTGTATTTCTCTGAATTCCCTTTACTGTCTCATTCGCACCATAGGGATTTTGTCAATATGCCATTTTATTTATTGAAAGACTTGCATCATATGGAAGGATTTGTGAAATCGTCCAGACACCCATACTCGTCCCTCACCCATCACGACCTGATCAAATTGCTCATTGTAAGGGCCTTAGCTTAGAGAAACCAAACTTGGGAGCAGTTCACTGGCCAACACCCAATAAATTAGGGACCTGTACTTTTTCCTGGTGTTCCAATAGATTATGAAGCACCTGCACTCTTGGGGGGTGGTCAAACACAGGAAGAAGAGGAGGCTCCAACCCAGTTGGGGGGGATTCTAGAAGCATAAGAGGACCAGAGTCCCTCCAATTCAGTTAGGGGGTAGATGAGGTAGCATCAGATAGTCAGGAAGAGGGGGATGATGAGGCAAAATCAAATTAACGGGAAGAGGGGGATGAAACAGAATCTGATAACCAAGAATAAGAATCAGGTGAGGATGCAGCAGCAACAAACCTTGCATAAGGGATAGAGGATTTGGGAGCTCCATCAGCAGAAGCTAAAGCTGGAGCAGCATTCGATGCTACGATAGTTGAAGCTGAAGCTATAGGAGCCATGATGACAAAAGAAAATGTAGAGGTTTTCACCATCGAATATTCTCCATAATGGAGGGAAACTCTTATCAAGGAGGAAATAGAGATGGTAGAGACCATAGAAGACGCTAAAATAAGAAACAATCCTTCTACATCAGCTACAAAATTGGAGACCCCTATACCCCAAAACAAGAGAAGAAGATCAAAGGAGGAGGTGCAAGCATCAAGGCCAATGAAAAGAAGGAGAACCATATCAGTCGCAGGAGTAGAAGCAGCGCG
>LPNX010869592.1:143977-194013 GCA_001517045.1 Pseudotsuga menziesii | reverse complement strand
TACCAAGCCCTGGGGGCTTGCTTTAGCCCATACAATGAATTTCTCAACCTGAACACAAGAGAAGGGTTAGTAGAAAAACCTTGAGGCTGCTGCATATATATATCCTCAGTGAGATATCCATTCAGGAAGCCACATTTTACATCCATATGATGTACCCCCCATTGCCTTGAGGTTGCAATGGCTAGAGCTAGCCTGATGGAATCCATCTTTTCCACTGGGGAAAAGGTCTCATTGTAATCAATGCCATGAAACTGTGAGTAGCCTTTAGCTACCAATATAGCCTTTTACTTCAGTGGTGAACCATCGGCAGAAAACTTGGTCTTATAGACCCACCTACACTGGACTAACTTTCTTCCTGGAGGAAGATCCACTAGCTCCCATGTGTTGCTCTTCTGGAGTGAGCTGAACTCCTCCTTCATGGCAGCTTTGCATATTGGATATCCTGCTGCTTCTTCATATGTTTGAGGATCATACTCCACCATCAAATAGCACTTTTCAGCAAACATAGGATCCTTCATGCACAGAACACTCTCAAATTGAGATCTAGTCCTCCTTGGGTCATTGGGATCCCCAGCTAGCTCACCTGCTGCATGTAGTGTCTTGGCTGCCCATTTAGGCCTTGTGGGGCTGTTTGGGTCTGCAATAAACTCATATCCATCAGAAAAATCAGAATTATCATGTTCAACAAACTCTTTACTTACTTCTTGAGGTTCAGGTGGTGAAGAGGCTTCACCAACTTCCACTTCTACAAGGGGTTCTTCTTCAAACTGAACACACCTTTCAATGAAGGCTTTGTTTGTGCTCAAATTTATCAAATTGTACCCTTTTGAATCTTCAGAGTATCCAACAAAAAGACACTCTTGGATTTGGGGCTGCAAAGCCTTCCTCTTCTCTGTTGGAATCCTAGCCCAAGCCTTTGAGCCAAAAATCCTGAAATGGGTCACATCTGGCTTGTGCCCACTCCATGCTTCGAAGGGAGTCATGCAATCAAGCTTTTTGTGAGGCACCCTATTCTGGATATAGGATTCATATTTTATAGCTTCGGCCCAGTACTTTGGTGGCAAAGTTTTGGCCTCCATCATGCATGTTTCCATCTCCTTCAGTGATCTGTTCTTCCTCTCAGCAACACCATTTTGCTGTGGTGTGTAAGGGATAGAATGCTGCATCTGAATACCTACATCTACAAAATAGTTAATAAACTCAGACTTGACATACTCACCACCATTGTTAGATCTGAGGACCTTGAGTTTCCTTCCACACTGGTTTTCAACCAAAGCCTTAAAGACTTTGAATAGGCCAAAAACTTCAGACTTGTGTTTCATGAAGTGAACCCAACAATACCTGGAAAAATCATCAATAAAGGTCAATGCATATTTGGCCTGAATCATGGACATATGAGGGAATGGGCCAGCAACATAACTGTGAATCAGCTCGAGGGGTGCATAGGTTCTCTCATGACTAGCTTTCTCAAATTTGTGCTCTGGGTGTTTTCCTAGGATACAACCTTGGCAGACTCCTTTGAATTTTTTTATCTTGGGCAGCCCTATGACCATTTCTTTCTCACTAAGATCAGACAGATACTTGTAATTTAGATGGCCAAATATTGCATGCCATAGCTTGCTAGCTTCATTAGCATGGATGAGAAGAGTAGAGGGGTTTAAGTAAGGTAGGAAGTGTGAGAACATGTATACCTTTTGAGCATGATTTGCAACTCCTTTTGCAATGACTCTACCACTTGAGATTTCTGTGATCTCAACTTCATCGGAGGAGAATATGACTTTCTTAGGAGACCCAGTGTGGGTCATCTGGTACACTGACAGAAGGCTCGAGGCGAGACTAGGGACATATAGCACATTGCTGAACTGACCATGATCAAGATCTATCCTTCCTTTGCCTTTACTTTCAGTGAGAGAGTCATCTACCACTATAATAGATGGTCCTTTCGACATATACAGTGAGGAGAAGGCCTCCTTAGTCAAAACCATGTGTCTTGAAGCTCCAGAATCAATGATAAAACTGGGTGAGCTTGATGTGCCGGCAACCAATGCATGAACTCTCTCTCTGTCATCTGAACTTGATCCTCCTTCTCTCTTCTTTGAGCTTTCTGGAAGGGAGATGCCATTCTTCTCCAAGAGATTGGTCAACATATCAATCTGCTTTTTCATACAAGAGCTTTCAATGTGATTGCCCTTCAAACAGTATGAGCACTTGTTCATTTCACCTTTGTTTTTCTTCTTCTGGGTATTTTTCTTGGGACCTTGTTGATCCTCTGGAGACTGCTTCTTGTCTCTCTTTGCTCAGGTGGCTTTTTAGATTTCTTTTTTCTTTTTGAATCCACCCTAAAATCTCCAGCAATCAAATCTTGATCTTTGGATGGTTTGATGGTGCCCATCATCACCAGCTTGTCTTGTTCTTGTGTGAGAGATTCCATGAAATCTGCAAGGCTAGGCATGTTCCAGGTTCGAGCTGTGAGTTTTGTGGCATAGAAGGTCGAAACAAAGACTGAGTAGTCAGGTCCTCGCTTTGAGAGGATGGCCAATACGAGCTTATCATCTTTCTTTTCGATACCACACTGCTTCAGCTGCAAAACTAGTGCTTTGAACTTGGAGAAATATAGTTGCAGGGATTCAAAGCTACTGGGACTCAGAGAAATCAGCTCATTTTCAATCTGATGTCCCCTCATCTCATCTGTCTTTCCAAAAATATCATAAATCTTCTCCCATACTTGATCCGGTGAAGTTAATCCATCGAGATGGAAAAGGAGGTCTCAGGAAATACCGAGACATAGGAGGCCATAGGCCTCATCTCTCCGATTGTGCCATTTTATCTTCTCTGCAGCAGCATTGGGCTCTACTTCTGTAGCCATAGTCACCCTATAGAGGCATTTCACTCTCAACAAGATCTCCATCTCTGCTTTCCATTCAAAATAGTTGAAGGGAGTCAAGATAGTTTTCTGTGAATCCACAACTTTAGAAAATCTGTCCCGGCTGTCAGTAGAAGGATCCCAGTCTTGAAGTCGAACCTGTAAAACAATTTTTGAAGGAGAGTAACAACCTACAATGGCTCTGATACCATGTAGAAATTCAGGCCAGCAATAGATTAATTTTACCCACAACAATTATCAATTGATCATGCAAAATTGCTAACAAGAGAGACTGAATATGGAGCTGTAACACAAAATTATATTAACTGAGTGTACAATAGCCAACCCTATAATATCATAGGCTACTGAATAAATAGAATACATGAAGAAATCAAATGCATGAGGAAGCATCCAAATCTAGCATAAAGCAAGCTTACCCAAAAAAAAACAAATCCCCCATAGGTGTAAAAGCTGGATCCCAAATCTGTCATGGAGCTCACGAATTGGAAAAAAGGCATAGGCAAGCTAAATAGTGGTGGAATGGAAGCTCATACATGCTTTTGCATGGAGAAAAGAGAGGAGGATGTGTAGGACAAAAAACAAGTTCACCTCACCTAGTCTAGCTTTCCCATGTGCCTTAAAACACTGAAAAAGTAGGCAATAAAGCACAAAAAGCAGATAGGTGCCTAGGAGGCTAGGAATAAAGTAGATTTGATTCCTAAGGCTTTCCCAAGTGCTACATGAGTCAGATATGGCAAGTTTGACCTCTATGGATAGGCAATTAGCAACTTGCACAAGGTGGGACACATGAACTAGGAAAATAAGACAAAAATAAATGAATTAATGTCTAAGTGGGTAAACTATGGGTTGATTATTCTAACAAAAATGGCTCCAAAAGTTTAGGATCTGAAAAGTGCCAAAAATAGTAAATTGTGCTACAATTAAGGAAACTGGAAAACTGAAAGAAATAGTGGTGTGGGTCCAAGAGGAATAGGTGGGTGGCCACCAATATCCTCCTAGATCACAACTAGAGGGTCAATGTTAATTTTATATATTTGATTTAGTGTGAAAAGTTTTCTAGCATCAAGAATAGACGAGTAAAACCCTAACCCTTATTCGAAACATAAATCAGGGGAAAACAAAACCCTGTACTCAGCAATACTCGAAATGATGAGGAATAAGCCATACTCAAAGCAATGAATTGACATAAATGGGCTTATCGAGAACCATCTCTTCCTATCACAGAAGTTATGATGCCAGTACACGTGAGTACAACTGCTCTATTAAGTAAACTTCATGTTAAATGACAAGCGACATCTAATCAATTCATAACGTGCCAACACTGATATTCGTATCATCATGACGATTTAGATGAATTCTACTTCTTAGAGATTAGTCATATCGAATGATAATTCCAAGGAGATATTTAACATCATGTAGAATAGAAACCTCATTTGTCGAATAGCAATGTAAATCATCTCATAATGTATCATATCTCCTAATGTTCATCTCATGTCGAATAAGTAGATAACTTATTAAAGCGAAATCCCATTTGTCAAGTACTTAAAACAAATCAAAATTAAATGAAACATCCATAATGTCAAAGAACCATATGATAGAAAAAATGAATAGAAAGTACAAAGATAGGGTAAAGATAGAGTGTTAAAGCATTGATAATATTATAATCATCATCTCAGTCTTCGATAGAATTCTGACTTTAACACAATTGATAGATATACATCTATGATTTGACTTCCATTCTCTGTTAGGTTTCATTATTCAAATCTTTGATCAAGCTTGTGATTGTGCTGTGCAGGTTCCAGGTTCTACCAGTCTTGAGTGAAGAACTGATCATCCCTTGGTTAAGACATGCTTTGAACAATTTGTTTTTTGAAATTTTTATCTTTTCAAAAAAAAAATTATTTACAGAAGTCAAAAGAAAATAATTACAAAGTCAAAACCAAAAGAATAATGAAAAATACCAAGGAAAAAGTCATGTATGGTAATTCTGTAGCTAAAAGCTACAGAAAATCAAACATTTTCAAAACTTATCTTTGGCGGGTTCCCTTTCCTTTGCAGCTTGGAAAGGGATCTCGTTGGGAGGCCAACAGGCCTTTTTCACACATCTCGATGTACACGGTTTTAGTGGTCAAACCCACGTATATACGCGAGAAAGGGATTAAAAGTCGCGTATGGCAATTTTTGCATATTGTTAGGGATGATCTTGGAAACATCAAAGGAACAAAAATGGTCCATGGGGTCTAAGGAGTCTACAGAGGGACATGGAAGGCCATAAAAGTGTGATTCACCATGTTTGGTAAAATCAACTATAACATATGCCCCCTAATGTGTGAGGTCATAGGGTTCATACGATGGCCAAAATACATTATAATTCCATCCCAGAAGTGGAGTGATGAAGAACCCAGTGGAAGAACCAACCACCCAATCAGCATAATACATTGATACAACTCTGTGTATAACTGCAAGTACATCTAGCAGTCCTGGATACATAAGAGTACAATGGCCATGAATAGGCATGATACAATATGACATATGTGGTCATCTCACGTACAATATAAATAGATCATAATCTCCATGATGAAGATATACAAAGGATCATGATCTCCATGAAGGCTGAAGATATATAATAGATAAAAATGTCCATAATAGCTGGAAATGTCTGACATATACTGGAATCAAGTCACGAGAGCTGAAATCTCACGAAAACTGGCACGATCAAGGAGGTAGCATATAAGAGATGCCACCAATCTGGAAGGTCTTCTACACAAACCGCTACGAGTACATGTCCTACTATGTGAATAGATGTGTCGAGTTCGAACATAGTAGTCCATCGTCTAATTACCGGTCATTGATGTATACCGTTAACAGACTCAAGATCACCCACCGATAATGAAAATGGGAATCAAGGTACTAGAGTGCAAACTAACAAGCGTGAATAAATGTGTTGAGTTTGAACACTTAAGAGAATCCATCGATCAGGGGACATTGATGTATTCCCAAAAAACTGCTGATGGTGAGAGAATCTACCACTGATGACTGCAAGTCTCAAGGTATGAAAAAATGACTCTAGATTTCTATCCCAGAATAAATGATCTGAAGTCGATGGGATGAAATCTGCTGGAAGGAGGGCATTAAGGCATCCCCCATCATCCAACACGAGGTACTCAGCAAAGCTGTATAATGTGGAAGGACTCGATAATAAGGTGCACGAACCAGTAACTATACCGAAAATGGATGACATGCAAAGTCAAGATAACTGAGGAATGGCCGACTCAGGTTTCAACTTCCTTCAAACAAGAGAATAAAGGAAAATGGTGACTAAATGTAGGCAACATAGAATCGATATACAAAACTGGGATATCTTTGCGATACAGGAGGCATTGACAGAGGCCCCATAGGGATTGGAAGCTTAACCAGTCGGTGGAGATAAACTCAGATAAATGAATACAGCTCCTAAAGTCAAACTATTAAACCAACCAATGGATGTGATATACAATGCTCTATTCGAAGGTGACATGAATCGACAACTGCCAAAGATAACATCTTTTCTTGTCTGAATTTTTGGTTTTTTAATTTTTTTTGGAATTTTTCAAATATTTGAAAAGCTTGAAAAAGAATAAAATTGCTTTAAAGTTATAGAATAGGAGGAGACGAGTGTCAAATGGGAAAACGACACATGTGTAGGAAAACGACACTCAGGGAAAAGTCCTCTCTCAGTAAAAATAGGGAATGAAGCTGCAAAGGATATATAAAATGGCTTTGCGTCCCTAGACATGAGACAAGCTCGGGCTAGATGGCTGATACTCAAAGTCAAGGAAGCCAACATAAGGCTCAATGAGGCAGGAAAAGCTCATGATAATGCAATTACAACTTGACATAGGGGAGTCCTTGAGGAAACAGGCCAGCAAAAGATCAAGAGGAGTATGGCGCTCTTGTAAAATGTCATGGCAGTACTATACAATGAACTCCCATACCCTAAAGGACAAACTGTCGGCATGAGTAACAAATGAAAATAAGGAGCTAACTAGGGTATCCATGTAAGGTCAAGCTCTACCATTCAAGCCATGCCACTTCTAAAACAACAAGAAGGTTCCGTGACAAGGAAAAATGTGTTCATACCTAAGGTTATAATGAAATGGTCATAAGGTCATGCAAAATGCAAATGGATATGAAACCTAACCTATATGCCAGTTTAAACATCATACCTAAAATCAGCACGAATGGGTCAAAACAATGGTTGAAACGACGCTCAAAAAGGGCTCCTACATCATATACTAGCCAAAACACAGTCCAATAGGATTAGAAACGGTCCAAACCATAGAGAAGGGGGTAAAATTTTTTAAAAAATTTGAAAAATTTCTATAAATAGTAAAAAATCAAAACATTATATAACATTTGAAATTTTTACCCAATTGAGCTCAGAACTTCAAACGCGGATTCCAAGATATCCAGTCGGCGGAATCAGACACCGTTTTTTCTAGGTAATTTCCCATGCCCTGCTCTTTCATTTTCATGCAAATTTTTCAATTTTCCATGGTGTAATTTGGATTTTATGACATTTTAAAGTATGCGCCATGGCCCACACCAAAATCAAGGATTTTTCTGCATATAGGGCTGGATATACGTGGAAAAAGGCCTCAAAGTCGCATACATATACGGCTGTTTAGCAAACAGTCATGTATGCGGCCACGTTCAAGGTTTTTTAAGACATCTAATGACCCAAACTTGAATTAAATGTGCAGGATGGTTCTAGAATAAAGGGAACGTGAGCACAGGGATGTAGAAGAAGCAGTACGGGGTGATCTAATGGCACAATAGGCTCTTCGTGTATGCGGGTTGTACCAGTTTTGGTGTCTTGGTGGCTTAAGGGCCAAACCAAGACTGTTGTAGATGCTAGTAGACTATTGGGATCCTGACTCAGAGTTGTTCCAAATCAACAGGATGTCCCTCACCATAGAAGTGGAGGACATATACTTCATTACTGGACTGTCTCGACGAGGGGAAGTGGTGAACCTATGTTCTTGTGGGCCCGAAGGTGGCCTCACCATAGATGAGTACATAGCAGTGTACTATTATCCATACATGGAGAAGGTCGAGAGTCAGATCCCAACTAACTCCATAAAGGTGCTAGGCCTAAAGGCCATACTACTGACACTTGGCAAGATAGCAGGGCTATCCTCACTCCACCAGGCCTCGTGGCCCCTAATGTTCTATGTTGTTGAGTGCATGAGGCCCATAGTTTACAATTTGAGCACTGCACTGTTGAGCAACATGAAGCATCAGCTCAGTGAGTGCAAGATGGGAAGGGTATGAAACTTCGGTTTCAACAACATACTGAGCATGTTTTTCTTTGAGCGTGTTCTGGGATTGAGCCCTATAGTTGACGTTCCTCTTCACGGGGTTCAAGATCCTTCCCAACAACGTTGGGAAGATGCGATGCACAGAATAGGTGGAGGTAGGGTGTCCAACCCCTGTCTAGCTGATTTCTTTCCATGGTGGTGGCAGCTGACAGTTGCCATCGATGATTACCCCTATGCAGGGATAGATTTTCGGGGAGACCTCGACATGCCACTACCACCAGGATCGACATACGGTGACATTGGTAACGAATCCCAACCCTCTTTTTAATATTTTTAAGTTATTTAATTTTTTTGTGTTTTTTGATATATGGAATAAAAAAGACATGTTTTTGCATGACAACACATAGTGATGATCTATCATATGCATGTAGATGTAGGAACACGATGGCCTGAAGGATTCCTAGATCATAGATGGAGGGGAAGAGGATATGACATTATGGGTGTGGATGCGGAGCGGACACTCCAAAGCATCCATACCAACTTCGTGCGGCTGACACATAGGGTACCCATGGAGCAGGTCGAGGACATGCCTGAGGCCATATAATGTCAAGTAGTGGGTGTGCCATGAGCATGGGTGTGGTTGTTTCGATGGCTAGCTAGAGGCATGGTGACATTCCACGATCAGACCCCCCCTCCTCCTCCCCAGGCTTAGATACCTGGGAGTGATACATTTTGTACTATCGGGTATTTATATTTTGGTGGCTCGGAAGCCCCATTTTTGTATTATGACACTATGTATTATCACATTTTGGATGTTTAATGAAATTTTTTTATGATGATGTATTTATTTATTTACATGTGTAAAAAATTATGTTTGTGATGAGCTTATTGTCCATGAAACAAATTCCAATCTAACACATAGTTAGCATATGAGTCAGCAACTTGATTATTAATTCTTGGAACATGTATGAATGTTATGTTGTCAAATTGCTGTTCTAACAATCTCACACATAAGAATCTCTATAATAATGTTGTATCCCTAACATGATACAAGCCATTAAGCTATGACACTACTAACTCCGAATCAGGACGTACCTCAAGAGATACAATACCATGTGAAATGGCATCCCATAGAAGCTCAATAACGACACTGTATTCAGCAACATTGATTGAAGAGGGCTGTAAATATACGCCTCTTGAAGATAATACCTGACCCGTAGGAGTATAAATCACCCAAGTAATAGAGTCTGAGTGTTGAGTGTTATGGCTTGCACCATCTGTGAATCCTATATAGATGTAAGACTCCATTGACATTTACCATAAAAAACAAAAGCTAATCAACAAACCCGATCACCATAAGAAAAACCTAACTATGTAAAATAATGTACAATAATATACAATAGTCAACCCTGGCTGAAAATCATGCATAGTACTTTTTAAGGTAGAGCCCATTTCTAGGCTCTGCCAAGGCCGTCCCCTCATAATCTACTAGCTCATAAGTGCCCTTCTCTAACACACGTTTAACCACATAAGGACCATGCCACATAGGGTTGAAATTTCCTGCCCCCAAGGGTTCTTCAGCTTGATCCCACATAAGGACAAAATCTCCTTCACTAATCTACCTTGAACGGACAGATTTATCATACTAGACCTTAATGTGACTCTTATTCACTTCTAGAGCCACCAAGGAATCTCGGCACTGCTCATCAAGCTGCTCTAAGTGGACCAAAGGTTCCCCTAATGGGGAAGTGTCTGGTAAGATCTCTATGGCTAGCTTCAAAGAAGGGATTTTACACTCAAACGGCAATACAGACTCCACTCCATGTACAAGCTGACATGGAGAAAAAACTATTGCAGTCTTAACCGCGGTCCTATAAGCCCCACAAAGCAGGATATAACATAATATTCCAATTAGTCTTGCTTTGTGCGACGGTTCGTTGGAGAATAGACTTGAGTGATTTTTTCACTGCTTCAACCTATCCATTCGCTTGAGGATAATAAGAAGAAGAATGCTCTTGCTTATACCCTAACTTCGAGGCCAACTCTTCCATCATGCGATTCTGAAAGTGCCTACCATGGTCATTGACAAGCTCTTTCAGAATACTGAACTGAGTAATAATCTAGTTGAATATGAAGTGTGAAGCTATCTCACCATTGGATTTAACTGTAGGAATAGCCTCAATCCATTTCGTGAAGTAGTCAACAACCACAATAATATGATGATGCCCCCCAGCTGAAGCTGGGTTGCAATCCATGAAATCAATTCCCCACTTAGTGAAGGGACCGGCGGTGATAATTGGATGTAACGAGGCAGGATGCGAGCGCATATTATGTGTGAACACCTAACAAGGGTGACACTTCTTGACTACATTGACACAATATTTAAATATCGACGGACATAAATAACCCTCTCTCAAGATTTTTTGGGTTGTAGAAAGCCCAGATAAATGATCACCACATGCCCCTTCATGGCAATCATTCAGCACAAGCTTAGCCTCCTCATGAGTTAAAAAATGACGTAAAATGGAATCCACCCCATGGCGGTGCAATGTGTTATCCATTATGAGGTAATTCTTGGATGTGTGATGTAGTCATCGTCGTTCATCCTATGAAAGGTGAGTAGGGACCTCTAATGTTTGTAAATATATGATAATATCCCCATACCATGGATCCAAAGTTGAGATCAAGAAGATGTGCTCATCAACAAATGTATCTTCACAAGTCTCCTCCTCCTCACTCGGGAAATCATATATAAGCTCCGCAAAAATCAACGATTTATTTGATTTTGCCGAGAAAAACTCGAGATCAAATTATTGCAAAATGACAATCCACTTATTGTGTTTTCCCCTGATCATCCTTCTAGTGAGGATGAACTGAAATGGATTGACATGGGCTACCATCAAGGTCTAGCGAAGGAGAATATAGTGTCTCAATCTTTGAACCGCATGAACGATAGCTAAGGCAAGATTTTCCACATGGGAATATCGGATCTCCACATCTATAAGGTTTCGGCTCAGATAATATATGACATGCTCTTGGAGCTCCTCATTCTCTTGAACCAAAACCATACCAATCGTCTCCATGGACAAAGCCACATAAAGTAGAAAGTCATGGCTATAGTCGGGTGGACTAATCACTCGGGCCGATGCTAAGGCTCGCTTAAGTGCATCGAAGGACTCCTCGGCTTGCTCCTCCCAGCAAAAGGTAGTGTCCTTCTTCAAAAGACGCATAAAGCCTCTAGTCAAATTGGAAAAGTTCATGACGAATCTCCGTAAGAAGTTTTCCTTGCCTTGCAAACATTGAAGATGTCTAATGTTTCTCAAGGGAGACAATTGAAGTATTGCCTCAACCTTCAAAGGGTCAACTCTTATACCCTCCTTGGAGACAATGAACACTAATAAGCGACCATACTTCATGCAAAAGATGCACTTGTGAGGATTTAACTTGACCAAGTAATGGCGGAACCTTTCGAACACTATCCTCAAATGGTAGGAATGACATATTCTCATACAAGAATGAGCAGCAAGGTCATCCAAAAAGACTTCAATAATCGATTTGAGATCATGGAAGATCGAGGTCATAGTCTACTGAAAAGTGGCTCCGGCATTTTTAAGGCTGAAAGGCATATTCCAATATGCAAAGGTACCCTAAGGACAAATAAAGACAGTATGATGTTGGTCCTCAGGTTTAATCTATATCTGATTGTATCTGGAAAAGCCATCCATAAAGGAAATTACCTCGCTTCCCACACACTCATCCAAAATTTGATCAATAAACGATGTGGGGAAATTGTCCTTAGAACAGGCACAATTCAAGTCATGAAAATCACTGCATATGCGGATTGTTCCCTGCTTCTTATCAACTGGAACAAGGTTTGAAACCCACTTCGTCAAGGGAACAGGATAGATAAAACTAGCATTTAACAACTTTTCTATTTCAGCCTTAATCATGGGTGCTTTCCTAGGATTCACCACATGCAAGCGTTGTCGAACATGCTTAGCATTAAGATAAGTTTTAATCTCATGTTCAACAATGCGAGGGTTGATACCTGGCATTTCTTCATATGACCAACCAAATACATCATGAAATTATTTAAAAATCTTGGTATACTCTTGAATCTCAGCATGGGAACATTCTGCCCCAATATAGACATTCTCAATCTTGCCAGGATCGCGAGAGATATTGATAGGGATGGTAGGAGATATATTTTCCATGTTTCCATCAGCCATCAAACCAGGAGAGCTTATAGAAACCACGGGACTACCAATTCTCTCGCTAAGAATCTCCCTAAAGTCTTCACACTCCAAATGGTCAAGCTCGGGAAGAAAACAAGATCTATGATGCAACTCTTCCCAAGGTGGCTCAACTCTAGACATAGCCTCAATAATAGCTTCATTCGAAGGAAAAATGCTATCAAGGAATTCATGTGCATGAGAAGACTAAACTGGCCATGTAGGCAGCACATATGGGTCCTCCTGCTCCATCCGCAAAGAGGAAGGACTAAGCTCTGCAACACATTCAAGATTAGCTTGATACACTATCATAGTTGCAGGCAACGACACGTCCGTTCCGATGGGCTCACATGAAGGATTCGGTGTAAGAAGAATCCAAGAATCTTCCATATGGGTTGTGCGAAAATACACTGATCTGACTAATGATGAAGCCTCACTAGAACTAGATGTGATCATAAGAACAAGTGCAGGACAACTAAAGCTTCCCATAAGGGATGGATACATGCCAACACCCACACTCCCAGTTGCCAACTGATAGTGCTTGACAATTGGGATAGAATCTCCAAAATATGTGGTAACAGGCGGATTCTTGAATGAAATTTGATCAATCATAAATATCTTCCCATTAAATGGAAAGCATACAACTCGAAATAGAGAAGAAGCTATGGCTTGCATACTGTACATCCAATTCCTACCCAGCAACAAATTGTAGTCAAGGGGCACATCAACCACCTCGACCTCTATCGCAATGGTCTTCCCTCCCAAATGGACTTTAAGAGAAGGAAGAATGCCATGGGGCCGAAACAATCTACCATCAAAAGCAGTCAACATGGTAGCAGATTTGGACAACTTGGGGGAACCCAAACCCTTCCAACATGCCAAAGACATCACAAAAGCAGTAGCGCCTTCGTCAATCACAGTGCATTTGATGGTCATGTTAATACATTCTACATGAATCAAGAGAGAAACATAGTAAGGCAATAAAGGCTATAGTCCCATGGTTTCAAATTTGATGACGAAGGAAGAATTATAATCATTCACACCAAGGGAAGAAAGAAAAACCTTCCTTTGCGAAGGACAACTCTGAAGTACTTCTAATGCAGACATCGCACAAGGAGTGTGGCCCAAATCCTCAACAACAGAATAGTTTTGGGTGGCTTGGGCATTAGGATTGTGCCCTGAACGCTTAAGGACTCCCTTAGGAATGCTAGGTGCAAATTCAGGTTTATCCATGGGTTTTTCAATATGCAAAGGGGTCCCGAGTGGATCAGGTTCCTTTCCAAGGTCTAGTTGTGACGAACCATAGTCCTTCGCACGAGTCACAACCTTAGTAGCACGAACCATGTTGATGCAACCATGACCACTAGCCTCCGGTGGATCTTGATCACCACCAGAATGATCATGGATCCTCGAGTTCATGTTTTGATCATGAGGTAAGGGGTTAGTCAGCACAGCTGGGGCCTGCGCTATGAATCTCGAGGCATCTTCTATCTGAGGGCACAAGTGAGTGAGATGGTCCTCCTTACACAACTTGTAAGGAAACTTAACCTTATGTTTAGGCTGCTTGTCCCCCCCATCATTTCAGGCATTCTTGTCATTAGAATTGGAATTTTCATTCCTATTCCCACCCTTAATATTGTTCTTACCCTTCTTCTTATTCCTTCCGGGTTGTTGGTTACCCTTTTGGTCCGACAATTGTATCGAAAGCACATTCACCATTTGGGTGGGTTGAGATGAAGCTGTGGCTTGTCCTGAGGTATATTGGTTAATAGATAATTGACTAACCTACTTGACAACTGAATCTACAGGTTTGGCACTCATACAACCAACAATGCCATTGTCATGTGGTCCAGGTTTGATCTTAGAGTCGAAACTAGAACGCAGAGCATTAGGAATGATCTCATATAACAAACCGGATTGAGCATAAATCAAGTCCAATTCATGTGCCCTGAAAATGGCTTGTTCCTCATTCTGAACTTTGGATATAGAGACATCCTTCGCTATATAAGGCAGTAATTATTTAAGGAACCATTCGAGGAGAAATTTCGGCGGTATGAAGGCTTTAATCAATCTCTTCTGTCTACACCACTCTTGGATATGGTCCGAGATATGCGTGGCTTTGTCTTGCTGAAGTGTCAACAAGAGTTCCATACCAACTTCGTAACGCACTGGTAGCTGGAAGTGGTTGAGAAAATTCATGGATAGGTCATCAAACAAAGTGAATGCCCCACTAGGTAGCTCTATGTACCATTTCATGTAAGGAATTAGAAGAGCACCATAGGTGAAATGTAGTAACATGTTCACTTGGATCTTCTCCTAGTTTTCCTTTGAACTTGGGAATGTCTGAGGGAAGCTTTGTAGGGACAATAGGCCAATCCAGGTCATAAGATACCAGATCATTTGTTAGTCTCGATAGGTCAGGAAGACTTAACATTGTGAGGAAAGGGAGTCTAGGTTGAGCAGGTTGATGAGGCGCTCCCTAATAATTTTGGTTCAGATAGGACTAATTACCATAACCACCATGGCCATGGCCATAGTATCCTCCTCTTGTTTGACCCATGTAGGGTGGCATGGAAGCAACATAATGTGGTGTCCCTTGACTATGTGGGGCTACAAAGCCATAATTTTGAGAGTAAGTAGGTTGTTAATACCCGTACCCATACGATGAATAACTCTGTGCATACTGCGGTCCATAATATGGTCCATATGAAGTCCCATGAGATGTCCCATGAGATACTCCATAGGTAGAAATAGATGTGCTGGAAGTAGGGATATGACCTCTAGAAGTAGGAATATGACCTCTTGAAACAACAGGAGCTACTTGACTCCGAGACACAACTACACGAGTAGTAGTAGTGCGCATGTGACTCGTAGCAACATTCCAGCTTGAAGGACCACGTGAATGTGGGGGAGGAATAACATTCGAAGAACTAGGAATAGAGGACGAAGGGACATGTGAAAATATGTAAGTGGTGTTCCCTATAGTCACTCATCTTGGTTCTGGTATCCTAATAGGACTACTAACAGCAGGTCTAGGATGAACATGTGATGAGGGTTCCACCGCCGAGATGGAAGGTGCAATGTGACTCGTGCTCCCAAACCTCTCCACATGGTAAGGAATAACAGTGCCCCTAGGCGTAGTGTTAGGCTCAAACTCCGACTCGGCATGAAATGTTGGATCATGTGCGGGGATACTAGACATGCCATAACTAACATAACTAGTGCTTGCAGGTTTATGATGAGTCTCGTCGCCCGACATCCAATACCAACGACCTGTGTATGAGGAATCATACCTAGAGTGAGTAGGTATATCATGTGAAGGATCAAACCTAGAATGTGTACGTATATCAGGTGAAGGATCATATACAGGCATATGATCCTCTTCCCCAACCTAGTGAGGTGGAGAAGACAACTCAGGAATGTCATCTTCATGATCTCCCATCATGTGTGAATCAATGTGAGAAGTAGTCTGACTGGACCATATGTTCCTCTCTCCCAAAGGAGGAGGAGATGTAGAAGGCAGAAGTCCTGCTAAACAATGAGAATGGTGAGGTGCCACACCCGAATCCACAATGACTCAAAAAATGCAAAAGACTCTCTAATTACGCAAACCTTAAGCAAGCTAACGTGCATAGAGCATACACCAATATAATCCAAATCCAATCATAAGAAAACAAGGGTAGGATATGTGATCTCCTGAATGAAGCAGGTATGTCTCTTCTAGGAGAGGCTTGAGACTCCCATACACAACAAGCAGAGGTTCGTAACCAATTATTGTGTCCCTCAGCTTCAATGCATATAGAAACTGTGCTGTCTGACCCCAACCTAGCCAGGACACCTAAAGAATAACCCCTGCAAAGTACCCCCTCAATAACCTAGATAAGGCAAATAAGGTCACCTTAATATAATCAATGCTCAGGAAGACAGTCGCAGGCAGGATTGACCGTATGGGTAGGGTAGCAAAGTCCGAAACTCTTGAAAGAGCCCCCAGATACGAACACAATCCTGGAAATATCTTTGGTGATACTCAATTATGACTAGGGGTCATCCTAATCAATAATCGCTCACACTGCCTCATGCTTAACTCCCTTGTAAGAGGATGATCCTGAGAAACACTAATTATACCAAGAAATTTCACACTCTCACCTAGACAGACACATACATGTTGTTGTTTAGTGGTCTTGGAGAATTTACTCACAATGAACTATTCCAAGACCCTAAAACCTAATCTTGTTGGTGTACCCTATCAAAGAAAATAATGTAATCCATTTTAATTAAGCATTGATTTTATTTGGATTTATTACTCAAAAAAGGTAGATGACCGTGCAACCAATGGTGTTCTGATGCAACATGAAGTAAAATGCACACCTAACAATCAATGCAAATGCATTTCGAATGAAAAACAGGGCATGCTACTACGTGAAATGCAAAATTTTCTTCAAATGACAAATGCAGTCATTATTATATGAAATACTGACTAATACTTTCTAATCAAACCTAGTGCAAGTACCATGCAAAGTGCAAAGTGCAATGCATAATGATGCAAAGAAGCAAATTTTTTGGAGTTTTTGAATAAACATGAGATAGTAAAGCAAAAGAATGATTCTAACACCCCAATACTTTGTAAGCACAATCAAGCAGCACTCACACAAAGTACCAAGGTAAAAGAAATCTAATGAACTAATCCCAAAACAAAAAATAAAAAATGCAATGACAAGAACATCTTAAAAAAAAAAAATTTACCGTAAAAAAAGGTGTCTTTGGTCAGAAATAGAGGTGTATACAGACTCTGGCAGTATCAAAGGAGAATCAACAATCATCAAAATTCACCCAGCAACAATCAATCTTCCTCTAAAAGGTAAAACTCAGGGCATACGTGACTGTTCGCAGGAAACCTGCATATGTATGTGGCTATAGCAGTAAAAACCACATGTATACGCGACTGTGAGTTAAAAATCATGTATAGGAAGAAAAATATATAAAAATGAAGGCAAACAGATAAGCTGAGACAAAATTCACACCAATTAGACACTACCAGGAAAACATGCCCCCATACCCGACTCAGAAACAGAGAAATCAGAGCAATTCAAGAACATTGAATGCCAATAAAAACCCCCAAAGGACAACTACTAGGAACTCCCCAATGGAGTCACCAATTCCATTACGGAGAGAAATTCCTATGGCTTGGAGTACCACAACAGATAGCTTGACTCCAGAAATCAATCCTTTCCTATATGCAAGAGAAACCAAATAACTAACACTAAAGGATCTCGATTCATACCTTATTTCGGATGGTTGATGTAGATCCCTGTTGAGCTTTCCAACTCTAGCTTGAATTGATAAATCGCTTTCTCAACATTCAATAAACAAGACAAGCATACTATATATAATTTTGTTAGCTCTACTCTAGCATATATAATCATTAACATATAAGAATTTGAAATCATCCATGGATCAAATATTCATTCAAATACACATTATTGGACAGGGAAATATATTTCTTTTAATATAAAATAGAGATTACAATAGATACAACCTCTATCAGCATGTCTGCGAATCAGAGAAACTGAGTCCCCCACTTGGGCCTCCAACACTTCAATCGTCCATCTCTCGATAGCAAGCTCACTAGCAAAAGACAAGCTTGGGAAGAACACAAAAGTGCTCCAAGGGACAAAGGGATGCATACTCAAGTATACGCTTTAGCAACAATGGACTATAGTTTCTTTGCTCTCAATTTCTCATATGCCTTCAATGTATCCAAAGGGTTCCTTATATAGCTCTTCAATGGGGTAATGAAAGGTCGAATCCAAGCGATATCAAAGCATATGGAAGGCCAAGAGACAAGTGAGTTGGATCCACATCAAGGAAAATCCAAAAGAATTTGGCCTTTTGCACACATCCCGATGTACACGGTTTTAGGGGTCAAACCCACGTATATACGTGAGAAAGGGATAAAAAGTCACGTATGGAAAATTTTGCATATTTTTAGTGATGATATTGGAAACATCAAAGGAACAAAAATGGTCCATGGGGTCTAAGGAGTCTGCAGAGGGACAGGGAAGGCCATAAAAGTGTGATTCACCATGTGTGGTAAAATCAGCTATAACAAACCTCCCTATGTATCTTGATGTTCGTAGAGCCTATTGTTTAACTTCGTTGTCTTGACCTTAACAAAAAAGTACCCTTCAATCAAGAGGAAATATTTGTTAAGCATGGGAAGCTTCTATACCTTATTTTAACACTTGGATTAGGAAGTTTCATCAAAACTATAAGGTGTTTATTGACGTTATTGGACAGCCAACTTCGACATTTCGGATAGAGGCAAGGGATTTACCATGTTTGTTTATGTATTTTAGGGAAGATATGAATTCTACTTGTTTTTTTTAGTTGTATGCAAGCTTGCAATATAATTGACAAACTTTCAATATTTGTTATTTTTGGTTTGGATTCACAAGGATGCTTGCGAATATACATATGCAAATAGTGAATTTGATTTTTTTTTATGAGTTAATTGGGGTTTTGGTTTACATTGGTCATATAAATTACTTATGCAAACTTGCAATGTGCTTGACAAACTTTGCATATTTGTGAATTTTCGTATGGATTCACAAGGATGCTTGTGAATATGCATATGGAAATAATGAAATTGATTTGTTTTTTATGAGTTAATTGGGGTTTTGGTTTCCTTTGGGCATGTGAATTTTGGGAATGAATTTTGGTAAATAGTCAAAATTATTTGGTTTTTATGATTAAATTGGGGTTTTGGTTTCCATTGGCTGTGTAAATTCCTTTATGGGCATATAAATACAAATATTTTGGTTTAATTTCAAATTAGGGAAAAGAAAATAATGAATATAGGGAAAATAAAATGAGAGGATTTGAAGAAAATACCTCGCAAAGAAGAGGTTGATCCCAAAGTGGAGTTGTTTCCTTTTTCTCACCCAAAACATGTTTTCCCTCACTTGTTCTGGTCCGTCAAAGATCCAATCAGCACGGAGTTGTGGAGAAAATGATGGGCTAGACTCGTTTTAACCATAAAATAGGTTTTAGTAAAAGTGAGCACATTTTTGCAAAGTAAAACATGAGCACGATTTGTATCACTAAAAGTGGGGCACAGTTTTGTGTACTATCCTAATTGGCATGCATGTTGGCAGCCTTGGGACTAGGATTGGCAGGGTTAGTATTGCTTGGGATGATTTCTATTTTATGGATCAAGAGTGATTGAATTCACTCTACCATTGCATCTAAAAGGTCCAACAACTTTGTGCACTCATTCATCTGCAAGCGTACTAATAGTTAGAAACTCAATTGCTTGTTGCATGTATGGGGACAATCCACTGACGTACTTCAGAATAAGCAATTTCTCTTCTTATTGAACACCAAGTCTCACCATGAGTTGATATAAATCGTCGATGTAACTCTACACACATTAGTATTTCCATTTCATTAGCTAGTATCACTTCTCGTATTGTTGTTCAATGTACTTGGGAGGGTATAACTCCTTCTAGACGTACTCGACAAATTTCTCCAACATTTCTATGGGGTCTCCATATTTCTCCATCTTTATCAATAGATTATCCCACCAACATCGCACAGAGTTCAACATATTTAAGAATGAAATGGTGATCTTCTCAACTTTACAGATTTGATTCATAGAGTAATAAGATTCCAGTTCTTGTACCCAATTGTATATGGATTTTGCGTCAATTTCACCTTCTAAATTCGGTATGTCCAAATTCATTTGCACTTTGAAAGGACTGATTTTGTTGGAGTTGGATCTCGTCAAGGATCCTATTGATGTCAAGGCGAATCGCATGAGAATCTCATTAAACTAGGAGAACATTCCCATTCTCTTTCGAGTGATTGCTTTCTCTATGAGTTGGTATGTCTAGTAAATTACATGTATTTTGTCTATTTCTTCGACCATATTTGATCTAGTGGTGTGAGTGGATAAATACTTTGAAGTCGAAGGTAGTGTCATCTTGGATTGTTGAGTTTGCGAGTGTTTTTGAACATTAATAAGTCAAGTAACCTTGATAGAAGTGTCTACACACAACTTAAGTACAGACAAGCTTTGAATCTGGTCTAATACCAATGATCTGGGTGCCCAGGCACATGAGGGGGACCAGAGTTTGATTGAATGAATAGACTATTATTATGGTGGAAGCATATTAAGAATAAGAAAAGTAGGAAATACACTACACAAATAAAACATACACAGAGACAAAATGCAAGAATTTGAACCAATC
This sequence comes from Pseudotsuga menziesii, assembly GCA_001517045.1. Taxonomy (NCBI): domain Eukaryota; kingdom Viridiplantae; phylum Streptophyta; class Pinopsida; order Pinales; family Pinaceae; genus Pseudotsuga; species Pseudotsuga menziesii. Next base: position 173,348 of record LPNX010869592.1, on the reverse strand, counting down.
TCTGTTACTTCATTACTACAGTATTATGCTCATCACTCAGCCTGTATATCACAATAACGTACATGATTAAATAGAGTGTTGAGGATGTTTGGGTTGTCTACTTGTTACATTTAGTTACAAGATAAGTTGGAATGGTTCAGAAGTTCAACCATTACAGATGACTAGAAGATAGAGAGACAATATGTCATAGTTGTGTCAATCGCTGGTGTCGAGGTGTTGGGCTTGTTGAGGTCATGTCAAGGTTCAGACTTATCAAATTTGATGTTGAACTTGTCTAAGTAGACAAACAATGCCAACTGATGGGAGGATAAAATGGATATTGGATACATGAGTAACCTCATTGAGTTTGTTTTTCCTCCTTTGTTATATAAATCCTTGATCGATTTCCTTCAGAAGGTTTTGGCTGGTTGTTGTTACCTTGATGGTTGTTACTACCTGGATGCTTGGTTTCTTGGGTGTTGGTTGCTTGGTTGTTTTTGTGCTGGGAGCACTAGTATATGGTGTTTGAAGTAGGTTCAAGAAACTATGGAATAGTTCTTTCGTGTCCACTACTTATCTCAGTCTTGGACCTACACGTAAATAATGATGGTGAATATTGATGTCCTTGAGGACTTGAGTGGTGAAGGGATTACCATTTATCTTGGTAGTTGGGTGGAGGAGTAAGTAAACAATGAGGAATTGATTTTTTGGCTACCCAAACTGACAATTGAACTATCCCTGAGTGCACCTATTCCTATAGATCTATGGCCTAAGATTGAGGGTGGCCTATGAAAGCAAGATCTGGCTTGACAATGCTTAAGGATGGGTGGAAAGTGGTCCGGTTGATGCCAGTTGGACAGTAATAAAATAATTCATTTATCTTGTGTAAATTCATATGGTTATCTAATGTTTCCATTATTTCCATGGCTAAACCATTTACTATTCATGTGTATGGATATGTATCAATGGTTGGAATATTGTACTTTATTCTTGATTGTGATATTTTAACTAGATGGAAGCTTTATATTTATGCACTCATGAGTTTAGATGCTGTTTCTATCTATATTGATGTGTGTCGAAGCACCTCTTATAAACTCTGTGAAGAGTTGCATTTTCTATTTATGATCAAATGCAAGATCGGATGGTTTTCCACTTGAATTTGTTGGAAATATTAGTTGTTTCAAATATGATTATTTTCATGTTTAATTTCCTTTTTTTAAATTGCAATTTCACCCTATGTGACTTATCTTATTTGCATACAAGTTTGCAATTGAAGTGCTGAAGTGTTGAAGGAAGAAATCGAGGTTGGCTTGCAGAGTTGTTTTTTCGTTTTGATTTCCAACTTTCAACTTTCGACTGTAGAATTCATAGTCAATATTTCCTCCTGGAGCAGTGGTTCTATTTCCACCTCTAACTTCTGACTTCCAACTCCCAATTCAGAGGGTGATTGCACCCCATGCGTGTGAATCATCTAGAAATTCGATGAAAATATGGCGATGTCGATGTCGACATCGGGAAGGACATATGGAATTTTGATAGTTCACCAGTGCCAACTCTCGAGATCCAATGTACCAACGTCGAGATCAACGTGTTAATGAAATTGGTTCATCTGAGCTTGTGTTGAGGTCGAGGAATCGACACCAAAGTGTAGATGACGGGATCGACATGATCATGAGAAAAAAATTTAGTTTCATTCTGACTTTTGATGTCCAACGACGGAAGAACTGAGTTTCAATATCACAATGTCGAGGTCAGTAAAATGATTTTAGTGTTCTTCTTGAATGTTACGACTTCCAATTCCAGATGTTGGGACTTTTAATTACGTCAATTAGTTGATTAATTAGAAATATTTAATATTTAATAAAAAAAGCTAACCAGTAATGGATGAGTGTTTTATTTTTGTCTTGGTAAATATAGCCTTAGAAACCTTTTATGTTCTGCTTTGACTTGACTCAACCTCTCCCATGGATGCTTGGTTTATCCGGTATAGGGTTTTTGGACCGGGTACATTACAAAGTGGTATCAGAGCTTAAGTTTCAATTCGGTGGCTGTTGGACCTTTTATGGTTTTATTTTCTTATATTTAAGTGTTTTGGGGGTTTATAAATGTGCATAGTCAAAGAAATTTTAACTTCCCTTATGTTAATGGAAGAATTAAAATCCTCACTTTAGAGATCAATTCAGTGGTACCCTTTTAATTTCAGAATTTAAGAAATTAAAGATCAGTAATTGTGTGCCTTAGAATAAATTAATATTCCTCAATAGACCAATTGGTAAGTACTATGCATTGTGTGTCTAATGATTCAATGGAATTATTGGTCAATGCATTTTTACCTCGAATTGCCTCTTTATTGTTCAACGATTTGATTGGTTGATGTATGTTTAATGTGCATTGCCTCTTTTACTATTCAGGGATTTAATCGATGAATGCATGTGCATTTCCTCTTATGTTGTTAAGTGACTTGATTGGTCAATCCCTGTTACTGTGCATTGCCTCTTTTACTATTCAGTGACTTGATTGCTTGATACTTCTTGTGCGTTTTCTCTTTTACTGTTCATTAAATTTAAAGGTAAGTGCTTAATTACTGTGCATACTTGGTGTATTAAGTAATCCGGGAAATGATGGGAAGAGCCCTAATTTATCTACATAGATTGCATTCATTTGTTTGGGATAATTTTAAAATTCCTTGCTTTCTTATGCATCAAATAAATTAATGTTAATATGATTCTTGTTGTAAGATTGATCTATGGTTACTTAGATAATTACTTTGCATTGGAATGGAATGCATTAGACTTTAGTTGTTTCATGGTAAATAATAAGATGCACTCGCAATTGCATATTTTATTTGATAATTATTTTTTGATTTTTGGGCTACTTCTTTAAAATGCATGATGTTTTCTGGTGATAATTGTGATTTATGTTCCTTTGTGACATTGTTGGAACTAGTGTGATTATGAGGGAACTTGTTGGTCAGCTAAAAATGGTTGGAATGAACACATCGCAGCATACAGTGTGAAATTGGAACCAAATTATAAACCCTATTCAAAGAAGAAAAGACTAAATCTATAGAAACTATATTTCAGAGATCAGAGTTCAAGTTACAAAATCGAAGATCAGAGATGGAGTTTAACAATGCATAGAATCCATGCATCCCCAAAGAAGAATTTGTTGAGTTGATTTCTAGAAAGAAATCAAGGACACATATATATAAAATAAGACTTGAACCCTTGGGTCTAGAGAACTCAGTCAAAAGTTTGTAGACAAAAATGTGAACATCAACCTCAAGAGAACATGTAAGAAACAAATACCACCATACCAAGAAGATATTCTAAAGGATCCATGCCTTATGTAAGGAAACCTTGTTATAAACCCTCTCCAGAAAAGAAGAAGAAGTACTCCTCAATCATATCAGAAGGTAGTCCTGAAAGATCCCTGGTCAAATACAAGAAGAGGAGGAATGAAATATTGGTAGGTGAGCTAAGAAGAATCAATCCTCCAACCTTTGATGGAGAAGCAAAGCATGGCGAGGGAGTGAAATATTGGCTGTTGGGAATGAGGAATATTTTCGAGTTACATCAATATTCATCAAATATGGAAGAAAGTAGTATCCGTATACCACTTGCATGGCAAGGAATCTATTTGGTGGGATCAGTTAGTGAAGTTGAAAAACATTAATGAAGACATAGCTACATGGATAAATTTCAAAAGTACTTCAAGAAGAAATATCTCTTATATTTTTATTTTGACAAGAAAATGGAAGAATTATTTGAACCCAAACTAGGCAACATGACCATGTAAGCTTATGAGAAAATAATCCTAGAATTGTTGAACTATGCATATTTTGTGAAGGATGAAAATGTGAAGATTTAGAGGTTTCTTTGTGGTTTACCATATTTTTTTAGGGACAAGATTCAATATGCCAAACCAAAGAACCTTAAATAAGTTGTTTGGAAGGTCAAGCATTTGAAATAAGCACAATCTCCACATCAAAAAGACTGGAACAGTAAGAAAGAGGACAAACAAGAGCAAAAGAAGGAGGGATCTCAACCACTAGACAATAATTAGCAAGAAAAAACAACAAATAAAACCTGGAGAGATGAAGGAATAAAACCCCCTGTTGAATGTTGGAAGTGTAAAGGGATCCACTACTTCAGAAATTTTCCTCAGAGGGGAAGCAATGCAGAGATGATCAACAACGTTCATATTGCCCCAACAATTGGGGATATTGTTTAGCTGCTAGTTGTTATGACCTTTTTAGTTTCTTATCTAGATTGAAACAATTTCTTATTAGTTTGTCTTCTCTAAAGCTTTGTTTGTTGTGATCTTGATAGAGAAGTATCCTTTTGAACTTGTTAGAATAATATCTTTGTGATTTGAGTGTCTTTATGTCCTTGTTGATTGTTTCTCCTTGGAAAATTGTCCTTGTTGAAGGAGTGACTTCTGGTGTTTTCTTGTATCTTCATTTGCAGTATATATGTGATATTAGATAAAAAAGTGTCCTTATGATCTTGTTAGAAAAGTATAGTTGTAATATGAATGTCTTTATGACCTTGTTGATTATATGTCTTTGAGAAGGTATCTTGTTGCAAAGTATCATAGTAATATTTCATGGATCTTGTTGTAAAAGTTTCGTGATAGTATTTGATGTCGTTGTTAGTAAATTATATGCATGGGATTGATTGACTAGAATGCATTTCATAAAGAAAGGATACTTGATTCATTTGATGTACATGGATTATTGAAAACAAGTTTAATGCATCTCATGTACCTTGGTAGAATACGTACTTGATGCATTATCTAAATTGAATCCAAAAATGGTTAGAATGTGTTTCAAGAGATTTGATTTCATGTACTTTGGATGTATTTCATGTATCCTAGGTGAAGTAGAGTGAAGTGGAATAAAATAAAATTACTTCATGTTGTGATTTCATGGAATTTTATGTTGTAACTTTGATGGATTTCATGTGATTAATTAGAACTTATTTTTATTGAAAGATATATTGTATGTTGAACACTAGATATATGTATTGTTGCTAACCATGTGGTTGTTGTAATTCGACGAAACTATATTTACATAAGAATATATTTGTATCATGGATCACATATTTTATACCTTATGTTAATCATGAGTGGTTGAAATATGATTTTCAGGTGGATGTATCCTTGCTGAAGTTGAAGGGGCCTATAATGGGGTTTGAAGATTGATCATTGCTTCTACACTAGGGACCATTCTGCTAGTCTCGATTCTTGCACTGTTAGTGGAGACAAACATGAAAGTAGGTGGTGGCGAGAAGTATTGTGGTTAGAAAGATGTTATCATTATACGACATGTATGCGCATGTCTATAAAATTTTGGAAGATGTTATCTTTCTGAGACATGTATGGCCATGTCTGTGAAATTTCAGAAGATGTTATCTTCAAAGGAATGCATGGTCATGTCTATGAAAGTTTGAAAGATGTTATCTTCTAGGCATATATGAGCATGTTTGTGAAATTTTAAAAGACATTGTCTTTTTGAGGCATGTATTGGCATTCTATATGACTAGAAAAATAAAGGTTGTGATCCTTCTGAAAGTTGTAAAAACATGTATGTATTATGCATCGAGGACGATGCATTGTTTAAGGGGGAGGGGATGCAATGCCCTAAATGTTAATCCCTAGACATATGTAATATGTTGTAAACTATTTATTATTGTGGCATGAGGTGCAAGGGAAAGGGTCTTTAAGGACATAGAAACATTATTATTAGTTTTGTAAATAATTAATTTTAATTAAAACAACTGGCACACTGCAAAACACAAAAGAGTATGGGAGGAATTGATCCACAACATGAGGGGGAATGGGAAAATTCCTATAACTTTTGAATTTTTTTATTATTCTGGACCTTAGAGTTATTTTTAACACCTTATGCTTCACTGGAGGATACACTTTGTTCTATAACCCCCACTTCCACAAAGGCACCCTCACTAGTTATTTTCAGCTAGTGCTTAGGGAAATTGTAACTGCTCTTGGAAATTCGAGTTTCCTTGTTGGAATTTGAATGGATATTGGATTAGTGAGTAACCTATTTTAGTTTGTTTTTCATCCTTTGGTCTATAAATCCTTGGTAGTTTCCTTGAGAAGAGGTTGGATTGTTGTTTCCTTGTGGTTAGTTATTGTTACCTTGATGGTTGTTACTTCCTGGATATATAGTTGCGTGTACATTGGTTTCTGGTTTCTTGTGAGCTAGGAGAACTGGGATATTGTGTTTGAAGTATGCCCAATAAACTATGGTATAGTTCCTCCATTTCCACTATTTTTCTCAGTCCTAGACTTGCACGTAAATCCTGATGGTGAATGGAGATATCCTGAGGGACTTAAGTGGTGAAGGGATTACCATTGTTTCTGGTAGTGGGGTGGAGGAGTCAGTAGGTGGTGAGGAATTGATTTGAAGATATCCAAAATGACAATTGAAATATCTATGGGAGCACCTCTTCCTATGGATCCATGGCCTCAAGTTGGGGATTGTCTATTAAAGTGAGATGTGCCTTGATAGTGCCTAAGGCTAGGTGAAATGTGGTCTAGTTGATTCCAGTTGCACAGTAATAAGATAAGTATTTTATCTTGTGTAAATACATATGTTTATGTAATGTTTCCATGGTTGAATTGTTTGCTGTTGATATGTATGGATATGTATCAATGGTTGGATGTAGATTTGATGGTTTAACTTTTTGGAAGCCTATAATTTATTCTTGAGTGTGAGATATGAGCTGGATGGAAGCTTGATATTTATGCATTCGTGAGTTTAGATGCAGTTTCTATATTTTCTAATGTGCATCATGGTGGATATTATAAACTTTGTGAATAACTTATTATTCTATTCGTGATCAGATATAGGATCAAATGGTTTTTCAATTGGAATTCATTGGAAACCTTATCTTTTGACATTTCCTTTGTTTAAGTTGTAATTGTGACCTCTATGGTTAATATGATTTTGCATACAAGTTTGTAAATGAAGTTTTGAAGTGACGAAGTGTCGAAGGTAGAAATCGGGGTTGGATTATAGAGTTGGGTTTTCATTCTGATTTTTGACTACAAAAGGTGCAATCTAGGTTGGCTCATGGAGCAGTGATTTTGTTTCCACCTCCAAATTTAAACTTATGGTTCCCGAGTCATAGGGAGATAACACCTTGTGCACGTGAATCGTCTAGAGTTTTGAAGCCGATATGGTGATGCCAATGTTAGCATCAAGAAGGTCATTTGGAATTTGTGTAGTTGAGCAGTGCTAACTCCCGAGATCCAACTTGTGGATGTTGGTATCAACTTGTTATTGAAATTGGTTCATATGAGCATGTGTCGATGTCGAGGTGCCAACACCGAAGTCCCTATGTTTGGATCAACATGACCATGAGAAAAGAAATTAGTTTCATGTTGAATTATGCTTTTTGACTGCAGAAGAACCAAGTTTCAAGATCAAAACGTCAGGGTCAGTAAAATGATTTCAGTGTGCTTATAGAATGTTATGACTTCCAAATCGTGATGTCGAAAATGTCGAGAAGATGTAGTAAAGTCGGGAAGGTGGATGTAAACTATCAAGGATATTAATTATGTCAATTAATTGATTGATTATCTAGATTAATATTTAAATAAGAAAGCTAACCAATAATTGTTGCGTGTTTTATTTTTTGAATTGGTGATCTAGCATTATAAACCTTTTTGGTTTTTTTTGACTTGATTCAACCTCTCCCCCGGATGCTTGGTGTATCCAGTATCGGGTTTTGGGGTCGGTACTCTATACCCAAATAATGGTATAGGAGAGATTGAAACTCATTAGGTTCCGAATGTATCCCACACCAAAAGAAATATCACATACATAGGATTGGTTCCTAGATTAAAGCTCATAATATATCTTATAACTGTCAATGTTTATGGAATCCTACCATCCAATGGATGGGAAACTCCTAGAAGTGACATTCTCTATAAATATTTATATTTTACTCTAAATAAAGCATATATTTTCAATGGCCAATCACAATATCTCCAATAATTTTATCCACGTGGTCATGCACCTCAAGTGCTTTGTGACCTTATCATCTCCAACATGGGAACACTCACATATATAGATATATATGTAAGGACTGCTTACGACCGAAAACCTGCTACAATAGAGCTTTTACGTTCTAGGTCAACCTTAAGGACTTATTACATTTGAACAACCTGCGTCTAGGATATTTTCCTTTCAGCCAACCTTCGAGGTGTATTACATCCAAGAAACCTACGTACCACCCCAGGGATCCTTTGTATAATAGGAAAAATCACATGACTTATTACATATGAATAACCTACGTAGCACTCCAGGGATCATATTTACATTCGGGTAACATGTCTCAGGACTGATTACATCTGAATAACCTGCATATCACGCCAAGACTTGTTTTTACACTCAAATGACCTACAGGACTTATTACATTTGATCAACCTACTACACCGGTATGTTTTCCTCTTGGACAACCTATATCATTTCCCATGTGAGATATCATGCATCTGCGTCTTCTAGTCTCTCGCTATTTCTAGCATAGAAACATATCAGGGTCGATTACATCCAAGGACAACCTGCAATATTCTCCAGGACTTATTACATCTAAGGACAACCTACAAGAATGATTACGTCTGAGAAACCTAATATCTTCTCCAGAGTTTTACACTCAAACAACATGTCTCTCCAACTATGCTAAAACTCATTTCTCCCCCTTTCGAGGGGTCTCGTTTTGGATCACTTGAACTTCACTCTGGCTAGAGGATTGTTCAACACATCAGATATCTGCTCATCTATTTCCATGTACTGGATATTCATTGCTCCTCTCTACACCATATCCCCGATATAGTGGAACTTGATCTCTATGTGCTTCGACTTGTCACAGAACAAAGGGTTCTCCAACAACTTCGCGTAAATTTGATTGTCACAGAAGATACAAGTCACATCTAAATGGAGATAAAAAAATTTAGACACTACCTTCCACAGCCACACTACCTTGTAACTAGCCTAGAAAGCAACAACATACTCTACCTAAGTTGTAATCAGCGCCATTCATGTATGCTTCTTGCTAAACCAGAAGATCATGCCGGATCCTAAATTGAAGTAGCAACTCAAAGTGCTGTTCCAATAAGTGGTGTTACCTACTCAATACGAATCAACCTAACTGTGTAGGTTAATCTTTTGATTCACATTATAATTGATCCCATAATCCACTATACCCTTTAGGTACCTCAACACATTCTTTGCAGCTATCAAGTGAACATGTCTCGGATCCGTCACGAAATGGCTCAGGGTGTTCATAACAAAGCATATGTCAGGTCTTATATTTTTCAAACAAATCAATGACCTAATCATCTGATGATACATCGTGGCATTAATAGACTCTGATGAATTGTCACACAGAAGCCTAAAGTTTGATGCCATAGGTGTGGTTATTGCCTTCCAGTCCAACATTCTAAATCTCCTTAGAATATTGTTGAGCCTCATTTTGTTATCATTTTTGGCATTAAAATAACACGTTTAAATGCATATTTTATTATCTTTTGTGTATTTTATGTCATGCAGATCGTTATTTAGCATGAGGTAAGAACGAATTTGATGTTTATGCAACTCTGTTTATGAACATTATTTTTACAACTTTATTGATTTAAATTTCTATTATTTAAAGCATATTTAATATATCTATTAATTTATGTATTTGTTTGTAGATTTATAGTTTTTGGGAAATATTATAATAGACATATTAGTTTTCAGGTCGTTAAAACAGACAAGCATTCAGCTAGGCATGCATAACCATCATCCAGCTCACTATCCAGTTCCCCGTCCAACACATCTTTACCAGCACACTGAATAAGGAACCTGCATGTTACGTTCACGTTGTTGTAGCCGAACATCATGCTGCCACTCCCCAACACCACCTGCTATCCACATGTTTGAAGTTTGATGAAGCCTCCAGCCCGAGGATCTCCATTGCATTGATTTTGTTCCCCTTGTCATCTAGCCCGTTGCGCGAAATTCACTAGTGGTTTTCCATGTTTTCCCTAGATTGACACTCAGTGTATCCAGCTCACAATGTAGCTAGTTGTTTAGCCTCTCGTCTAGATCGCCCATCAGCCTGCGTACTGTAAAACATAAAACAACCTGCAAATAAATTGTTATCCACATGCCTGGGTAATAAAGTTGTGTTCTGGATAGCACACCATCTTGCAATCTCGTTTGCTCACCACCACCCTGCTTGTTGCCCTAAGTAAGGAGTTTGTGTGCCACATCTAAAGTCTATTCACACTGATGAAGGACCCGTGTTTTGGAAGACCCATTGTGTACATTTCCTCTTCCCAACACCACTCCACTAGCCACATGAAAGGAGGAGTAGATACAACACCATGACGCCCTGCTCATGCTGAAGATGCCACGATCATGCTCAAGGAGGAACCGGACTATGCGCTGGCCTGTAAATAGTTAATGTTCATTATAATCGACTAAATTTAGAGAGCCGTCGACCACTGAAGGGTCAACTTGCTCAAACTCTCATAAACAGTATATAAACACCTCCATTTGAGAGCTAGGGAGTTGACAGTTCCAGTTTTATGCATGTAATTTGTCCCTAAGAACACTGTAATTTTGTCCCATATCCTGAATAAAAGTCTGTACATTCTACTGTTCATGGTTGTGTTTGCGTAGGCATCAGACAAGCATCCCTTGATTGCTGAGAGGGCCCCTCAACAACTAGCGGCTTCCATCTCCGTACGTGTTTTTGTTATTTTCTCTTTCATAGATAAGTAGTTTTGTTTTAATTTGTTCATATGATTATGTTCCTATAATTGTCCATTTATTAACTTTATGTGACATATGTTTGTTATAGTTAATCTAATTATGTTGTTAATGTAGTCTTTGCATATAGAATTAGAGTGACTGATCACATGTAGTTTGTTTTCAGTTTTCCTTTCAATCTTCTCTTTCAGTTAAATGCTTAATGTTATATTTACACATAGATAAAATTTAGTTAGTCTTAGGTCTGATTTGTAGTTAGAATTAGTTTCGTTAAATTTTGTTTAAATATAGATTAATTCAGAAATGTTTTAGTTTTTTTTATTTTATAATAGAAACAATCTCTTCATACCCATAGATTAGTAATCCCTTTTGATTATTTTAATTATTAATTAGGTTTAAATTCTGTCATTTATGCATCTTGTTTTCATATGCACAAAATCAGCTGATAATTAAATCATTTATGTCTCTTCTTATTATTTTTTGTATACAGCCTCTCATTCGGACCGTGTGTTTGGATTATCATTCAGACCTTCCTTCGAGACTGTCTTCCAATCTTCCATCCGACCTTTAGTGTTCTTAGTTTATTTTTTAACCTGTTTTCAGTTTTATTTCTTTGGCTTTTTTAATTCTCTTATGTTTTGGTAATTAGGTAATAGTTACATCAGCCTCTAGGACCTTAGGTTAGATTATTTTAAAGTACTTATTAAAAGTCATTTTTGTATTTCTTTTCAATCAAAGCATGTTTTTGAATTATGATTTGATTTGCTTCTTTTGTTAAATTTGATTTCTTGATTTATCATCACTGTAATATCTGATAATTGTATATCTGGTTGAGTTTAATTCACCATTGTTTATATTGAATTTAGGGTTAGACATTTTAATTTATGGAAAATACACCAATACTTTGTAGATTGATACTAGCATAGGATTTATTCCTTTAATTGTATGTTTACTAAAAAATTCTTATAGGATGAAGAATTTGAGAAGTCTTCTTAATTAAGTTTCTACTTGCTTCTTTATTTATTTTTTCTACTTATTCATAAATTAGACGTTTCTCAGTTTCTGAAGTTATTTATGAAAGTTTTCCCATTCTTAGACTAAGAAGAAGAAGAGTTAATTAATGACTAGTATGATATTATGCTAGTATGATGTTTTTCTTTAATCACATTAATAATTAAATTTTTAGGAGTTTGACTCGGTTTTTCATTTTGAAATATTTTTCAATCTTTTGTTTATTAAAGTATTTTTACAATGCTCTAGGAATCCCTCTACCTTCACATATATTTTGTAGCAACTCTTAGCCTACCAACCTCGGTCGATAATTAAATATTAGGTGTATTTAAGATAATAGAACACACCCAACATTTTCACGTCGTTAATGAGGAGTTGTTCTGTAAGGTAGAAAAATAGAATTTGGTTATGAAGTTTAGTGATAGGTTGGTGGTGGGGGAGTAGTTATACGAGAGGTAAGAACTTGCGCATCTGTTATAACATGCACCCCCAAACCCAGCAGTAGCAGTAGTTTAGGTTTTCCTTTAATTAGTTTTTCATGAACAAAGTCTAGATAGATAAGGATAGATAGGTTTCCTTTACGTTACACAGCAAGGGGGGGGGGGGGGGGGGGGGGGGGGGGGCGATGGTAAGATGAAAAGACGACTTCACTACGAAATTTCCATAGTGTGATAGCCTGACACATCCACTTTAGTGGGTCACCCCAAAGCCTTGTTTTTCCTTTTTTCACACCAGTGTGTTTAATTTACGCAAAGTTTTATTTATTTCCCTTAAGCATACTTTTCTTTTTGCAGACGTAGATAGTTTAATTTTTCATAACTTCAATTTGATTTACATGTGCCTTTAGGTAATTTACTTTTGTACAATTTACTCGTATGCGAGTGTAGGACTAATTTTACAATTAAATCACTTAGTGGTGTTGTAAGTGACACCCATCCTTCTAACAAACTAACAGGAACATTTGAAAGGGGAGCTTTAAGATAACACATGAAAAACTAATTATATTGTGGGAATATATGGTAGGATAGAAGGATGAAGAAGTTGTTACCTTTGAATTCCCTATTAGAGATCCAGGAGGAGTGGCATAAATACAGTACATTCTCCCATTTATTTTTCCAAATTTTCACGGACTAGAGAATGAAGACTCAGATGAATTTTTATTTCAACTGGAAATACTTTGTAGAGCATATAATGTTCAAAATATGAATTTTTTCCTCTTACTTTGAAAGGAGCAGCCTCCGATGGTTCATGAGCCTAGGTGGGAATTGCATTCAAACTTGGGAAAACATGAAACATATGTTCTTGAAAAGATACCAAGATTATTGTAGGGTCAATGAGGGCATCTTTGAAATAACACAAAGAGAAGAATAAACTTTGGAAAATTATGTCGAACCCTTTCAATACAACCTTCAAATATCAAAACTCAGACAGTTGGGGAAAGATACCTTAAAAAAACTTTCACTCAAAGGAATAAAAAATGAATATTAGGAAATTTTAAGTCTGATGGGAACAGGTGACATATTTTAGTTATCATATGATAATGTTTGTGAATTATGTAGAAGGTATTCAGGAGGAAAATTCAATATTAGTAAAAATATACCCTCTTCTCAGCCTCTTCTTAACCCCTGTTAACCTTGTTCACAAATCCTTTCTGTCCCACCTGATGATCATAGGGATACTCTCTCTTATGATGCAACACTTCCTCTTCTACAATTTTTTCAACAATATCCCATTTTCCAGGTAGGATCAACCACACAAGCTAGTCAATTACACCTGCCACAATTACCTTCTTATAAATTTCCTCTATGTCCTATGCACATTCTTGTTCATTACAGTCTACATTCTAACAACAATAAAGCAGTACAATATGCTTACAGTGTTGAAATGCAACATTTATCCACCTTACCTACCTCACCAACATTATTGCAAGAAATTCATACGCGATTTGGAGAGGTTATAGATCAAGGGATTGTAAAGACTACGAAAGAAAGTGAAGTTTCTACTTGGCCTTTTCCACAAGAAGACAATATCAACCTGGAATGCCTCTCATTCGATGAGGGAGGGACATTAGAACATGAATATTCCCCGTCATGAAACTTAGATTCTTTATACATCCTAGAGTTCAATGAAATACCTCGTGACATAACAAATGAAGAAGAAAACATAGAATACATAAGTCACATTAAAATATGGTTCCAAGAGGGGAGCAAGCCACGGTACCATCCTCTTCTTCAATGTTTAATGCTGCTAAATCAAACAGCTTGGTTGATTCTTCATATCCCGGTAATCATTGTAATATTTTTCTTATATGTGGATAAATATATATTTCTAATTTTTCTTCGAACATGGTTACATTGGAAGAATTCATATACTTGAATTGTTTTCTTTCCTTTTAGTAGAATAGGATATTATGTAAATATATTTTTGTTTTATTAAATAAATAAGAGTTACTATAGGTGACTCTTTTTCTTTTTATAATGTTATATATGTTTTTATAAATAAATATGAATCATCTAACAAGTGGTTTTACAGTCTGATTATAAGAATTTTATATATAAGTAGCTCATGGAGTATTATCTGAAAGACAATTTATGATCTTAAGATATCTTAAACCTTTATTAAAAATTACAACTTATAGTGATAATTAAAAACAATTATGTGTACATCATTCTTAACCGTTCCTTTTATGATTCAGATAGTTTTTGATATTTTTATTCAGAAATGTATATTTCTGATTTTCTATTTTAAAAATTTGTGTGATAAGACTTAATCTTATTATTATCTTTTTCGAATATCACCTTATAGCTATGGATTACTAGTTTATTCTATACTTGTTATCAAAACTTGTCTCTTAAAATATATTTGTGTGATAACTCAATAGTAGGTGGAATTTTTGTCTGTGGGGAACATTATTTATCTTTCACGAAGAAGAAGGATTGTAAGTTCAAAGAACAACTTTAATTTATTTTATTTTAACATGATTTATGATTAAGGCCAGTATGAAAAGTATTTGTAAGTTTATTTTTGCAAAATTGAATTATGTGTTTTAGTAGGGCTTAGCACGCTCTAGTACAAATCGGATTCCATATACTTAATATCATTATACAAGGCAAAGTCGCTGGGGTACTGAACAGGCCTGCTGGCAGCGAGTCAATGCTAAGTAAAAAATTAAAACAAGGAAGATCGATAAATGCAAGTAAACCTGTCGAGGTACTGAACATGCTCCCTGGCAGCGGGACTATGCTTGCATGGTACCGAGATAAACTTGTCAGGGTACTGAACAGGGTTGCTTGCAGCAGGGCAATATCAGGTAAAAGAAATCTGGTTAATGCAATACTATGCACATGATTCGGAGAATAATGATAAATATGACGAAAATTTTTCAAATTTTATTTAAGGCCAATTGTTTTTAATGTCATTTGAGAATCGTTGTAAGTTGGGATTGGACCTAGCTATCTACTTCAAAAAATACCTAGGATGTCATTATCCTAGAAATGGAACCCCTAGCTATGAAATCTCACACACTCTGAGGTAAACTCAAAATATCTTATGATGACAAGATATATTTAAAATAAGGAACGGATGACTAGTTTTTCCTATGTCATGCTTTGAGTTATATTATCACCATTTAAGTGGTCTTTCAAAGCATTGTTATATTTTTCATGAATATACATATCTGAATCATTTCCATTTACTAGTTAGTTTTTCTTTTTATAAAATAATAAAACATCATGATAGTACTCTTTTTTATGGAACAATCGAATATTCTTTCTCATGGCTTGAGGAAACGCCATACTTTTGGTTTGGAGGGGGAGGATTAGGAAAAATTAGACTATTTTTATTTTCATTATTTACGACAGATCTATTTTCTCTGACAAAATGCTAAGTGTTTTTCAGGATAAATTAGCAATGGAACTTGGTTATAGCATGAAGTATATTTTTACAAAAGATCAATATGAAGGACTATATGAAGGATCGAAGGATAATCCAAATGAAATGCCACATGACGATCTAAACTTGGTGATATTATCGCACTTATGACTAAAATTTGCTAACCAAATTCTATTTTTGGCAAATAGTTTTTACCTCCATGAGAATGCTATGACCTTAAAAGTTTTTTTTTAGTTATCATTTCACTGTTAGTAACCCTATCCTTTTACTCAATCATGTATGTAAACTATCAAATGATTAATTTTACACTTTTTGTGTCATATGTTCAACTTGTCCAAAGTTTTACTTTGCACATGGTTGAACTAAATATAAACTTTATGAACTCACTCATTCATGCATATGCCTGTTCCTGGCTCACATTTCAAAGTTTGCTTTGATAGTATGATCTCTTATCTTTTTATTTGCTTAGTGGGACCTCACATTTCTCCAGTTTGGGGGAATGTTGAGCCTCATTTTGTTATCATTTTTGGCATTAAAATAACACATTTAAATGCATATTTTATTATCTTTTTGTGTATTTTATGTCATGCAGATCATTAATTAGCATGAGGTAAGAACAAATTTGATGTTTATGCAACTCTGGTTATTAACATTATTTTTACAACTATATTGACTTAAATTTCTATTATTTAAAGCATATTTAATATATCTATTAATTTATGTATTTGTTTGCAGATTTACAGTTTTTGGGCAAGCTTATAATAGACATATTAGTTTTCATCTCATTAAAACAGAAAAGCATTCAGCCAGCCATGCGCAACCATCATCCAGCTCGCTATCCAATTCTCCATCCAACACTTCTTTACCAGCACGCTAAATAAGGAACCCGCATGCTACGATCACACTATTGTGGCACAACATCATGCTGTGATTACCTAACACCACCTACTATCCACGTGTTTGATGTTTTATGAAGCCCCCAGCCTAAGGATCACCATTGCATTGATTTTGTTCATCTATTCATCCAGCCTATTGCGTGAAATTCGCTGGTGGTTTTCCATGTTTTCCCTAGATTAACGCTTAGTGTATCCAACTCACAATCCAACTAGCTGTTTAGCCTTCTATCGAGATTTCCCATCATCCTACACACTGTAAAACATAAAACATCTTACAAATAAATTGTTATCCATGTGCCTGGGTAATAAAGCCATGTTCTGGATAGTGCACCATCTTGCAATCTCGTTCACTCACCACCACCCTCCTTGTTGCGCTAATGAAGGAGTCTGTGCGCCACATTTGAAGTCTATTCACACTAACGAACGACATGTGTTCTGGAATACCCATCGTGTACATTTCCTATGCCCAACACCACTCCACCAGCCATGCGAAAGGAGGAGTAGATACACCACCATGACGCCTTGCTCATGATGAAGATGCCACGATGACATTGAGGGAGGAAGCAGACTATGCGTTGGCCTATAAACAATTAATGTTCATTATAATTGGATAAATTGAGATAGCAGTCAACCACTAAAGGGTCAACTTGCTCAAACTCTCATAAATAGTATATAAACACCTCCATTTGAGAGCTAGGGAGTTGACAGTTCCAGTTTTATGCATGTAATTTGTCCCTAAGAACACTGTAATTTTGTTCCATATCCTTAATAAAAGTCTGTACATTCTGTTGTTCATGGTTGATTTTGCGTAGGCATTAGACAAGCATCCCCTAATTGCTGAGAGGGCCCCTCAACAACTAGTGGCTTCCATATCCGTATGTGTTTTTGTTATTTTCTCTTTCATAGATAAGTAGTTTTGTTTTAATTTGTTCATATGATTATGTTACTATAATTGTCCATTTATTTACTTTCTGTGACATATGTTTGTTATAGTTAATGTAATTATGATGTTAATGTAGTCTTTTCCTATAGAATTAGAGTGACCGATCACGTGTAGTTTGTTTACAGTTTTCCTTTCAGTCTTCTCTTTCGGTTAAATGCTTAATGTTATATTTATAGATAGATAAAATTTAGTTAGTCTTAGGTCTGATTTGTAGTTAGAATTAGTTTAGTTAAATTTTGTTTAAATATAGATTAATTCAGCAATGTTTCAGTTTGTTTTATTTTATAATAGAAACAATCTCTTCATACCCATAGATTAGTAATCCCTTTTGATTATTTTAATTATTAATTAGGTTTAAATTCTGTCCTTTATGCATCTTGCTTTTATATGCACAATATCAGCTGATAATTAAATCATTTAGGTCTATTTTTATTATTTTCTGTATACAACCTCTCCTTCGGACTATGTGTTTGGAATGTCACTCGGACCTTCCTTCCATACTGTCGTCCAACATTCCATCCAACCTTTAGTGTTCTTAGTTTACTTTTTAACCTGTTTTCAATTTTATTTTTTTGGCTTTTTCAATTCTGTTAGGTTTTGGTAATTAGGTAATACTTACATCAACCTCTAGGACCTTAGGTTAGATTATTTTAAAGTACTTATTAAAAGCTTCTTTTCAATCAAAGCATGTTTTTGAATTATGATTTGATTTTCTTCTTTTGTTTTTTATTTCCTCATTTATCATCGTTGTAATATCTGGTAATTGTTTCTTTGGTTTAGTTTAATTCACTGTTGTTTATATTGAATTTAGGGTTAGACATGTTAATTTCTAGAAAATACCACCAATACTTTGTAGATTGATACTAGCATAGGATTTATTCCTTTAATTGTATGTTTACTAAAAAACGCTTATAGGCTGAAGAATTAGAGAAGTCTTCTCAATTAAGTTTTCTACTTGCTTCTTTATTTATTTTTTCTACTTATTCATAAATTAGACCTTTCTCAGTTTCTGAAGTTGTTTATGAAATTTTTCCCATTCTTAGACTAAGAAGAATAAGAGTATATTAATGAGTAGTCTGATATTGTCCTAGTATGATGTTTTTCTTTAATCGCATTAATAATTAAATTTTTAGGAGTTTGACTTGGTTTTTCATTTTGAAATTTTTTTCAATCTTTTGTTTATTAATGTATTTCTACAACGCCCTAGGAATCCCTCTACCTTCACATATATTTTGTGCCAACTCTAATCCTACCAACCCCAGTCAATAATTAAATATTAGGTGTATTTAAGATAATATAACACACCCAAAAAATATCAACTGTATACTTTCCTTGACTAAGGAATATACCATCTGCACTCTACCACACCTCCATGACTAAGAAGTAGTGCATCATCCCTAGGTATTTCATCTCAAACTTTGTAGGAAGTCTCCTACTTGCATCTTTAATGATTTCATCCTCACCTATCAGAAACAAGTCATTGACATATAGTAGGACCATCATTGGTCTTCTGTCTTCAACCTTGAAGTAAAGGTTGGAATCTTCTTCACTCTTGGTAAATCATTGGCTCATTAGGAAGCTATCCATCTTGTCATACCATGGCCTTGGTTCTTGTTTCAAACCATACAATTACTTCTTCAATTTGCACACATGATTCTACCTCTCATGTGTCTCAAATCCTAGTGGTTTTTCTACATACACTTCCTCCTTGACTACTCATTCAAGAATGTTGTCTTGACATTCATATGGTGTATCTTCCATTTCATAACTGCATCAAATGAAGGTATGGTCATAATAGAAGTGTACCTCTCCATGGGTGTAAATATCTCTTCGTAGTCTATGCCTTCCATCTATGAGAAGTGTCGTGCTACGAATGTTTTCTTGTATTTCTTGATGCTTCCATCTACAACATGATTGATCTTATCGTTCCACTTCAAAGATATGACAAAATTCTTTTCAGGTCTTGAAAATATCTCCTAGACATGATTCTTCATGATCAACTAATACTCCTCGATCATGGCATCCTTCCATTCTTTATTTTATGTGGCCTCTTCATCGGTGGAAGGTTCCTTGTCAATGATGCCACATAGAAGGGATACATAGTTGTTGTAACGATTTGTACTTTTCCTTTCTCTATGCATTCCTTCTAGAGCACCATTACCTTTTTGCTTCTTGTATGAGCTCTCGTTCCCATGTTGGTATCCTCTTGTGGGAGTCCTGCTTAAGAAGTGTATATACTAGCTCTTGTGGTTCTTCCATGTCATGATCTTCATGGTCTTCTGGAATTAATTCTCCAACTCACACTGTCTGTGTCAGTAGCATGGATTTCAAGGGAGTTTCGGTGTTGAATCATGGGTGTTTTTTGAAGGAACACACTATAGCATGACTACCCAGAGTTTAACATGTGCTGTTTTCCGATGTTGACTATTTTGGGGGCATTTTGGGCTCAATATTCTCTTTGGACCTTATGGAGATATCTCATGCTGAGTACATGTTTTATGTTGATGATAGTTTATTGTGTGAATCATGAAATTTTCGCAGGTGAGCATTTTTTTTGTGATAGCAGATGCCCCAATAATGCATCATTGTTTCTTGTGTGCTCTTCTCTATTAGTTTTTTCAAACTGTGTGGAGAAGGGTGACATTTCGAAGAGGGATGTTTTCCAATGTGTTTTTTTTATACAAACAAGGTGGGAATCAACATACTCATTAAAAGTTGCCTAAATGTCTATAAAATGAATAGATTGAGGGATCTCTCATGAACAGGTGTGGGCATGGAAGAGGGTGGTCTCAAACCATGAAAGAGTACATGAACCTATAATTTTTGTAATTGCTGTTGAAGAAGCGGAACTATGGTGAATCTGGCGAGTCCCATAAGGGTTGAGTTTTGGAATGAATTTGAAGTCTTGGATACCGTATTATACCAAATATTCTACTACTATCATTTTCAAACCTGAAAACTACTACCTTTGAAATGTACGAATCCCTCTTATGAGAATAAATGGATTGATGTCAAGCTGAGGGGAGACAAATAAGTTAAGGAGACCGATTGAATATCCTTAATTAGTCCAAGGTAATCCCTTATATTGATTGGAATATATTCCAAGGTATCGTTGTTACTTATTCAACTCTCAGAATATGATGTCTTGGCGTTGATGAGAGCTGAATAACCTTTACAAGATGAGGCTCTTGTCGAAATAACCATGGTCATATTGTAACCAAGAGTAACAGATGGAACTGACACAAGAATTGATGATAAGCGTGGGGCTCATACTTTCATTGATGGATAATAGACTAGGGGAATGGATAATGATATTGTCGGGAAATATATGCACTATTTAATTCAACACTTAATTTGTCAACCTGGGGAGGGAGCTTATGAGATGCAATCACAATATGTGCAGAATTGAAGGATTGAACTAACCTAAGCTAACTAAATATGCATATGCACTAACATGCAACTATATGATTTTAATCTACATGCATGGATATCATGAGTTAAATGCAACAATTTAATCTATCTATGAAAACAGGAAATCAACTAAGAACTTGAAAAGTAACTACATATTCAAATCTAATCTAATCTATTCTACAAAGGAAGAAAACTAACTAAGAAATGAGATTCAAACTAGTCTAATGTTACACTAATCTATTCTATGAAATGAAATTGCAACAAATTAATCTAGGAAAGCGGTCACTTGGTCCAAAAGAAATCTAATGTAATGAAAGTAAATTTAACTATTTAGAATAGGCAATAAATCAACTAAACTTTTTCATGAATGCATGAACTATATGCTTACGTAGGGATGAGATTTAACCATATGATTAACTATGAAAGCAAATACTGAAATTAATTACAAAAGAAAATATGAAATTAATTACAAAAGAAAATACTGGAATTAATTACTATAAAACATGAAATTATACTGCAAGTGAGAAGAGCAACTATCTATTTATTCTATGAGTGAAACTAACCTATACTTTCAAACGAGCAAACTAACCAACTATCCTACTCTAGTTATTGAACTTATGCAATCGTATAAAGCAAATTAAAACATTAATCTAAGGACCAAGCGTAAACAAAAACTTTGCGAGGAATCATAAACTAATGTAAGCAAACTAGTTTAACAAATCTAATCTAATCAACAACTAATCTATGAACTTTCAAAATGAAACTAATGCATCTAATATGAACAATCTAAAACAATCCTATTACCTAGTGTAGGGAATGTGATTCCCTAATGCTTAGAATCTATCATGCAAAGTTCATTAAATAAAACTAAATTAAAGTTAAAGATGAAAATAAAGGAAACTAAACTAAGCTTAGAATATAATAAATTAGACTAATAAAAATAAATAGAATTCACACTAAAAATAAAACTAAACTAAAAGAATATCATGAACTAAACTAAAATTAAATAAAATAAAATAGTGAAAATAAACTAGATTAACCTAAAACAAATTTATCATAGAATAACACATTAAGTAATTTAATAACAAAATATAAATGATGTATTGAAAATGAAAATTTCAAAATACAAAATACATACTTAATACAAAAGATGATATAGCATAAAATAAATTTAATTATAAAAACAAAAAACTTTAATCCACATTAAAAAATAATTATAAAGCAATTTGAATTACTCTATTAACATGATACAAAATTAACATATAAAAGAAGAGAACATTTACACTCATTTATATTCTGAATTTCATTAAAACTAAAACAATAATCCATATGCATTAATATAAAAAAAAATATGAAATGCTAAAGATGGATTCGAATCCCTACTAATCTACAAAACACAATTAAATGATGGAAAATTAACCTAGACCCTAGCTAATTATTTCTACATAAAACATAATATTAGAAATTCTAGAAATGAATGAAAATTCTGTAAAATTCTATCTAAATCTGAATTAAGGGCTGGAAAACAGAATGGATGAAGGTGCAAACAGAAGGCTAAAGAATAGTCCGCATAGAGGGACGAACAGATGGATGAAAAGACAGTTTAAACAGAGGGACGAATAGTCGGCTGGATGGAAAATTTGCATAAAAAATCAGAAAAATTACAGTTTATCAACAACAAAACATTATCTATTGGAAAACCAAATATATATACATAGAAAAAAACTACTTATCTGCAAAAACAAAAGATAAATGCTAAATATGTACAAATGGAACCTTCGATTGTTGAGGGGCCCTTCTCAGCAATCAGAGGTTAGTATACATCAATGAACTACTTTGCAGAAGACTGAAACATGCATACACATCCGAACATAGATTTTTATTGACGTGAACAAAGTTTTTACAGAGTTTTCATATCGGCAACTAGCTACCCAGCTGCTACCTAACTCATCTCTAAGAAGAGGCCAGTATATGTTGGTTGTCTGGGAAGACCCGGGTTTACTATAATGAACCAACAACACCCCTAGCTCACTGGCCCTTTCGGCGACAGACCATGGAGCGGCCTGAATTCTCACCCAAAGTGATTCTAATGGGTTGGCAAAAGACTCAAGTGTCTCGACCAGGTTCTATCGCATCCTATGTGCACCTCGCAACTCTACTTAGCCTGCGAGAAGTATCACTCTTCTCTGCGATGCGCAGTCTCCTCTCGTCCACAATGACTCCAACCTCTATCGCATCGCCTCCTCCTGGGAAACACGTAACTCTCTCCTACGCTTGATCCTTAACCGCAGCACACCACAGCTCCTCTGCTGGTGCGATATCGCCTTCCTGCGATATCCTACCGCCACGGCTCAGCGTTTTCAGCGTCACTTGTGTTTACCCTACATGACTCAATACTCAAGGATATTTTATACTGCGACTCTTAACTATCTTGAGTGCAACTTAGGCAGACTCTTATACAGAATACTTAAAGACTTTAACTTGCATTTATCCCTGTAACATGCCGTGAACTGAATAACATACACATACATTTTCTGTAAGAAAAGTTCATGTAATGAATGACATATATAACAAGCAAATACAATCACATGAATCAAACACATAACACTTTGTTTTTTACGTGGTTCACTTCCGGGGTGGAAGTTACGTCCATAGAACTGTGTTTCTATATTATAACTTGAGAGAGGTACATAGTTCTGATGCACCGCATATGCAGCTAGAGATCTTCTGGGTAACTCCGCACACAGCCTGGAGCCCTTCTCTCTTAGATCTCTTCTCTATATTTCCTTCTTACAATATTCTCTCTCTCTCCCTCTCGGTCAATCCCTGCGGATTACTACAATACAAAATAATAGTGAACTAACAGACTACTGATAGCCTGACTAGATGGATGGCCTAAAATGCTCAAAATGCCAACCTTTTACACTGCAAAATACATCCCTTTATAGGCGGCCCGAAGGTCTCTCCATTACAACACTGTGGGCCTGTCCCAACAGTAACCCAACACCCTAACTAGTGACAGTCGACATATCTGTACTTGGGGTAGCCGCTATCCATCACACCACTGTGCTATACAGTCTTCCATGCTTCCTGGCGCTGACCATGGGTACTATGCACCACTTCCCGTCTTCTGTCCTTCGTCTTCAATACCTCGGCCTCGTCGCTCCTTTTCCTTTATGAGGGTAGCTGAGCCCTCCTGTCTTTGCCGCTACCTTTAATGCAGTGGTTGAGCTCTCTCTTCTCGACCGCTCAGGTACTGTCATCTTCCTTGACTTCTCTGTTCCAAGAGTCATGGTTTCCGGCTCTCCTCTGCAGGTAGAAACATGCTACGGCGTCATAGCTTCACCTTATCTCTTCGTCTTCACCAAACTGTCTATCCGCCAAAATGGCAGCTTTTCCTGTAGCTGCGGGACCCTGCTCCAACAGTCCCCTAACACGTACTTGTGACTCGTCCCCGAGCCACTACCAATAGGCTTCTCCTGCTGTAGCTTCTCTGATAATAGCCTTTTTTTCATGCGGCATCACACATCTGCGCAGGACTTCATTTGGACCTAACTTGTATAACTGTCCTGCGATCAGGGTGAAGTCTGCTGCTTTAATAACCAACTACCTCTTTTGATGCTTGGTAAACTCATCATGTGCCCTTCCTATAGTGAGAAAGTGAATGATATCAGCATAGTACTCATCTGCGATCTAGATAGAAAACAATTGCGCATCTGGCAAATTGTCCTCTAGATTACTTGGCTCTTCTCTTGAGTCTATTCGCGACAGATGATCAGGTCCAACATTCAATCTTCCTGGTTTGACAATGATTTCAAAATCATACTCCTGAAAGAGGAGTAACCATCTGCAAATTCTTCCCCCTATCACTGGCTTATTAACCAAATACTTAATGCGGAATGGTCAGTAAACATCTTGAACGAGGCACCCAATAGGTAGTGCTTGAACTTCTGTAGCACATACACCATAGCTAAGCTTTCTCTTTTTGTCGTAATGTAGTTCTTTTCTGCTGTCGATAGCTTTCTGCTAGAGTATGCAATAGGATGATCGATACCTCCTTCTCCTGGTTGCGTTAAAACAACCCCTAGTGCGATGCCAGATGCATCCACATGTACATGAAACGGCTTAGTCCAGTTTGGAAATACTAAGATAGGTGTTGTAACCATCTTCTCTTTAAGTGTGTCTAGACTCTGCTGGCATTCCTCATTCCATAGGAATTTTACATCTTTCTTTAACAGTTTCTCCATCAGTGCTGTGATCTTTGTGTATCCCTTGATGAATTTTCTGTAGTACCTAGTGTGACCCAGTACTGTCCTCAATTGTTTAAATGAGTTGGGTGCTGGAATATTTACAATGATGGCAATCTTTGTAGGATCTACCATCAATCCTTGTCTGCACACAATGTGACCCAACAAAATACCAAATGGCGCACATAATATACATTTTTTCAAGTTCAGAGAAATCCGGTACTGCCTACATTTCTCTAACATCAGTCTTAAATCTCCTATGTGCTTATCAATTAATCCAAATATAGTCCAATCATCAAAATAAACTTCTAGGAATTTATGGATGTATTCTTTAAATACAGCAACTACTACTCTAGAAAGGATAGCTGGTGCATTCTTAAGACCAAAGGGCATTACCGTATACTGGAATGAGCCCCATTCTGTTGCAAATGTGGTCTTATGTCGATCTTCTGGGTGGATTCTGATATGGTGATAGCCTGAAAATCCATCAGTGAAGGAGTAGACCTCCTGTCCTCCCACATTGTCTAGTACTTCATCAGTGAAAGGTGTCGGGAATGGATCATGAAGCGATGCGTCGTTGAGTTCACATAAATCGACACAGATCCTGATGTCTCCTTTGGTTTTCTTCTCTTGTACGACCATGGGACTAACCCATTCGCTCTCTTCTACGGGCTCAATGATGCCTGCTGCTAGCATATTATCGATCTCATCCTTAACTTTTTCTTTGTAGCATGGATTTAATCTATATGGACGCTGCTTGATTGGTCTAGCATCCTCTTTCAATGGTATCCTCATTACTCCTAGGTCTCCGACTATTCCCTTCATCTCTGTGAACTTGGTGGGAAATAGGTCCTGATAGTCATGTATCAAATCTGCAATCTGTCCGGCTGTTTCATCAGTCCAATAGTCTCCAATAGAGGCAAAATTTGGTTCTGTGTCTATGCCAATATTGATCTTTTTAATCTTGATCATCTCTGTGATTTCTGGAGTCTGTAGCTTCGGTCCATCAACATCGCGAGTCCCTTCTGACTCCGGAATGTTGATGTTGTGAGGATCCTCATCCTCCTCCTCTGGTTTTGATGCAAAGTTATAGCATTCTAGCACCTCTTCTAACTGGCTAGCCCACTCAGGTTGAGATGACACTGATAGGGTACAGTCCTCAAAGATTTTAATCTTTATCACATCTAGGGCCTCATCAACATTTGGATACTCAGATTCGAAAGCGAAGGAGAGTAGAAAGATGTCTGTCATAAGTGGCCATGTAGTTGTTCCCTTGCGCAATTCAGTCTCTGTGTACCAGTTCCTTGGAACTGTGTCCAAAGTGTGAATGAATCGGTGAACCCATTCATCCGCGGGAATGTCCGACCAATTCTGTTCACATGTCTGAATGTGTGACCTGGGGTCACTTTCTCCTGTGTATCTCTACTGGAGATATTCTCTATCGGTAGAGAATCTAATCACCATCAATCTCTTAAGATCATCCCATGATGTGATATTCTCTTTATGTGCATACCACCATCTTGCAGGTGTGGCTCGTACTGCAAGGTCCATAGCTGGGATCCTCTGCTCGTAAGGAATCTGTTGTTCAAACTGCGTGAGAAAGTCCTGGATATCTATTAGACCATGATATGATGGAATATCATTGACCTCTGTGCCAATCCATCACAGTGACTTAGTCATATACGCACATCTGCGTGCTAAGACTTCGTAAAGTCTGTTCTACCAGTTTTTTAAACCAACATCCGAATCCGATGCGCATGAGCTGTCGCATCACCAACTAATGTTTCCTTCTACGGTTGGGTTGATGTAGTCGCTCTAGTTCGTAGTAATATGATAGAGAATCTCCATGTTATGTGCCTCTTCCTCTGCTCAGATAGGTTCAATGTATCTAGGACCCTGAAGAGGATCTAACGGTGCGATGACCCGGATCTGCGCATCCTCAAAGGTCATTTGTCTTCTCTTTAAGTTGATAACGGCCATGTTATCGATCGCCCAATCAATGCCTAGAAATGCTGGATATGGTGTACTGTCGCCAATGATTTCTATAACTTCAAAGTCCACAGAGCTACGAACTCTGTCAATGTCAACTGGTACCTGCGATAATCGACCCAGTGGTGGTACTCGCTGCTGATTAGATAATCTTAGGTGTATAGGCAATCTAACTAACTTAGGGCTACCCATCTGTTCCCATGTCTGCTTAGTCAAAACATTTACCTTTGATCCTAGGTCTAGGATGACCTCGTCCATTTCAAATTCTCCAACCTGTGCTGTGAGTCGCATCTCTCTTCCTGTTCTGGTATGTCCCATAATGCTATGAACAGCACACTGTGCACTGCTCATGGAAGAAGATGGCTGACACTGATCTATGATGTGTTGAAGTTCTCCAATATCTTGCTCATTTCTCATGAGTTTTAAACAAATCCGTAGGAAGGATTGTACACTTCCTGTCAACTCGTCCTCGTCGCATGTGCCCGATGTTGTAGCCTGCGATATCTGTACAGGGTTAACGCCACAAGGTGCTTGCTGCAGTACCCCCCTAGACGGAGGTACCTGCGATCCTGATTGCATAGGGTCATCAAAGAAAGTCTTATCTTCCTGAAATGTCTGTTTGTTCTTTTGTAGGTCAAGTGGTGTTGCTTTGTTAGGAGCTTTACGCACCCACTCCTGACCGGTGGTCTTTTCAGTAACTTGCGATGTCTCATTGGTGGAAGTACCACTGTGAGTCACAATGTTGACTCTTAGTTCTGGTTCTTTCTGCTCAGCAACAATAAGCTGGATGTTTTGGTGTACTACTGGCTTAGGTTCTCTGATCTTAGCTATTAAGGTAGGACAGTCTTCTATAGCGTGATCGTAAGATTTGCAATAGTTACATGTGGTGGTAGGGCTCTGACAGTCCCTAGCATAATGTCCTACAACTCCACAGTTGTAACAAGTAACTGGTCCGCGACCATGGCCAAAGCCTTCTCCACGGCCAAAGCCTCTAAATCCTCCTCGTCCCCTGAATCCTCCTCCACGGCCAACATACACTGGATCCTGCTGTGGTCCTGCTGCTGGACCCTGTGTTTCTGATTGGACTCTATACAGGTCTTGCTTTGCTCCGACCATGAGATCATAGGCTTGGCAATCGTGTTCATCATGGCCTACGAACTTACAGAAGACGCAGTATAAGTTCTTAGGTGTCTGCATGTACTTCTGAAGTAGAGGGCACTGGTGAGGCAGGTGTCCTCTTGTTTTGCATATTTCACACCACGACCCGTGGGTCTGTGGTAAGGGGTTAGGAGCCCCGGTTTCTAGATATTCTACAAAGAATAGACAATTATCTTTAGTATGGCCTTGTGCTTTACACTTTATGCACCATATGTCTTGTGCAACCTCTTTCCCTTTCTTAAGCTCATGTATCTGTATCGTAAGATTAGCCAATTGGTTTTGCAGGTTTGTCATACCTGTGCTGGTTTCAGCTAGAGGTGAAGTCTCTAGTTTCATTTCCATCTCCAACGCGTCGTCCTGCATCTGGAGTTTCTACTGCATTAATGGCAGTCTGATGTGAGGGAGCAGCGCTGCAATAAACCATTCCTTATGTTGCTCCGGCGCAAACTCAAAGCTGACTTGGTCTATAAGGGCTTTAAATTTCTGATCGAAGTCCCACACTGGCTCTGTAGGTAACTGTTTGATGTCTTTGAGGTCTGTAATGCACTGTAACTCAGACTTAGGTTTTTTAAACTCTTTAATCATGCCAGTCCTAACCTGGGCAAGTGTTCTAGGTACTGCTGAGGTAACCGTTGAGGTATACTTCATATACCATGTTAAGGCTCGTTCTCTCAGTGTGGTGGCCAACTGTACAAGTTTAATATTATCATCATCGATTGCTTTAATGGTCCACATGGCTTCACATAGAAACCAATGCTGCTTTGGGTCCTCTGCCCCTGTACCCTTAAAGGTAGGTAGCTTCATATCATCCCCCATTCTATTTCTACGTGGTGGATGTTGATTTGCTGTGTTACTACCACTTGGCGGTGTAGGTGGAGGTGATGTAGCGGTAGTATGTACTATCTGGGAACTACTAGATGGAGTTCCTATGGGATTGCTCTAAGTCCCGATCTGTTTCTGTGGGGTATAAGGGTGGTAAGGGATACCCCCTTCTGTTCTTTTTGTATGGCTATGACTCTGCTGTCTAGTACTATCTGAACTGTCTTTAGATATGGGAGAG